>CM033643.1:61434830-61856653 GCA_019512145.1 Engystomops pustulosus | reverse complement strand
AACAGTGCGTTCTAGACAAAGGTCACCAACACCTGCCGCAAAAAGACGGGCACGTGGACGAGTGCTGCCGGGCATGGCCACGGTATATCTCCTAGACGCACATTGAGAGTTAACGTTGGTGAAGGCTGGGACCAAAGAGATCTACCCCTGGGGCTAGCGTCCATATATACGCATAGCCAAAAGACGACGACAGAAGGATTTGACGGGGACTCTAACAGAGCCATAAAAAAAAGAAACCATCAGAGATCCAGGTCTCAAAGGTACCTACTATGAAAGCCTCCACACCTCCCTCCCAACCACTCCACCACCATCCTCAATCCGAACTAACCACCGTAGGCAGCATTGCTGACCATCAAAGCTCTCTCTACTCTAAGACACAGCAACATCAATTCCGTCAGAGTTAATTTATTATAAAAGTTTTATTTGTGCTAAGCTGAGACAGCAGGCGTCTAAAGAAACTAGCCTGAGCACTACGCAATAAAAGGGCCGAACCGCCCCAAAGACTAATTGAAGCGTACACGCCTGTCGACTGACAGCGCTGACAGGCTGACGCTTATTAAGATGAATAAAGCCTGGATTTCTCATAATTTCCAATCTCCACCAGGTGAAGGAAGCTCAACCTGAATAATTTATGCACTCCTCCTCCTCATTTTCCTCCTTCTCCTCCTCTTTGTACACTAAAGCAGAGGAAACTGGCTATTTTTTGACAGGGCCCACTGGCTCTAGCTATAGTATTCTATGCATTTAATTTTTCTGGAGGGCCACCTACCCGGTCCTCTGTTTTAAACAATTTTTGGGACTGCCACATACAGGCACTCAATCTATTCAATTTTTCTGGAGGGCCACCTACCTGCTCCTCTGGTTTGAAAACTTTTTTGGACTGCCACATACAGGCACTATCCAAATTAAATTGTCTCCATAGCAGCCTCCACACGTTGTCTCCATTGCTACCTCCAAAAGTCGTCCATATAGCTGCCTCCATACATCGTCCCCTTATCAAACAAGGTGTGTCAGGCAGAAATTTGGGTTGTTTTCATGGATTCCACATCAAAGTTGTTAACTTTGTTGCCACCCTGCTGTGTTATCCACAAAATATACTGGCAAACTTTTATGATTAACCGATATTATTTCAGCGCTTCTTGCGCATCTGTTTACATTCCCCTCACCCGCCATATCCCAAACTTATAAGAACGCTACTACACTTAACTTGGTGGAGGCTGGGACCGAGTCTGACCCTGGGGCTGGTCATATACTGCCGACGCCGAGGATTGCGGGGCCTACCTCGGTCCAGGTCTCAAAGGCCTACTATACCTCCTCCTCCTCCCACCCCTCCTCCACCTCCTCCTCCTCCGAATTACCATCCGTGGGCATGGCGTCATCAATCGGTAGCTCTAGGCACAGCAGCAGTGCCGTCGCTAAGCGACAGCAGGCGGTGCTCAAACTGCTGAGCCTAGGCGATCCTATGTACAATAATATAACTACTATAATACTGCCCTCTATGTACAGGAATATAACTACTATAATACTGCCCCCTATGTACAAGAATATAACGACTATAACACTACATATTTACACAGAAGTGAACATGAAAAAAAATCAGTATTTATCATATGCAGCTACAGAAAACACATGAGATCGAATGAGATAGAATGAATGGCCCCTGCCCACCCCAGACATAGAATGAATGGCCCCTGCCCACCCCAGACATAGAATTAATGGCCCCTGCCCACCCCAGACATAGAATTAATGGCCCCAGCCCACCCCAGACATAGAATAATGTGCCCAGCCCGCCCCAGACATATAATTAATGCCCCCCTGCCCGAGACATAGAATTAGTGCCCCCTGCCTGCCCCAGATATACAATAATGCCCCCACCGTATAATTAATGCTCCCTGCCTGCCCCAGACATATAATTAATGCCCACACCGTGTTCCTCACGTGGACACCTCTTTACACACTTCCACTCGTCAAGAACGGTCATCATAACCCACAATACTGTGACTGGTGTAAAACCGGGCATCGGAAAATTGCTCAGCAGACAACCGCGACAAGTGGTTGTGACTGTGGGAAGGGTCAGAAAACGTTCCTCAGAGTATGCCGGTTCAAATGCCAAATTTTCCTGGGAGGGGGCAAGACTGGGGGGGGAGGGGGGGGGGTGAGGCTGAGGTGGCGAGCTGGAGGAGTGGCGATTTCGGGACATGGGTGGACTGCGTGGAAGAACTGACTGGTGGAACAAATTGTGAAGCATTGTCGCAATCCAGACATCACCTGTTTCGGCACGTTCTGGCTCTCCTAACAGTGCTCTTCTAACCACGAGGTCCCAGTAACTTCAGACAGGAACCTAGGGAGTGTAGCTCTGCCGTTCCACTGCTCCCTCTACAAAGTGTGTCTTCACCCCGGCCGGACCAGGCTCTGACACCCTGCAGTATTGGACGACCCACGTCCCCGCCTCGTCCTCTACCCCGAGCCTCGGGTTAAACTTTTATTTAAATGAGAGGTTATAGCATTTAAATTTTTTTTAACTTTTTTTGTTTTTTTTTTTTGTGTTTTTTGATGTTTTTTGATAACAAACCGATGCTATCCTATTGCTATGGCTATTTGTCTAGCCAAGTATGAAAGGCCACACTACTATGCCAGATGACGATGACACTGAGTTATTAACAAAATAACGTAAAATAAAAAGGACAAATGGCAGACTGTGGCCTAATTGAGAAACCAACCCCATACTAAAATTTCCCCGCACTTCGGTCTCTTGCCAAGGGATATGTGCGTCACAAGACGGCAAAACCACAGTCGGTCGCAGGTCTCACACCAATTGTCACATTGGTAGTAGATGCACTGCATCAGCAAAGTACAGCCACAGCAGATCAACCAAAATCAATATATAACGCTACTTGTAGGCGTAATATAGCCTTTGGATTTCTCCTATGGCTATTTTTTAGAACACCTATGAAGACACACTACTAGCAGATATGAGATGGACAACTGAGTTGATTTAACAAAATAAACGTAAAAAAAAAGCGAAAATGCATGACTGTGCCTAATTGAATCCAACACCCTACTAAATTTCCCACTTTGGTGTTTGAGGTGGTATGTGGTGCCACTAAGAGCTAACACAACGGTAGCAAGTCCCTGCTAATTTCTGACAAAATGGTACTAGATGCAAATAAAAAAAAAAAAGTAGATACGTATTGTAGCCCTAAGAAGGGCTGTTGGGTTTATGGTAGAATCACTCCTGCCTAATCAGTAAGCTAATAGAACACCCTAACGCGTTCCCCTGCCAGCAGCCACAGCTCTCTCCAGCGGAACTCCCACACCGAATGATCCGAGCAGCGGCGCAGCGGCAGTCTACCCAGGTCAACCTGATCGTGGCCCAGCCACCAAGCTTCGCGTGTAAGGGTACCACGTATGTGGGGGAGTGCAGAGTCTCCTGGCTGTGATTGGCTCTGTTTCTGGCGCCAAAGCAAAGGCGGGCTGGCCATTTGTCTCGAGCGGGCGAATTATTCGTCGAGCACGTAGCAGTTTCGAGTACGCTAATGCTCGACCGAGCATCAAGCTCGGTACGAGCATGTCCCGCTCATCGTCTAGATGTTACATATGAACACAAGTGGAAGCTGTGGACTATGTTGACTATGTTGGCTATGTTTTCACCATAATGTCAACTTGTGTTGAAAAATAGTTGAAATTTACCACTCAGAACTGAAGGACAGAAAGACCCAATGGTTTATCCCATGCACATTAATTGCAATAATTGTGCTGTAGAGAATTGTAGTGAACAGATTCAAAATGGCAGCCACATTATGCACAAAAAATATTTGAATGTATATATGTGTCATTTCATAGAAAATTGGCAAAATTACTGGCGTTATTTAGACTCTGTGAGAAGTCTTCAAAGATACATTGGGGGTCATTTACTAAGGGCCCGAATCGCGTTTTCCCAACGTGTTACCCGAATATTTCCGATTTGCGCCGATTTCCCCTCAATAGCCCCGGGATTTTGGCATCGGCGCTGGCATGCACAGGATGGAAATCGGGGGCGTGGCCGAACGAAAACCCGACGGATTCGGAAAAACCGCCGCATTTACCTTCACTAGGAATAGGCCGGTGAACTTGAATGCGTCCCTATGCTCTTCAGCGCAGCAGCGCTACCTGGTGGACGTTGGAGGAACTGCCTTAATGAATCCCGGCCGGACCCGAATCCACCGCAGAGAACGCGCCGCTGGATCGCGAATGGACCGGGTAAGTAAATCTGCCCCATTATATTTTCTGTGTCTTAATCTACGAAAATTTTTGAGTTTTATGTTTAAATCACTCCTTCACCATCATTTTCAAGATGATGCACAACTTTGTCAACATTTCAGTATTATAGTTCATGAGTCCTAAATTGTGTTTTGTGAAAACATAATTATGCCCATTTTCTCCTTACTCACTATAATGTAATTTGAGTGCCTTTCTGAACCTCTCAAGCATTCTTCAGTGTTATAGTCAGGTCTCATCTTCATCTGGGATATTAATTAGACCTAATTAGAGAATATGAAGCATAACATAAATAGCATGATAACAGAAGATTTCAAGTTTTTCATTATTGTACAGACAGTTGGATATCCAAGGGGAATAAAAACTACAGAGCAGAAATGTAAATTCTGCAGATATTAGCATTATAATATTTTGTGTAACTATATTTTGGAAATTAAAGTAAAAATAAAAAAAATATATAGACTTTAATAAATGTGATTTTTTATTTACATTGATACCATTTATTTGATGCCAAATTATTCTGTACTTTTGGCCTATCTAGATAGGCATGAAAAACATTAAGACATATGTGTGTGTGTATATATATATATATATATATATATATATATATATATATACTGTATATACTCGAGTATAAGCTGAGACCCCTAATTTTACCACCAAAAACTGGGAAACCAATTGACTCGAGATAAGCCGGGGTGAGAAATGGATTGGTCACACACCCCCCCAGTATATAGCCAGCCAGCCCCATAATATACAGCCTCCCCAGTAGATACAGCCACCCAGCCTGCCCCCAGTAGTATACAGCCACCCCAGCCTGCCCCCAGTAGTATACAGCCATCCCAGCCTGCCCCAGTAGATACAGAACCACCCCAGCCTGCCCCAGTAGTATACAGCCTGCCCCCAGTAGTATACAGCCTGCCCCCAGTAGTATACAGCACTGCCAAGCTGCCCCCAGGTATACAGCATGCAAGCCTGCCCCCATAGTATACAGCACTGCCACAGCCTGCCCCCCCCGTAGTATACACCACTGCCAGCTGGCCTCCAGTTGTATACAGCAGCACAGCTGCCCCCAGTAGTATACAGCCAGCCCAGCCTGCCCCCAGTTAGGTATACAGCCCAGCCTGTCCCAGTAGTATACAACCAGCCCAGAGCTCCCCCAGTAGTATTACAAGCCAGCCAGCCAGCACTGCCCCCAGTTAGTATACAGCACAGCACAGCCCAGCCTGCCCCCAGTAGAATACAGCCAGACCAGCCTTCCCCCAGTAGTATACAGCTCACCCCAGCCTGCCCCCAGTAGTATACAGCCCAGCATTAAAAAAAATAATAAACTTATATACTCACCCTCCAGTGGCCCCGATCTGCAGCGCTGCTCCCCCGATGCCCGCGCCCGTCCTCTGTACATCGCGCTGGGTGCTGCCATTGCTCTCTCCTGGGCGGCGCCTAGTATGACATCAGCAATGAAAGAGCAATGGCGGCGCCCAGCGCGATGTACAAAAGACTGAAGACGGGCACGGAAGCCAGAAGAGGACCCGAGCGGACATCGCGGGAGCAGTGCTGCAGATCGGGGCCACCGGAGGGTGAGTATATAAGTTTATTATTTTTTAAGTGGCTTGTGACCTGTGTATAAGCCGGGGGAAGGTTTTTCAGCACATTTTTTGTGCTGAAAAACTCGGCTTATACACGAGTATATACGGTATATTGATTTTACACTAAAATGTTGTAGGTTCACATTTTTTGACAATACATTTTGCAAATTCTACTCCTAAAGTTAATGTCAGAATAATGTAGTTTTCATGCATCTGCTTTATATCTTCTTGTCTCCTTGTGAATTTTTCATTTAATTTAGCAGTTTACATTTATTCAAAAGATTTTCCCCTACTTAAGAACACCTGATTTAGAGCCTTCCCCTGGTTACAAACGAACTTCTGGATGTTGGTAATTTACTGTATTTTAGCCCGGGGCTACAGTGATCAGTTGTAGCAGTTATCAAAGGGGTCTGCAATTAAGCTTTATTGTTAATCCTGGTTTTAATGACAGGCGGTGAAAAATGTTGGTGGGGTTACAATGATAAAATATAGAGTTACAACTTACATGCAAATTTAATATAGTCCTATGTAACTTCTTTGTGTAGAATTCATAGTATCAAAGTATCATAGTATATAAGGCTGGAAAAAGACGCAAGTCCATCAAGTCCAACCTTTAAGAATTAAATAAATGTTTTATCCCCATAACCGTGATATTTTTTCTCTCCAGAAAGTCATCCAGGCCTCTCTTGAACATGTACATAGAGTCCGCCATAACAACCTCCTGCGGCAGAGAGTTCCACAGTCTCACTGCTCTTACAGTAAAGAACCTTTGTCTATGTTGATGGTAGAACCGCCTCTCCTCTAGGCGTAGAGGATGCCCCCTTGTCCTGGTCACAGGCCTAGGTATAAAAAGATCTTTGGAGAGATCCTTGTACTGTCCATTCAGGTATTTGTACATTGTAATGAGGTCTCCCCTCAGTCGTCTTTTTTCTAAACTGAATAATCCCAAATTTTTTAATCTGTCAGTGTATTCTAGTTCCCCCATTCCCCTAATAATCATGGTTGCTCTCCTCTGCACCGGTTCCAGCTCTACTATATCCTTTTTATACACTGGTTCCCAAAACTGTACACAATATTCCATGTGTGGTCTGACCAGGGATTTAACCAAATACTCGGAGTAAAAAGGAGGCAACACTCTCAGGGTATATTACAAAGCATATACTTTATTAAAGACATAAAAGACAGTAATCAAAAAGCAATAATGGACAGACTACAATGAAAAAAATTGATAAAGCGCGACAGCGAAACACGTGTCGGGGTCAGCTGCATGTGGTCACTTCTGTTTGGTATGGTCTTTTTTAGCTTTGTCTTTCTATTTGTATGTAAACATTTTATAGCCTGTAAGATGTGACATTGCAGATCTGCTCTGAATGGCGCCTCCTTCCGTTCTATGCCCGGCCGTGCGGGCATCTGCAAGTTGTTCTTCACACATATTGTTCTTCAAATACTATTGCGGAGAACACCGTTCTGCACGCGTGTCTCCGGAACAGATCGCAGATGTTCCCGAACATCTGCAATCTATTCTGCACTGTGTTATTTCACTCTTTTCTTCAATTAAACGATTAAATTAAATGTTTTAATTGTAATTTTTTATTGTTCTTCACTTCTTTTTTTTAATTAAATGCTCGTTATCGAGCAGGGCAAATACTCGTCCGAGCAACGAGCCGGTCCGAGTATGCTAATACTCGACCGAGCATCAAGCTCGGACGAGTATACTCGCTCATCACTAGTTAACATACTTCTTAAAGTTGATTTTTTTACACATTGAGGGGTGTAGTTTCTAAAATGGCGTGATACATGGGGTTTTACTGCTGTTTAGGCCTCTCAAAGTCAGTTAAAGCTGAGCATGTGCCTCTAAATAAGGGTTTTGGCGTTTTTCCTAAAAATGAGAAAAATTGCTCCCAAAATTCTGGACCTCCTAACAACCTAGAAAAGAGAGAAGATGCATAAAACCCTGTGCCGATATAAAGCAGACATTCGGGAAATGTTAGTTATAAAGTTACTTGGGTGCTATGACTATCTGCCTGAAAAGCAGAACATTTTGAACTATGAAAATGAAGAATTTTTAGAAATTTTTGCCAAATTTAAATTTTTTTCATAACTAAACACAAAAGTTATCATCAAAATGTTAATATTACTTTGAAGTACAATGTGTGATGGTAAAACAATCTCAAAATCCCCTGGATATGTTAAAGTGTCAAAAAGT
Source organism: Engystomops pustulosus (assembly GCA_019512145.1). Classification (NCBI taxonomy): domain Eukaryota; kingdom Metazoa; phylum Chordata; class Amphibia; order Anura; family Leptodactylidae; genus Engystomops; species Engystomops pustulosus. The sequence goes on along the minus strand of CM033643.1, from coordinate 61,848,601 downwards.
TATAACCTCCTATAATGACACAGGGCAAATTTTAAAAATCGGGCCTGGTCCTAAAGGTCTAAAATGGCATAGACACGAAGGGGTTAAAGACATAAAAGACAGTAATCAAAAAGCAATAATGGACAGACTACAATGAAAAAAATTGATAAAGCGCGACAGCGAAACGTGTCGGGGTCAGCTGCATGTGGTCCCTTCTGTTTGGTATGGTCTTTTTTAGCTTTGTCTTTCTATTTGTATGCCTATTAAGTGTTATTCATCACTTTGCTTCTCCATAATATATGGGATAACATTACTGTGTAGTGACTTTGCCTTGCCTACCTTTATGCCCTTGAAGGCGATTAATCTTGGACACATGCATTTTAATTTTTTTTCATTGTAGTCTGTCCATTATTGCTTTTTGATTACTGTCTTTTATGTCTTTAATAAAGTATATGCTTTGTAATATACCCTGAGGGTGTTGCCTCCTTTTTACTCCAAGTATTTGGTTATATCTATTACTGCTGTTGGTATATCACGGTCCCCTACCATACAGCCTGTACGTTTGGTGTGTACTGACCAGGGATTTGTATAAGGGCAAAACTATGTCTTTATCATGAGAATCTATTCCTCTCTTGATACATCCCATAATTTTATTTGCTTTAGCAGCAGCCGCCTGGCTCTGGTCACTAGAATTAAGTTTACCATCCACCAATACCCCCAAATCCTTTTCAGCTCCAGTTTTACTAAGTAATTGACCGTTTAGAACATAATTGTCAAAATTTTTTGCACAAACATAGTTTTTGCAGGGTTTTTTAGTCATGCAATGGCAGAAAAAATACACCACAGAGTGTGCAACACCAAATGAGAATTTTCAAAAGAACGCAAATTTAATTGCAACTACACCACATAGGAGGTGGTGTATGTGGATCCATTGCTACTATGGGTGAAGTTTTGAAGTTTTTGCTCAATTTTATGTTTGAGGTATCTGAGAATTTCCTGTGCAAAAACATTGCAAAAAGGCAGAAATTGAGCAGATATTAAACATACATGAGACTGGTGCAGTCTATTCGCATAGAGCACACACAGCTGTAGATATTTAACACTGCACATATATCCAACAATAAATCCTGCCTAATGATAAATCTCCCCCTTAGAACCAATCTTGTACATAACTCGGGGACTGCTGTACTATGAAATCATTTCCACCAACTCCTGAAAATCAATTAACAATCAATACCTGGTGTGGCAGGGTAGCTGCCACTACAGTTGTATTTTCCGTTTGAAATGAACATGTTGCCGGATGGATGTGGGAAAGCTGGGTGTTTTGCCACTAATGAGGATTCATTTGCATCCAGCTGGAAGTCCTGCATAACTACCTGGTGCAGACTTCCCAGATTGGCTCCACCCTAGAGAAGAGACAGGCTATGTCAAAGGCCTGTGCAGCTGTGGGTGTAAACTGATACTATGAGTTTTTGGGGTGTCTGGCAGTAGGCCAGCACTTGGTGAGGTAGGAAAACTCAATGGGGCAGATTTACTTACCCGGTCCATTCGCGATCCAGCGGCGCGTTCTCTGCGCTGGATTCGGGTCCGGCCGGCATTTATTAAGGTAGTTCCTCCGCCGTCCACCAGGTGGCGCTGCTGCGCTGCAAAAGCATCGGAACGCGCTGGAGTTCACCGGGCCGGGCTGAGTGAAGGTAAGTGCAAGACCCGCGACAGATTTTTTGTTTTAAATGCGGCGGTTCTTCCGAATCCGTTGGGTTTTCGTTCGGCCACGCCCCCCCGATTTCCGTTGCGTGCATGCCAGCACCTATGCGCCACAATCCGATTGCGTGCGCCAAAATCCCGGGGAAATTCAGGGGAAATTGGATCAAATCGGAAATATTCGGGTAACACGTCGGGAAAACGCGAATCGGGCCCTTAGTAAATGACCCCCAATGTGTAGTTAGTGCCGGAGAGGCTTAGGCTTTATTTTGCTGATTTGTTTTTTTTGTTTTACTGCCAAATAAAACTAGTTGTGGTCAGTTGTATCCAAGTTGCACAGTGTGGACAGGGAACATGTTTGATGGTGAATTGTGCCCGTCTACCCCAGGAGACGAGGATCCCGGACCTAATCTCTTACACTGGAAAAATGTCGTTGGCTGTAGTTCACATAAATTCCCTTCTGCTATGTTTTTCAGGGTGTCTGTGTCATTTTAACACAGGCTTTTAACCCCTATGCGCACTTGGATGTAATAGTACTTCCTTGTAGGAAGATACTTCCCGCACTAGGACATTCTATTACATGCACCTTCTGGCACCGGCTCAGGAATGAAGGTGGCACCAAAAGCAGCAGGTCTCAACTGTGTAGCACAGCTGATACTATACTCAAACACCCACCGTCGGAGTGTTAACTCCTTACACGTTAACCCCTTTCATGTTTGACCACAGCGTGTAAGGGAGTTCCCCCTAGGGATCAGAGCCCCCATGCTGTTTACCGGGGATCCGATCCTCTTCTGAGCAGCCCCGAGGTCTGACTATAAACTGTCTGTGCATGTGTTTAGTATGTATTGTATTATGATAGGGTCTTGAACTTGAACCTGTGATCAGAATATCGATGGTTCAAGTTCAAGTTTGTACAAAGTAAAAACAAGTTTTAAAATAAGTTTAAAACGTTAAAATAAATACAAAATAAATGAATAAAATATAAGCCCCTAATATAACACATTCCTATACAAACAATTACACATTTTTTATTTAATAGCCTTTAAAAAATGCTCTAAAAGTGATTACCGTAATAAAATGTTACGTACCCCAAAATAAAACCACTAAAAAGAACAAGTCTTCTTGCAAAAAATAAGCCCTTAAACATATTCCTAAGCTGAAAAATGAAAAAAGTTATGCATCTGAAAAAATGGTGATGCTTAAATAAACAAGATTTTCTCCAAATAAGATTTTATTCAGTAAAATTGATCAAAAATAAAAAAATTGCAATAAAAAGATATTTTTGTAATCGTGGCAAGCCATAGATTAAACATAACATATTTTTGTGAAGGGCCCAAAAAAACAAAACAAAAATATCTTACCAAAAATTGATGATTTTCAATTCCCTCCCCAACTAATAAAAGGTAAAATATGTGGAATCTAAAAAAAATAAAAACATGTCAACAAGGCGCCTTATAGAACATATAAAAACAGTGCATAAGAGTGATCCCAATGTTCAAATGTTCGCAGGGTTAGAACAAATTCCAGTACCGAGAAATGGCGGCGATAGACATAGAAAATTATTGAGGAGAGAGGGATGGTGGATCATGAAAACAGAAGTGTTTAGGACTCAATTACAAAACAATATGGGAGTATCTCTCTATTTTAGGTGGGCTTACAAAGTTTAATATGAATATAACTATAATGAAAGATGGCAATTATGAAAACAAGTGTTTTGTATAAGAATATATATCTCTTTTAGAGAAGTGATCATACATTTAAACAAAATTGAAGTCTCAGTTTCAGTTTAACCAAAAACTTAAATATATTTTGTTTACAGAAACAACATTGGTAGTATGCAAAACAAAAGCCTCCTTCCATACAATATTAAAGCTAATATCTTATATTTACGATCCTAATATGATAACTCCTCCTCCAGCTCTGCATATTACAATCCAAAGAAAGTGTCTTACCGGAAAAAAAAGAAAAACTCCCACTAGAAAGTGATTGGCTACACAAATAGAATGTAGTTCTTTATAAGGTCCAACTAGGAGCATTGGTTAGAACCCACCCACTAAAAATACAATTGGCCCAGTATAAAGAAGAAGTTCCCCTTCAGGTCCGAGTTGACTTCCTGGTATTTTGTACGGAAAGTAGGAGTATCTTAGAAGATAACTCCACCCCCATTTTTGCTTTTATGTGTTTTTAACTTTGTTGATTGTTATGTTTCACAGTAAAGCCGCCTAGCGTCCTCATTTATAAGCAGCCTGGGAAGCCAAGCAGTGTAGGCAAGAAAAAGCACTCTGTTAGCGCAAAATGAATCATAATTTAGATCAGTAGACACAATTTTATTAATACACTTTAAAAATATATACAGTAGTCACTAGGACCGAAAAATACATTAAAAAACAACAATAGTGGTGAACAAAAAGTGGTACAAATCCAGGTCAATATCCAAAATCCAATACATATAATATCCAATATCCAATACATATAATATCATTGAAGAATTGATGCATTGAATATAAAGTTTGGAAAATTGATGAGATCCTTCTGAAGTTTTAAGAGCATGTAAGAGTCCCATGACATTGTAGCTGTGCACACAAGCACAGATTCACAGATACATCCACCATTAACATTTCAAACAAAATGCATTGTAGAGTTTGCAGTGAGCTCCACAGAGGCATTGCTGAATGACATAAAGGTGCATGTTTCTGTCACTTCATTTACAATGGCTATGATCTTGATGACCTGATTTACTGCTACTTAGTTGAAAATAAGAGAAAAAAGGGTCGAATCTGGAACATTAACGTGTGTATGGATGGACACGAGAAACACTTATACTCTCTGATATACTCCTAAGTGATATTAGATTGTATTGGACTTGGACATAATTTCCATTTTTATGCAATTCAGGTATCATTTCATGTCCTTCTTCAGGACAAGCAGCATTAGAGGGAAACATTGAAAGTGTGTCTTCTATCGATTTTTAACAGATTATCCATACATTATGTATTTTATGGAACAATTGTTATTGCATTTCCTTCTCATCGCATGGGCCCCACGAGTAATTACACTGTTGTGGTTTAATTTATTGATTCATTTATTTTATGTAACTTAATAAATTTACAAATATTTCTGTATATCAGTTTGTGATCTCCTAGAGATTTTGGTGTTGCAAGACATATTCCACTTCTTTTTAACTCATTCTTAGCCCTTGATACCAGGGTTTTTGTTATTGCACCAAAGTATCTCTCCATATTGTAGTTGGTGAGCATCTTCACATTACATTGTTTCTATTAGTTGAAAATAAGCTAAGTTGAAAATAAGCATTGAGAACAATGACTGTTTTTTTGTAGAAAAGAAAGAAAGTCGGAATAACATAGAAAAGAAAAAATAGGTAATCTGAAGTTTATTTAAACGACACTATATACATACACTTATCATACATTTCATTTAAAGCTCCTGATTTATATTAAATAATGTTTGTGTGATTTGCCAAAACAGCTTTGACATATTGAAATATGGACTCCATAAGACATTTGCCACTGTCCTTTACTACCTGTCACTTATCTGGCCAAATATTTACCTGTTTGCACTGGCCAAAGTTATGTTCCATCAATCTACTGAACAGAGGGACAGCAGATCAAAGAGAAAATGATCTTCTGTGCTAGCAAATTGCAACAACAACTTTGTGAAGAAAGTGCTTTTTGGTTACACCAGGCTTATGTTACACTTTGTATCAGATGTCAGTGAGAAAACATTGGGCTCCTACCACCAATGAGATGGCAAACAATTATCTGCAGATACTGTTGTGCCTTTGTAACAGGATTCTGCATTAACTTAAAAGTGCTTATTTCTGTATTTTGGGAAATGCTCAATTTCTCACCACCATCTGTAACATACTATTATATTATGTGTAATATATACTATACTTTACCTTAGGTTTTTGAATCTGTCAACTGATATATCTATTGTAAGGATCAGACCAGAGTTTCCTACACTGCACTTTATCTGATGACAATGCTATATTATAAGTCAGGGACTCTCACAGCATAGTACATGATGCCTACCAATGTGCTTTTGTTCAACCTTATGACAGATCACTTTTTCACATTTGATAACTTGCCATTGGTGATGCCCAGAATATTTTGACAGGCTGCTTATCACTATCAGCAGTAGAGCTGGAAGATTCTAAATAACTACTATAGAAGACAAAAAAATCTTTAAAATATTTCTCCTAAGCAGAATACATATTTTATTTTGGACAAGTACATTAAAACCATAGAATTAACAGCCTCATTCGCTAAATTGAGCTCACTGTCAAATTCAGTAAAATCAAATAAAAATTATAGTTGTAATGGATAGCAAAAGGTTAAAATTAAAAGCTGAAACCCTCATTCTTTGATGGAGTTGTCTGCATAGTACTAGACCATTTTATTCAGGATAATAAATAGCCCAATGCCTTCATTAACCTTTATCCTTTATTATTTGCAGTCTTGGCACTACAGTTCTCTAAGCTGAGCCCAGCAGGTTGCCCATGCACTGACATTTCAAAGATTGGCAATGTACTACACTTTGTGTCGGAATGTACTATCATGCATTTTTGTCATTCACAGCAAGCAGACCCTAGTCTGTTCTCTTTGAATAAAATGCTAGCAGTCAAGTATTTATATTTTCCATAAAGCAAGGTATAGAACAGTTGGTGTTAATGCTTACATTGTACAAATGATAAATGATGGACTTCTCTTTATAATTGTTAAGTTTTACATTTGAAATTCATGAACAAAGTGAGAACAGAGTAAATGAGGTTATGTGCTTTTTTCACACTTGAAAAGTAATATATAAAATGGCATCCTTCAAACTAAAGGCTTTTACATTAGCATTCTCTTTATCTGAGCGTAAGGACCATCAATGCAAATTCTACTGACCTATGACCCATGCGATGAAGAAGTGAAATGAAGCAAAGAATGGAAAGACAGAAGCATTCATGTCATTCCTGTGGCTTGGAAGATGTTATTGTATCATTATGTAATCTTAATTATAGAAAATAAAATAGTGTTCTAACTGGTTATTAGGAAGTAGAACAAACTATCCTCTTATTCCATGGCCAGGACATGACCTCTTGAGGCCCAAGGCTGAAGGGGAATTTTGGCAAACTCACCCAATGTCTAACACACACACGCTCAAGACAAAAATCAATTCCTTTCAATAACATTATTGGTAAATAAGAAGATAAAGTGAACCAGGTAAAAGAATCATGTTGCTCTGACCATGCTCTGGACCACGTGTCTGAATGAGGTCTGCATGCCCATGTGTCTCTTGCTTCCATCTTACTCAGCCAAAACCTCCTCTTTTAGTTGCCCATGTCTCCTTTTCACAGACTTCACATCTATCATCCTCCTGTACCCCATGCTCCCCTTCTGTCTCGGAGCCTGCACCTCTATGTTTCCTTCTTTCTAAGATCCCGGGCCTCTTTGTCCTACTTCTTCATCTACATGTCCCCTTTTCTCTAGCATGCACCTTCCACATTGCCCTTTCCCTAGCTTTCTTTCCATGTCCCTTTTTTAATCAGCCTCCACCCCTTTGTCCCCTTTTTTCTCTAAACCACCACCCAATCCCCCTCTTTCTTCAACCTTCCTCATTTCTTTCTCCTACACCCAGCCAGCTTTATTCCTTTCGTTTCTCCAACTCCATGCTAATGTAATTCATTGGTCTACCTACAGAATCTTCAATTATGTAAACAATAACATCATCTCATGACATCAAAGGACCAGTAGATTCAATTGTATTTATAATGCCATCATGATATAGATGCTCTTTTTCCTTGTCTTTCAGCCACTGGAAACATGCTAACGTTTCACAAGCAACAAACACACCATAAAACTGCACTGCATAGACAGATACCTAGCCTTAAAATGTTTAAGATTTCTTCATCTCCCTCTATTGGGTATTGGCTACATGATAAATATTTAGTTGACACCTTTAGATGCCTCAACGCATCCTCAAGAGAATACACCCACTATTCTCCCAGACCTACTCCTAGTTAATAGAGCAACACTTTCAATTATAAAGTCTGCCACAATAGGTACAGCTTCATGGTCAGACCATGCTCTTATATATCTTGAACTGAACCTATATGCTAGATCATTCACTACACGCCCATGGAGAAATAACTTTTTAATGAATTTGCCTTCCCAGAGGAAAATTATTGAATCCGCTTTAATAGAGGGTTTCCCATTAAAAAAACACCAGATATAGAGCCACTGAGATTCTGAGACAATTGGAGATCCATTACAACAAATAAAAATTTGCAAAACTAAAAGACACTCTATCATCCATTGCCACAACAGAACACCTTTTACAGAACTCTCCTATCTCCTCCTTACATGAAAAACTATTTTTTACAACTTACCTCTTAGATGTCACATTACATTTCCAACAAGAAACCAAGCACATTAATGGGCACAAAAATTTGGTAACTCCAGTATTCCTTACATAACCTCTCTAGATAACCCAAATAACAAGATAACCCACCCCATAGAAAACTGTTTTAGTAAGTTCTATGCCAAACTGTATAACTTGAAAGATGAACCCACCCCCAACCCCTCCCCACAACCCTGAGTAGAGGCAATTAACCAATTCTTGGAAAAATCCATCTACCTTCACTAACAGAAACACAACTTAGATTCCTCAATTCCCCATTTAAAGAAGATGAGGAACTTAGGTTTTTTTTTATTTATCCAAAAAGAAAAAAACCCCAAAGCCTGACTGGTTTGCGAATGAATACTATAAAATACTATGAATCCCTTATATGGCTTCAGCCTTTAACTTAGCAGCAACAGTAGGAGCTCTCCCAGCAGATATACTCCAGACCACTATACTGGCGATTCCCAAACCAGGTAAACCCCCTACATCAGCAGAAAATTTTTGGCTAATATCATTGCTAAACTGTGACACAAAGATATATGCCAAATTACTGCCACTGAGACTGCTAGAAGTTTTGCCCATGCTGATCCATAATGTCCAAGTGGGTTTCACTAGAAGCAGACAGAAACTGTAGAATGGTCAGTCGGATTCCGATGATCAAGTCCTCTTGGGTGCCTTCTCTGCTCCTTACCCTGGACACGGAGAAGGCATTCAATCAATTCGAGTTCCATCAATTGGAGTTTTGCCTTCTAAGCAAATTTGGTTTAGGAATCTCCAACGCCATAAAAGCACTTTACTCCCTCCTTCCTGCTTCTGTACTAATTAATGGTACCATGTCAAATCCCTTCAACTACTTTCCCCACTAGTGTTCACACTTATAATGGAGCCCCTTGCAGAATTAATAAGAACTAACCCTCTGATTTCTGGAATCCTAGCTGGACTCTGCCAACACAAGATAGGCCTTTTCGCGGACATAATTCTAACAATAACAGACCCGCAGAACTCACTGAGAGGTATCATATCCTCGATAGACAATTTCAGGAAGGTCTACAAGATTAATGCTCATAAGTCCATTGTTCTAGGATGCAATATCTCTACAGCAGTCCAACAACAAATTAGTACTGAATTCCCGATTAAATAAGAAAAGGAAACAATTACCTACTTAGGTATCAAACTTTCCAACCCCAAGCGGAAATAAGTAACTTGAATAACCTCCTGCTGTCTTGGATTGGGAAAATAGTTATCCATAAGATGATGATACTACCTAAAATAGCATGGGGCACATTTACTTACCCGTCCATTTGATGCCGCCAATCCGGAATGTCCGACGAGGATTCAGAACTGCCGTGATTCACTTACAACGTGTCACTTCCCCGCTGAGGTCCGCCAGAGTTCACCGTCTTCTTCCCGGTGTATGTGAGTGCTGATCTTGCGACACAATTTGATTTTTAAATTCCGCGGTTTGTCTGAATCAGTCCGGTGGTCCGACGGCCACGGCCCCTGATTTGTTTCGCATGAAAGCCGGCGTCGATGCACCAAAAACCCGGGGCAATTCAGTGCAAAATGGAATGAACCTTAGTAAATGTGCCCCTATATTTTTTGAGAACCATCACAATCCCACTTCTAAAATTTCTGATACATAAGCAAATATTTTATACTCCCACTAAAAAATTAGGTGGAATGGGAGTCCTCAACCTACACCACTACCACACAACCTTCCTCATACAATAAATGATAAATTGGTGCACATACTCGGCGGCATCCAGATGGCCAGTGAGAAAAAAGATCTAAATAAAAACTGCCCTCTCCACTCCATTCATTCAAACCTTCCCCTTCCTAAAACCCCTGCTTTACGTTCCTCGGTACTAGCCTGGAAAAATTTTCTTTTAGCATGTATAAACCAGAAAACCAAATGAATTCAAAACATTCCTCTCCAGATGTTAGAGTTTCTCAACCCCAAATTCTCCCCCAAACCATTTAATGAAAAAGGAATCTTCCAGGTACAGGAGATTCTCCCAAACGACCAAATGATATCAGAGGACGTCAGAAAAACATATAGATTACCAGACCACTTTACCAGGCAAACGAGAATACTAGGGGAGATAATTATCCGACACAAGGTGTGGAGATCTAGACTCCCAATACCCCTTCACAATTTCTTATTTAACCCAAAACTCTGCACAACTCCAGAGCATTGTATAATATATAAAAAACTTACCAACATCTGCAAAAAGGAAATCAAATCAGTCAAAATACAAAATGAAAGACAGGTGGCTAAAGATAGCAAAACAAATCCGAAGAAATTTTTTAAGTATATCAATGCAAAAATAAATGGGTCAGAGCAGGTTGGACCCCTTTATTTTGAAAATGGGGCTTCGGTGACTGGAGAACAAGAGAAGGCGTAGATGCTTAATGTGTTCTTTAGCTCCGTTTATACAATAGAAGAAAGAACTTCTGACTTGGGTGGTGCCAGTGTGGGTCATGCATCCTGTAATATACTAGATTGTATCACGTCTACATTAAGCCAATCTAAATTCAATAAAATCAATGTGTACAAGACTCCTGGACCAGATGGGTTACACCCCTGAGTTCTTAAAGAACTCAGTTCTGTTATTGCTGTTCCGCTGTCTAAAATCTTCAGGAATTCTGTAATGTCTGGTGTGGTGCCAAGTGACTGGAGCAAGGCAAATATGGTGCCATTATATTAAAAAAAATGCCAGGCATTTTCAGTCCTGTGAGCTTAACTTCCATTTTGGGAAAAATTTTGGAAGGGTTAGTAAAAGACTATGTACTGGAGTATGTGACATCACATGGTATAAAAAGTGACAGCTAGCATGGGTTTACGAAGGAAAGAAGTTGTCAGACTAACCTGATCTGCTTCATGAAGAGGTGAGCAGATCCCTGGATGGAGGAGCTGCTGTGGATATTGTGTTCTTGTACTTTACGTCTGATGGGTAAAATAAGGTCTATTGGTTTGGCAGGAATAATTTGCAATTGGATTGAGAACTGGCTGTAGGATCGTATCCAGAGAGTTGTGGTCAATGATTCCTACTCGGAATGGTCACCAGTTATGAGTGGTGTACCTCAGGGTTCTGTGCTTGGCCCACTACTATTTAATATATTTATTAATGATATAGAGGTAGGAATTAATAGCACTGTGTCTATTTTTGCAGATGACACCAAGCTGTGTAGTGTAATACAGTCTATGGAAGATGTTTATAGGCTGCAGGGTGGCTTGGCCAAACTGAGTGTTTGGTCATCCATTTGGCAAATGTGGTTCAATGTGGATAATTGTAAAGTTATGCACCTGGGGGCTAATAATCTTTAGGCAAAATATGTCCTTGGGGGAGTAAATCTGGGAGAGTCCCTTGTTGAGAAGGACCTGGGGGTCTCAGTTATGAGGAAAGATTAAAACAACTAGATTTATTTAGTCTGGAAAAGAGACGACTACGAGGGGACATGTTTAATTTACATAAATATGTGAATGGTCCATACAAAAAGGTAAGTTGGAGGTAAGTTGTTTCAGATTAAATCAAATCAAAAGACGAGGGGGTACTGTCTCTGGAGAAATCACCAGAAGCGACAGGGATCTGTGGCGCTGGTCACAGCATGAACAGCTGAGAGCTTCAAGAAGGGTCTAGATGCCTTTTTACACCTAAATAACATTGATAGTTATGTTATATAGAATAGTTTCCCCTAATTCCCCCCACATCACACCAGTAGCCATTAGTAATAATCCCCCCAAGTAGCCATTAGTAATAATCCCCCCCCAGTAGCCATTAGTAATAATCACCCCCAAGTAGCCATTAGTAATATCCCCCCAAGTAGCCATTAGTAATAATCCCCCCCAAGTAGCCATTAGTAATAATCCCTCCACAAGTAGCCATTAACCCCTTAAGGACGCAGCCATCTTACAGCTTAAGGCTCAGCCCGATTTTTTGGATTCTGACCTGCGTCGCTTTATATGGTTATAACTTTTGAACACTGTTACGTATCAAAACGATTTTGAGACTGTTTTTTCCCCACATGTTGTACTTCATTTTAGTGGTAAATTTTGGCTGATAAGTTTTGCGTTTACTTACAAAAAAAAAGCAAATATGATAAATTTTTTGAAAAATTTGCCATTTTCGAAATTCTAAATCATTGCGTTTTCAGGCAGATAGATTTACCACCTAAATAAGTTGCTGAATAACATTTCCCATTTGTCTACTTTACATTTTCATAATTTCTATAATGTCTGGATAATTTATTTTGATGTCACGCGGCTTACAAAAAGAATATCGCTTTTCCGGATTTTCAGAATTGACTATTTTGGGGATAAATACAGTTTTGAATAAAATTTTACATATTCAGCATCAAAACCCCCAATATAACCAACCCATTTTCAAATCTGCACCCCTCAAGCTATCAGAAACAGCTTTTACGAAGATTGTTAACCCTTGAGATCTTCATTAATTGAATCAAAATGAGGTGAAATTTAGAATGGCAAATTGTTCCCTTACACGTTCATTTAGCACTAAATTTACACATTTCCTCAAAATATAAAAAGAGAAAACCCCACCATACAATTTGTTCTCTACAATTTCTCCTGAGTACAAAGACCCCCCACATGTGGCCATTACTTGTGTTATGGGGGCACAGCGAGGCGCAGAAGGGAAGGAGCACCGCAGTGCCAGGATTTTAGTTCCTCATTGGCCCCTTTTGAAGGCTATAAAATTTTTGCTTTTTCGTTATTTGGGCATTGTGATGCCATTTTTTTTGCGCGATGAGATGCTTTTTCCATTGTTCCATTTGGGGTTAGTATCACCTATTGTTGAAAATTTAGGAACTTTTTTTGAGGGCAGGAGTAGAAAAGCATCAATTCTGTACTGGATTTTTTTACCTTTTTTTTTTTGGTGTTCCCGTATATAACTAATATCCTATATCTTCATTCTATGGGTCGATACGATTACGGGGATACCAGACATGATATATTTCTTACGTTTTACTAAGTTTGTCAAACAAAACCCTAATGTGGGGAAAAATCTATCATTTATGTATTGCCGTCTCCAAGTGGCATAACATTGTTACTTTTTTGGCTACGGAGCTGGTTATGGCTATTTTTTTGCGGGACATGTTGGACGTTGCACGTATCTGTCGGAGTACACATGGTTTTTTGATCACATTTTATAGCATTTTTTGTGGGATTGAATAGCTAAAAATCATAATTTTTGGAAGGTTTATAGCAGTTTTTTTTTACGGCGTTTATCGTGGGGGTTCAATAATGATTTACTTGTATTCTACGGGTTGTTACGGACGCGGTGATACTACATATGTGGGGTTTTTGTTATGATTTAGACTTTTTTGGGGTTATATGTCTCTTTATATGTTATGGGGCTTATGGGCATTTTTATTGATTTATTACTTTATTTTTTATTGAATAACATTTTTTTTTTAACTTTTTCCACCATGGGAAATGACCAAGCAATCATCTGATTGCTTGTTCATGATAATACTCTGCAATAATCATGTATTGCAGAGTATTATCAGTGTCAGCCTATGCACTTGCATAGGCTGGCACTATGCCAGTAAGATGACGTAACAGACGCCATCTTACTGGCAGTGCCTGCAGGTAACTCTGGGGTTCAGATCGGACCCCAGAGTTACTATAGCAACGATCGGCGCCCCCCGAAAACGGTTCGGGGGGGGGCGATCGTGGGGGAAAGACACCCCAGAGACATGTTAGATGCCGCGGTCGTGCTGACCGCGGCATTTAACGGGTTACACACAGACTCCGATCGCGGGTGTTACACTGGGGTGCCGGCTATTAGTTACAGCCGGCACCCCGTGTTTCCCCATGCCGGTTCGGCTCTGATCCAGAGCCGAGCCGGCATAAGCGCCGTGGCGAATATATCCGCCACTGAGCGCTAAGTCACTGCGCTCCGTGGCGGATATATCCGCCACGGAGCGTGAAGGGGTTAATAATACCCCCCAAGTAGCCATTAGTAATAATCCCCACAAGTAGCCATTATTAATAATCCTCCCCCCAAGTAGCCAGTAGTAATAATCCCCCAAGTAGCTATTAGTAATAATCCTCCCCCCAAGTAGCTATTAGTAATACCCTCCCCCACTCCACACAATCGAGCCATTAGTAATATCCCCACCCACTACGAGCCATTAGTAAACCCCTTACCCCACACCCGTAGCCAGTAGTAATAATCCCCCCCAAGGAGCCATTAGTAATATCCTCCCCCAAGTAGCCATTAGTGATAATCTATCCCAAGTAGCCATATTAATAATCCCCCCACCCCCCACCAGTAGCCATTAGTAATAATCCCCAACACACACAACAGTAGCCATTAGTAATATCCCCCAAACACCAGAGCCATTAGTAATATCCCACCCACTGCACCACCCGTAGCCATTAGTAATATCCCCCACCACACTACAGTAGCCATTAGTAATATCTCCCCCACCCCACACCAGTAGCCATTAGTAATAATCCCCCCCAAGGAGCCATTAGTAATATTCCTCCCCCAAGTAGCCATTAGTAATAATCTCTCCCAAGTAGCCATTATTAATAATCCCCCCACCCCCCACCAGTAGCCATTAGTAATATGCCCCCACCACACAACAGTAGCCATTAGTAATATCCCCCAACACACCAGTAGCCATTAGTAATATCCCCCCACTGCACAACCGTAGCCATTAGTAATATCCCCCACCACACTACAGTAGCCATTAGTAATATCTCCCCCACCCCACACCAGTAGCCATTAGTAATAATCCCCCCCAAGGAGCCATTAGTAATATTCCTCCCCCAAGTAGCCATTAGTAATAATTACTATGGCTCCGTTGAGCAGTGGGGGGGGATATTACTAATGGCTACTGTGTGTTGGGGATATTACTATGGCTACTGTTGGGTGGTGTGGGGCTATATACTAATGGCTACTGGTGGGGGGGGGGGGATTATTAATAATGGCTACTTGGGAGAGATTATTACTAATGGCTATTGTGGGGAGGAATTTACTAATGGCTCTTGGGGGGGATTATTACTAATGGCTACTGGTGTGGGGTGGGGAGATATTACTAATGGCTACTGTAGTGGTGTGGGGATATTTCTAATGGCTACGGTTTGCAGTGGGGGATTTACTATGGCTACTGGTGTGTTGGGGATATTACTAATGGCTACTGTTGTGTGGTGGGGCATATTAATATGGCTACTGGTGGGGGGTGGGGGGATTATTAATTAATGGCTACTTGGGAGACATTATTACTAATGCTACTTGGGGGAGATATTACTAATGGCTCCTTGGGGGGGATTATTACTACTGGGCTACTGGTGTGGGGTGGGGAGATATTACTAATGGCTACTGTAGTGTGTGGGGGATATTACTAATGCTACGGTTGTGCAGTGGGGGATATTACTAATGCTACTGGGTGTTGGGGGATTATAATGGCTACTGTTGTGTGGTGGCATATTACTAATGGCTACTGGTGGGGGGTGGGGGGATTATTAATATGGCTACTTGGGAGAGATTATTACTAATGGCTACTTGGGGGAGAATATTACTAATGCTCCTTGGGGGGGATTATTACTAATGGCTACTGGTGTGGGGTGAGGGGTGATTACTAATGGCTCCTTGGGAGGTATTATTACTAATGGCTACTGATGTGGGGTGGGGGAGGGTATTACTAATAGCTACTTGGGGGAGGATTATTACTAAAGCTACTTGGGGATTATTACTACTGGCTACTTGGGGGAGGATTATTAATAATGGCTACTTGTGGGGATTATTACTAATGGCTACTTGGGGTATTATTACCCTTCACGCTCCGTGGCGGATATATCCGCCACGGAGCGCAGTGACTTAGCGCCAGTGGCGGATATTCGCCACGGCGCTTATGCCGGCTCGGCTCTGGATCAGAGCCGAACCGGCAGGGGAAACACGGGTGCCGGCTGTAACTAATCGGCACCCCAGTGTAACACCCGCGATCGGAGTCTGGTGTGTAACCCGTTAAATGCCGGCGGTCGCACGACCGCGGCATCTAACATGTCTCTGGGGGTCTTTCCCCCACGATCCCCCCCCCGAACCGTTTTCGGGGGGCGCCGATCGTTGCTATAGTAACTCTGGGGTCCGATCTGACCCCAGAGTTACCTGCAGGCACTGCCAGTAAGATGGCGTCTGTTACTTCATCTTACTGGCATAGTGCCAGCCTATGCAAGTGCATAGGCTGACACTGATAATACTCTGCAATACATGATTATTGCAGAGTATTATCATGAACAAGCAATCAGATGATTGCTTGGTCATTTCCCATGGTGGAAAAAGTTAAAAAAAAATGTTATTCAATAAAAATAAAGTAATAATCAATAAAAATGCCATAAGCCCCATAACATATAAAAGACATATACCCCAAAAAGTCTAAATCATAACAAAAACCCCACATATGTAGTATCACCGCGTCCGTAAAACCCGTAGAATACAAGTAAAATCATTATTGAACCCCCACGTAAACGCCGTAAAAAAAACTGCTATAACCTTCCAAAAATATGATTTTTAGCTATTCAATCCCAACAAAAAATGCTATAAAATGTGATCAAAAAACCATGTGTACTCCGACATGATTATGGTGCAAAGTACAACATGTCCCGCAAAATAAGCCATCAACCAGCTCCGTAGCCAAAAAAGTAACAATGTTACCCTTGGAAACCAATACATACAATGAAGATTTTCCCCACTTAGGGTTTTGTTTGAACAATTTAGTAAAACGTAGAAATATATTCATGTCTGGTATCCCCGTAATCGTATCGACCCATAAATGAAGATAATATATATTAGTCTATACGGTGAACACCAAAAAAAAAGGGTAAAAAATCCAGTACGAATTGATGCTTTTCTACTCCTGCCCTCAAAAAAGTTCCTAAATTTTCAACAATAGGTGATACTACCCCAAATGGTAACAATGGAAAAAGCATCTCATCGCCAAAAAAAATGGCATCACATGGCCCAAATAACGAAAAGCGAAAATTTTATAGCCTTCAAAAGGGGCCAATGAGGAAACAAATCCTGGCACTGCAGGTGCTCCTTCCCTCTGCGCCTCGCTTCCCCCAAACACAAGTAATGGCCCACATGTGGGGGTCTTTGTACTCAGGAGAAATTGTAGAACAAATTGTATGGTGGGTTTTCTCTTTTTATATTTTGGAAATGTGTAATTTTAGTGCTAAATGAACGTGTAAGGGAACAATTTGACCATTCTAATTTTCACCTCCATTTTGATTCATTACTATGAAGATCTCAAGGGGTTAACAATCTTCGTAAAGCTGTTTCTCTGATGCTTGAGGGGGGCAGAATTTGAAAATGGGTTGGTTATATTGGGGTTTGATGCTGAATATGTAAAATTTTATTCAAAACTTATTATCCCCCAAAATAGTCATTCTGAAAATCCGGAAAAGCGATATTCTTTGTGTAGCCGCGTGACTCAAAATAAATTATCCAGACATTATAGAAAATTATGAAATGTAAATAGACAAATGGGAAATGTTATTCAGGCCTACTTTAGGTGGTAAATCTATCTGCCTAAAACGCAATGATTTAGAATTTTCGAAATGGCAATTTTTTCAAAAAATTATCATATTGCTTTTTTTTGTCAGTAAAACGCAAAACTTATCAGCCAAAATTTACCACTAAAATGAAGTACAACATGTGGGGAAAAAACAGTCTCAAAATTCGTTTTGATACGTAACAGTGTTCAAAAGTTATAACCATATAAAGCGACGCGCAGGTCAAATCCAAAAAATCGGGCTGAGCCTTAAGCTGTAAGATGGCTGCGTCCTTAAGGGTTAATGGCTACTTGTGGAGGGATTATTACTAATGGCTACTTGGGGGGGATTATTACTAACAGACTACTGGTGTGGGGGATATTACTAATGGCTACTGTGGGGTGATTATTACTAATGGCTACTGTGGGGATTTACTAATGGCTACTTGGGGGTTATTACTAATGCTATGGTGTGATGGTGGGGGAGATTAGGGGAAACTATTCTATTAACATAACTATCATGTTATTTGGTGTAAAAGGCATCTAGACCCTTCTTGAAGCTCTCAGCTGTTCATGTCTGTGACCAGCGCCACAGATCCTTGTCGCTTCTGTGATTTCTCCAGTAGACAGTACCCCCTCGTCTTTTGATTGATTAATACTGAAACACTTACCTCCACTTACTTTTGTATGGACCATTCACATATTTTAAATTAAACATGTCCCCTCGTAGTCCGTCTCTTTTCCGACTAAATAATCTAGTTGTTTTAATCTTTCTCATAACTGAGACCCCCAGTGTCCTTCTCAACAAGGACTCTCCAGATTTACTCACCCCCCAAGACATATTTTGCCTAAGATTATTAGCCCCCAGTGTGCATAACTTTACAATTATCCACATTGAACCACCTTGTGCCAAATGGATGACCAAACACTCAGTTGGCCAGCCACCCTGCAGCCTATACATCTCTTCCATAGACTGTATTACACTACACGCTTGGTGTCATCTGCAAAATAGACACAGTTGCTATTAATTCCTACCTCTATATCATTAATAAATATATAAATAGTATGGCCAAGCAGAACCCTGAGGTACACCACCATAACTGTGACCATTCCGAGTAGGATCATTGACCCAACTCTCTGGATACGATCTACGCCAGTTCTCAATCATTGGCAAATTATTCCTGCCAAACCAATAGACCTTATTTACCCATCAGACGTAAAGTACAAGACACAATATCCACAGCAGCTCCTCCATCCCGGGATCGCTCACCTCTTCATGAAGCAGATCAGGTAGTCTGACAACTTCTTTCCTTCGTAACCCTGCTAGCTGTCACTTTTTATACCATTTGATGTCCACATACTCCAGTACATAGTCTTTTACTAACCTTCCCAAAATTTTTCCCAAAATGGAAGTTAAGCTCACGAGACTAAAATGCCTGGCATTTTTTTTAATATAATGGCACATATTTGCCTTGCTCCATCACTTGGCACCACACCAGACATTAACAATTCCTGAGATTTTAGACAGCGGAAACAGCAATAACGAACTGAGTTCTTTAAACTCAGGGGTGTAACCCTCTGGTCCAGGAGTCTTGTACACATTGATTTTTATTGAATTTAGATTGGCTTAATGTAGAGCGTGATACAATCTAGTATATTACAGGATGCATGACCCACACTGGCACCACCCAAGTCAGAAGTTCTTTCTTCTATTGTATGAAACGGAGCTAAAGAACACAATTAGCATCTACGCCTTCTCTTGTTCTCCGATCACCGACCCCATTTTCAAATAAAGGGTCCAACCTGCTCTGACCCATTTATTTTTGCATTGATATACTTAAAAAATTTCTTCGGATTTGTTTTGCTATCTTTAGCCACCTGTCTTTTCTTTGTATTTGGACTGATTTGATTTCCTTTTTGCACGATGTTGGTACGTTTTTTTATATATTATACAATGCTCTGGAGTTGTGCAGAGTTTGGGTTAAATAGAAATTGTGAAGGGGTATTGGGAGTCTAGATCTCACACCTTGGTCGGATAATTATCTCCCCTGTATTCTCGTTTGCCTGGTAAGTGGTCTGGTAATTACTGTTTTTCTGACGTCCTCTGATATCATTTGGTCGTTTGGGAGAATCCTCCTGTCCTGGAAGATCCTTTTCATTAAATGGTTTGGGGGAGAATTTGGGGTTGAAGAACTCTAACATCTGGAAGGAATGTTTTGAATTCATTTGTTTTTCTGGTTTATACTGCTAAAGAAAATTTTTCCAGGCTAGTACCGAGGAACGTAAGCAGGGTTTTAGAAGGGGGAAGTTTTGAAGAATGGGAGTGGCGAAGGGCAGTTTTTATTTAGATCGTTTTTCTATCACTGTCCATCTGGATGCCACCGAGTATGTGCCCATTTATCATTTATTGTATGAGGAAGGTTGTGTGGTAGTGGTGTAGGTTGAGGACTCCCATTCCACCTAATTTTTTAGTGGGAGTATAAAATATTTGCTTATGTATCAGAAATTTTAGAAGTGGGATTGTGATGGTTCTCAAAAATTGGAGGGGCACATTTACTAAGGTTCATTCCATTTTGCACTGATATTGCCCCGGGTTTTTGGTGCATCGCGACGCCGTGCTTTCATGCGAAACAAATCAGGGGCCGTGGCCGTCGACCCACCGGACTGATTCAGACAACCGCGGAATTTAAAAATCAAATTGTGTCGCAGATCAGCACTCACATCCCACGGAAGAAGACGGTGAACTCTGCGGACCTCAGCGGGGAGTGACACGTGTAAGTGAATCACGGCAGTTCTGAATCCTCGTCGGACATTCCGGATTGGCGCTCAATGGCACGGGTAGTAAATGTGCCCCATGCTATTTTAGGTAGTATCATCATCTTATGGATAACTATTTTCCCCAATCCCAGACAGCAGGAGGTTATTCAAGTTACTTATTTCCGCTTGGGGTGGAAAGTTTGATACCTAAGTAGGTAATTGTTTCCTTTTCTTATTAAATCGGGATTCAGTACTAATTTGTTGTTGGACTGCTGTAGAATATTGCTCCTAGAACAATGGACTTATGAGATTAATCTTGTAGACCTTCCTGAAATTGTCTATCGCGGATATGATACCTCAGTGAGTTCTGCGGGTCTGTTATTGTTAGAATATGTCGCGAAAAGGCCTATCTGTGTTGGCAAGGTCCAGCTAGGATTCCAGAAATCAGAGGTTAGTTCCTATTAATTCTGCATGGCTCCATTATAAAGTGTGAACACTATGGGGGAAAGTAGTTGAAGGGATTTGACATGGTACCATTAATTAGTACAGAGCAGAGGAGGGAGTAAAGTGCTTTATATGGCGTTGGAGATTCCTAAAACAATTTTCTTAGAAGGCAAAAATCCAATTGATGGAACTCGAATCGATTGAATGCCTCTCCGTGTCCAGGGTAAGGAGCAGAGAAGGCAGCCAAGAGACTTGATCATCGGAATCCGACTGACCATTCTACAGTTTCTGTCTGCTTCTAGTGAAACCCACTTGGACATTATGATCCATGGGCAAAACTTCTAGCAGTCTCAGTGGGCAGTAATTTGGCAAATATCTTTGTGTCACAGTTTAGCAATGAATTAGCCAAAAATTTGCTGCTGATGTAGGGGGTTTTACCTGGTTTGGGTATCGCCAGTATAGTGGTCTGGATATATCTGCTGGGAGAGCTCCCTGTTGCTGCTAAGTTAAAGGCTGAAGCCATATAAGGGATTCAAGATTTTTTTTATAGTTATTCATTCGCAAACCAGTCAGGCTTTGGTTTTTTTTTCTTTTTGGATAAATAAAAAAAATCCTAATTCCTCATCTTCTTTAAATGGGGAATTGAGGAATCTAAGTTGTTTTCTGTTAGTGAAGGTAAGATGGTTATTTTTCCAAAATTGTAATTGCCTCTACTCAGGTTGTGGGAGGGTGGTGGTGGTTCATCTTTTTAAGTTATACAGTTTGGCATAGAACTTACTAAAACAGTTTTCTATGGGGTGGTTATCTTGGTTATATGGGTTATCTAGAGAGGTTATGTAAGGATACTGGGAGTTACCAAATTTTTGTGTGCCCATATGTGCTTGGTTTCTTGTTGGAAATGTAATGTGACATCTAAGAGGTAAGTTTTAAAAAATATTTTTTCATGTAAGGAGGAGATAGGAAGTTCTGTAAAAGGTGTTTCTGTTGTGGCAATGGTGATAAGTGTCTTTTAGTTTTCAAATTTTATTTGTGTAATGGATCTCCATTGTCTCAGAAAATCCTCAGTGGGCTCTATATCTGGTGTTTTTTATGGGAAACCCTCTATTAAAGCGGATTCAATAATTTTCCTGTGGGAAGCAGATTAATTAAAAGTTATTTCTCTCATGGGCGTGTAGTGATGATCTAGCATATGGTTCAGTTCAAGAATATAAGAGCATGGTATGACCTGAAGCTGTACCTATTGGCAGACTTTATAATTGAAATGTTGCTCTATAACAGGAGTAGGTCTGGGAGAATAGTGGGTGTATTCTCTTGAGGTGGCGTTGAGGCATCTAAAGGTGTCAACTAATATTTATCATGTAGCCAATACCACATAGAGGAGATGAAGAAATCTTAACATTTTAAGGCTAGGTATCTGGTCTATGCCATGCAGTTTTATGGTGTGTTTGTTTCTTGTGAAACGTTAGCATGTTTGCCATGGCTGAAGACAATGGAAAAGAGTCAATCTATATTCATGATGCATTATAAATACAATTGAAATCTCCTGGTCCTTTGATGTCACATATTATTGTTTTTTTTACATAATTGGCGTTCGTTCAGGTAGACCAATAATTACATTAGCATGGAGTTGGAGAAACGAAAGGAATAAAGCTGGCTGGGGTTAGGAGAGAAATGAGGAAGGTTGAAGAACGATGGGGGATTGGGTGGTGGTTTAGAGAAAAAAGGGACAAATGGTGTGAGCGCGGATTAGAAAAAGGACATGAACGAGAAGGCTTGATGCAGATGTGGAAGGTGCATGCTAGAGAAAAGGGACATGTAGATGACGAAGGGACAAAGATGCCCGGGATCTTAGAAGTGGAGGAAACATAGAGGTGCAGTCTCCGAGACAGAAGGGGAGCATGGGGTACAGGAGGATGATAGATTGAAGTCTGTGAAAAGAGACATGGCAACTAACGATGTAGGTTTATTGATATCCCCCACCACACTACAGTAGCCATTAGTAATATCTCCCCCACCACACTACAGTAGCCATTAGAAATATCTCCCCCACCCCACAACAGTAGCCATTAGTAATATTGCACCCCAATTTCAACATGGCACTTATATATTAAGTAAACACAAAATGATAAACTTACCTTATTACCTCCTCTTCACGCTCTCTCTTCTCTGCTGATCCAGCCCAGGCTACTGTCGTCGGGTCACGTGCCGGATCATAGACAGACCCAGCGCAGGCCACGTCTGATGACGTGTCTGCCGGGTCACGTGCCAGGTCACAGACAGACCCAGCTCAAGCGACGTCTGATGACACGCCTGCAGGGTCAGGTGCCGGGTCAAAGACACACCTGGCGGAGTAGAGGACCGGCTAGTTCTGCTTTTGAATTGTGAGAGCCACGAGTCCCCCTGATACTGCGCATGGACCAGATGGATGGATCAGGGGGCCTGTGACTGTCACAATTAAAAATGTAGAACATCTGCCCTATGTGCTGCGCCTGTGTCTGACCGCGATCGTTACGCCCCTGTTGATGGACATGAGTCTTTTTTCAACCGTATAAACTATGAAACTATAAACTATGAAATGCTCACAGAAAAGAGCTTTAAAAATACACATTTCTCAATATTAATACCAAGTACTTTAAGACGGTTTTGTGTTCTCCAGCTGTCACAGCATTCAAATCTCTAGGTACCAAGCACTCATACACTATATAATTAAATCCCTATGAAAAACCTGCTACCTACCAGCAGAAGTCATTCTCCAGTCAACTCTTTAGGTATGGCATCAAGACCCGAGACTATGCACTCAGCTATCCCATAGAGATTATGTGGAGTGTGGCCACACGTGCTCAGCAATTTCTCGTTCAGCCTGGCTGCTGGGAGGTGGTCAGCAGACCTCAGTTCCTGAGATAGGTGCGTGTCTCAGAAGTGAGAACCTCCTCTATTCATGATATATCCTGTGGATATGTCATGAGTAGATAAGATTCGGAATACTTATTTAAGTAATAATGTCTGTTACTTAAGTAGTCATCTTGCAAGAAGCATATTACAGAGGCACTATGGGAGATAATCTTATTCTGTTTCTCAGTGGATAGATGTTCTCCACCTATTAATATAATACTGCATGACCTGCCTTAAAACACAGCCTGTAATGTGGAAAGTTGTTAAATATAGTTCATTGTGTCTTGCTTCCTGATTTAGCTTTGAATTTTTATAACTGTTGCTAACTAGATATTTAGATGCACCAACATAACATGTTCCCGCTCAATGTGTCATATTTCCATGTCAAGAGATGAGAGCTAATAATATACTTATCCTAATAGCTTAGCCATTTACTTGAAAATGGGAAAATAATGATAACAATTTAGAGATGTACAATGTTGGTTTCATTGCCAAAAGTAAACAACACACTTAATGAGTGTATCTGATTGACTTGGTGCTTAAATTTCAGTTTACTTGAAACATTAATACCCTTGATAAAAAAAACTGTTGCCCTGTTGATTCAAAATGCACCAAAAATATAATGTATTTAAAATGTATAGGTTAAATGCAATCTAAATAGATCATTGTAGCTTTGTCAAGACTTAAAATAAGATCTTTTAGCACCTCCTACACCGTTTCTGTGTCCTGTAATAGTTGTCCATTTATTCTGGAGGATTTTGGACTTTTATTTCATTTATTTGTTCTATTTATTGCATTCTGACTAAATTGCCATGCACTATTTGCATCAAAATCCACCTCTATTTATAATACATAATCATCCATCTCCAGTATACCCACTTGAAGAGTATTTCACTGATTCAGCAGTAGTACAACATTGGTCCAGCCTTGTGTTACTCCTTTTGGCAAGTGATGCCTTGGTAAATGAACTAACAAATAGATTCTTGTACACATTAGTAAAATGTTACCATACTTGTACATGAAAATATTTCCTGAAACTGGAGTTAGATGTTATGTTATCTGCTGAAAATTTAAATAATAATCATAATCATAATAACAATAATAAAGATTAGTTTTATAGCATTATCATATTTCACAATGCTTTACAGATCATGGGGTTAATATACAAATAATAAAACCATACAAAGAAATAACATAGTTACATGAATAAAAAGGAGTAATGGCCCTGATCGTAAGACCTTACAATCTATGTATATCTTTACTTATTGCTCTATATCCCATATTATATATAATTTCATATTGAAAATGCTCTCATTAATTTCTTAGCCCCCATATATCCTTATGCGTGCAATTACCGGTACCGCTAGTGCTGGGCTTACATATTCAGCCCTAGCATATGGAGACGGGCCACAGCCCAATCGCATATGCAATTTTATGGAAATGCAAGAAATCGGTAACCAGAACCCGGTGTCTTGCATTGTTTTAATGCAAAACATGGTATTTTATTAGATCAATTATTTTGATTCTGAATTGTATTGGAATGTGTACATTCCTTTTATTGCCTTTTTAATCTATCCTATCGGAAAACAATTTATGTATGTTAAAAGGAAATCTACCATCAAAATCCATCATGATAAACCAGGGACATGGTTACTCATAGATCCAGACACAGTGACTGTGGTAATCTTCTTATATTTGACATACATGGCTTATGCCCTTCTAAAATAAACTTTCAAATTTAAGCTAATGAGCCAGAAGCTCTCAGTGAATTCTTTTTACTTGCTGTTACAATGAGCAGTGCAGATCTACCCTCCTCCTGCACTTACTGCTGCTTCTAGATTACACAGGCAGAGGGTGGAGGAAGAGCAGGAGAAAGGGGTGACACATTCTGTGGTTGTCAGCTGTATATTAAAGCTGACACCCGCCTCTAAAACCTGCGGTTTGAGATTCCTCGGATTGCAGGTGTTATAACCTCTTGCACGCCAAGGACAGCAATGTGTAAGGGGTTTCTGAAGAGGATCGGACCCCCACTCTTGCCATGCCACTAACTGTCAGTACCCCAGGGCTGTGCGATGACCTTGGCACTGGGACCACCTTTAAAAGGATAGCACAGTGTAATACCTCTGATGGTCAGACGATTGCTTATTAAAGTCAACCTGTAAGAAAAAAAAATTCAAAACACTTAATAATAAATAATAAAGTTTTTTAATAAAAATAATTAAATAAAATGAAAGTCCCCTAAACACTAACATTCCAAATGCACTTCTAATAAAGTACAAAAAAAACCCCCAAAATCACAATATTTGGCGTTAGTGCATCTTCAACAATCCGTACAATAAATCGGAAACATTAATGGACCCACACAGTCAACGCCAGAAAAAATATACCCAAAACACTTGCGGAAAATCACAAAAATGTTCCAAAAAAACGATAAAAAAATAATGTTCAGCAAAATGGTTCCAATGTAAATAACAACTCAGCATGTAAAAAAGGCCTGAACCAGCACTGTTAACTAAAAAATATTAAAGTTATGTCTCCGAAAAGATGGCGATACGAAAACAAATGATATTTTCTCTATATTATTATTTATTCTTCAGTAAAATTGTAAAAATATATAAATGTTTCACCATAATAATAGTGATCTATGGAATAAAGATAACATTATTTTTATGTTATGGTGAACAACCCCATTGAAATGCAAAACATAGGAAACCAGAATTGACAATTTTCTTTCCATCATACATTCAAGAGTTAATAAAATCTCATCAATAAGCTAAAGACCCACTAAAATGAAGTATTTATTAAATGCATATAATCTCGCAGAAAGGAAGCCCATGTTCAAATTTTCATTAAAAAATAAAAATTGTATAGCCTTCAAAAAGGGAAAATGCAAATCTGCTCTCAATGGCGCATCTATGTATAGAAAAATATCATCAACCAAAAAAATGGTAAAGCAAGGGGTGTGGGCGTGAGATCACTGTCACATACCACCCCTGCTGTATGGCGTAGTACAACCGAAATGTTGAATATACTGAAAAAATGGATGCCAGACAAATAATTTTATTAAATACACAATTACACGGCAACAGAAGAGTAGCAATAAAAGTATAAAAACAGAGAGTGCCAAAATACGTATATAATCAAAAAGCCAATAAGAGGAATAAGAAACAGTGTATAGGAAAAGATACCACTTTGAGCCAAATATATAAGTTCCAGCAGTTAAGGGAACACAAAGTACCTCATATGGAGTAAGCGCTAAAGTGTAAATACCTATACCAATTGAGCAGGCACACGCTGTACACCCCGACACGTGTTTCGCAAGTAGCTTTATCAAGGGGAGTGTCTTAGATTTTGCTGGGTAAGGCTTATATATAAGAGTCCACCAATGAAAGAGAATGTAGCTTAAATTACATATTATGCGCACCTGCGTGCAAACCGGAATGGGAGGATGAATAGAATCATAGCATCGCGAGATCATGAGACGGCTCAAAGTGGTATCTTTTCCTATACACTGTTTCTTATTCCTCTTATTGGCTTCTCTGTTTTTATACTTTTATTGCTACTCTTCTGTTGCCGTGTAATTGTGTATTTAATAAAATTATTTGTCTGGCATCCATTTGATTTAATTTTTTCAGTATATTCAACATTTCGGTTGTACTATGTATAGAAAAAGTAGAAAATTTAAAATTTCAAAACTTGAGAATTTCTCCAAATTTTTACCAAACATCAGTTTTTATCATAAATAAACTCAAAATATATCACCCAAATTTTTCAACTAACATTAAGTACAATATGTGCCAGAAAACTATTTAAAAATTACCTGGATATATTAAGGCGTTCCAAAGTTCTAACCACTTATACTGACACAGGGCAGAAATGAAAAATATTCTTAAGATTTTATTAACTTTCCTTTTTATTGTTATTTTTTTTTATTTATTGTACTCGAGGTCTGGAAGGGACCAAAGTTTATGTATAAACATTGGACAGTGGACGCTGACTTAGTATAATCTTGGTTATTAATTATCTCCTTATTTCTGTGATTTACCAAGCTATTGATAAAACTTTTCCACCAAGTTATGTCTTGATATCAAATTGCCACCATATAAATCAATATGGCAAGAGCTTATAATTGATGCATGTTTGCTCATTCTCTAAATCCCATATTGGGGGTCATTTACTAAGGGCCCGATTCGCGTTTTCCTTATGTGTTACCCGAATATTTCCGATTTGCGCCGATTTTCCCTGTATTGCCCCGGGATTTTGGCGCACATGATTGGATTGTGTTGCATCGGTGCCGGCATGCACGCAACGGAAATCGGGGGGCGTGGCCGAGCGGAAACCTGACGGATTCGTAAAAACCGCCGCATTTAAAACAATAAAAGTGTCGCTTGGGACGCAATTACCCTCACTTGGTCCGGCCCGGTGAACTTGAGTGCGTTCAGATGCTTTTCAGATGCTTTTCAGGTGGACGGCGGAGGAACTACCTTGATGAATCCCGGCCGGACCCGAATCCACCGCGGAGAACGCGCCGCTGGATCGCGAACGGACCGGGTAAGTAAATCTGCCCCATTGAGCCTGCTTGACACAGAACTCACATTTTGAGTTTGCAACAGGTTGCAGGTTTTACTTCTTTATTTAGGCTTTACGCCAGAGGTACCCCTGCTAGGACACTGGAATTTCTTTAATTTTCATATTGCCAACCAATAGTTTCCACTGGAAGCCAAGACTGTCTCCTCCAGCCTAGCTCTGCCCACCTGCCCATCATATCAGTAAATAGGTACTGACACGGAACAGGAACAGGTCCAACACCAGCACTGGGCATACCTGGGGCACAGAGCTCTAGGGGGCCCACAAAAGGCTTTACAGAAGGAATCCATGTGGGTGTGGGGGGTGTATCTAATGAATCCAGAGGGTGTGAGGGAGGCATTATATAAAATAACCATGAGGGGGTTGTATTTAAAATAACCTGGGGTATGATAAACTAGGTAATATTTTAGGTAACAGGAGACTTGTATGCTGCAATGTGAGTTAACTGAATAGAGGCCTACTGAGGCCCTGTAGCCCAGGGGCCTCCTGAAACCTGGAGCCAGCCTTGAACAGGAACATAACACATGTATCTTTATAATTATGAATTAGTAGAAAGATAAATAGATAGTTAGATATTGAATTCACAGCTTTATTTATGAACAGTCTAAAAGTTATCAGGCAAACAAAAAAAGTCTACCTTTTTTGACACTAGCGGAATAACATGTGGGCTAGCCATCACTATATGAGAAAGGGACTATTCATATCCACTCTTATTAGGTTAACAAAATTTTACATTATTATACTTTCTCAGAGGGAGATGTTAATATATGCAGTGTATTTTCTGCTCCATATAAAACAGATTAAATAGCAAAAGAGCATTTCATTTGTGGTACACCTAAGCAGTATAAGCTTGAATTCTGTACATTTCCAGTGTCTGTTAATGACTAGCGCACAATTCTCTAAATGTAATCTTCATTCCCATTTCCTTATTCTTTCACAAATAGTTTCAGACCTTGAATGCTTTTTTAGGTGCATCATTAGCAGTAGTAATGAAATTGCTGGATGAATCTAGAATTTTTTTTTCTTAACCTTAGCAAAAAGTAGGTCATCAGTATTATTACTTAAAGTCTGTCAAATAATAAAGAACCCACCAGTATCTATTTTTATAGCTTGTTAATAATGGCACCGGAGGGAAAGTATATGTATCTCTATCCAGTAATTTTACTATGTTTTGAAATAGAGACTGGGGAGTTACAGTATACTACAGAAATATTAACATTTTCTGCGTCTAAAAAGACCCTAAGAAGTAAGAAATCTAGAGATTAAATGAGCTGTATAATGAAATTATAAAAAATATGTAATAAGTAAAATACATAATGTCACAGGTCCCGCCGCGATCCATGTAATGGATCACCAACACACCCGTGTACCTCTCCATGCCGCGGTCTCCGCTGCCCCAGTCCCAGGCCTATACTCACCACTCCTGCTCCGGATCCCACTAGGCCGCGCATACGTCTCCACACTCTAGGGCGTGCGTGCACCGGCTCTTCAAGACTTAAAAGGGCCAGTGTCCTATAACGCTGGTTAATCCGGCTCTACCTTTATAGTCCGGCTCCTCCCTTCCTGCCTCGCCGGATCTTCCCCAAAGAGCTTCCATGGTTTCCTAACCAAGCTTCCCTAAGCGGTTCCTGTAGAAGAGAAAGCCATTCTCCAGCGTCCCTACGCTGCAGGATCTTCCCCAATAGAGCTTCCATGGTTTCTTAAGCTTCCCAAGCCAATCCTATGAAGTGAAAGCCTTCCTGTGTCTTCAGCGTTCCTGTGTGTTCCTGTGTATCCTACATTCCAGTTCCTCCTCCTGTGTTCCCATAATCCTGCTCCTGCGTTCCTGTCCCATGTGCCAGTCCTTTCCTGCGTTCCTGTTCCGTGTGCCAGCACCTGTGTTTCTGCTGTGAGTTCCAGAATTTACTTCAAAGCTGTTCTCCTCCTGTCACCCCAGGCTCGGACTGTGTCCTGCATATCTCCATTACCTTGGCTGCCACCGCAGGCTTAGTCGCACCTGTGGAACGACTTAGAAAGACCATCCTGCCGTGAAGACCAGGTGCCACTTAGACTTTGGTCTTGGGTGCTGGCCAGTACCATCATCTCCCACAGTGGTCCAGAGTGTCCACAGACTACGACTCCCCCTGAACTCCGTGTTCTCCAGTCCCATGTCCCCGGACAATAATGACACATAATATGTAAAGGGACTCTGTCATCAGTGCTGTCTTATCATGTTTCTTATCTGACCAGGTGCAAGCGGATAAAGGGCACAAAGTTGATTTGCAAAACTGCTTAAATATGAAGGAAAGGCAGTGACTATTTTTAAATTACAGTTCCACCACATGTGTAGAAGTGTGACATCACTCAGTTGACATCTCTAACACAGGTTGGATATTTTAGTGCTATACTTGTATAGGATCATAGGGGTTTTGCACCAATTGACTAGTTTGTAACTGGTTTCTTAATGCATATAGAGGGCTATGCCTAAGGAGCAAAGATTTTTCCTGATCTGAAAAAAAGAATCTAGCTTCTTCTTCCAGGCCCAAATGTAACTGGGCATCTTATCTGAGGGGTCAGATAGGAATGATTTGTGCAAAGTAGACCGGGGCATTGGATGAGATCAATTTCTCCGATCAGGTAAGCTCACACAGGAAATTCCCTTTTAGAGGTATGGACTTAAAGTTTTCCACAATTGTGCGTGTGTGAGAGTGTAAATTGCTGCATGTGAGAACCAGGCTCCATTATCCACAGAGTCTCCCAATACTCTGTTATTCAACAATCACTGTTGGGGGGTCCAGGAAGGTGAAGTAGAGGAGGTTTCAGGTACCAGGAGGTTTCCCAGTTTTGTAAGTGGTGAGGGGTGGGGCATTAAACCCCCTGAGTCATGTGAAAAATGCCATAGTTTGAACAGAGCCCTAGTCAGAATGTTCAAGGTGTTGACCATGGGGAGTTTTTAAAATTGGGTAGGAGAATTTTTTGCTACCAATTCTTAATTAAGACTTAGAGCATAGTGGTTATTCTTTTATGCCAATCTAATACCCAGTTTCACTGTATTGCCTTGTAGTAGGCAAAAATGTCAAGGAAATTTATACCTCCTAGTTGTTTAGGTTTAATCATGGTGTGATTAGCTATTCTGTGGCCTGGGCTCTTCCATACATAACTAAGTAACAGACGTCTAACTGTGTGAAAGAAATGGGCTGGAAGATATATTGTTAAAACTTGCAATAAGTACTGTAGGTTATCCAAGGTACCATTATCATTTTTATAAGGTAAGATCTCCCAATTGAAGAAATGTTCGGAATCTTTTATGGTGTTTGTGATAGAGAACCAGAAGTTGGTTCTGCGGAAATTTATCCCCCTGAGTATGTGATAGTCTTATTGGACCATGACAAAGAAGAGGAAGACTTAGCTTGTACCACAATGGGCAGGGGTCATGGTATGTTTAGGGCTATCGATTTGGAGGCATTGATCTTAAAATTTGAGAGTTTGCAGTGATTATCAACAAGTCATCCACAAAGGCTGCTGCCTGGTGTGTCACCCCACCTACTGTTACCCATGAAATCACAGTGTTTTGACGAATGTGTTGGATAAGAGTCTCCATTAAAAGAACAAATAGGATTGGTGAGAGGGGGCAGCCCTGCCTAGTTCCATTTGATATGCGGAAAAGAGGGGAGAATATGCAGTTAACCCTTAATACTGCTGACGGGTGTGAATACGGAGGTAAATGATAGTGGAATTCTAAATTTGCTTAACACTAATTGCATGTAAATCCAGTCCACCCAGACTGCTCACAAGGGTGATCAGTGGGCAGATGGAACCTCAGGGAGGTTAGCGGTGGTTCCAGAAGCCAGTGGGAAAAAGGCCTCACTTGGAGTGCGCTCACTGGGTCATATCGTAACTTGAGGCAAGGGATGCAGTTCAGGGGTAGGCCACAGTTGGATGGAACTTCTCCTGGCTTTTAGGTGGCCAGCAAATGTTCAGGCAAATGGTCAGATGGTTATCCTGGGCCTCTTGAAGGTGGATACACGGGCTTTGATGCTTGATGGAGCCCGCAAGAATGCCCGATTAGGGGTCCCGAAGACACCTCCAAAATCCAAGAATTTGTATAGTGTTCCAGACACCTTTAGACTGCTAGTGCAAAAAACTGGAGTGTAAGTGCCCATAGAAGGCAGGATGGTAATTGATTGTTACTTTAATTCTGGAGCTCCTTAGATGAGTATCCTGCTCTCCCAGTAGTTAGTCACACCCCTGCCCCCCTCTTTACAAGATAAGTTTTGTTTACAGGTGGAGTGAAGTTGCTATGAACCAACCTATCACGTAAAGATCTACCCTTTCTGAGGGTTATTTGTGGAAAGTCCCCCAGTACTTATTTCACATCTAGTTCCATCATTAAAATATGCCAGTGCTTCTTTATAATCTCATCAGCTTCCTTTGCCCATTGTCAAATGTTGTAATCAAGTGTATGAGTCTCTGTTCATGCTGTCTGGTGCTTCTCATTAGTAACTTCTTTCCTTAGATTTAGATGCTTGATATGCTCTTCCTAATATGTAATCAGGAAATCCTTTCTCTTAGGTCTCTTGCCTGTTTTTAAAATTTTTAGTGGAGGAGCAATTTCTCAGCAATTGGAAGTATTGACCTTTTGGTAAAATAAAATGTGAGCTACGGAGACACAGAGGAAATCCCCTGAGACTCCTGACCTGGTGGCTAAATGTACAGTCTGTTGTAAGCACTTTGAATTTTCTTTCGAGAATAGGTGGTAAATGATACATAGACTTTTTATGATGTATTAACCCTTTATAGGAACTTCATAGTGGAATACCTGCCATACCAGAGAGGCATATAATGCTTCTTCCTCACTATATTGTAGAGGCAGCTTGAATGTTTGGCTGTGTAGTAACCAAAAACAATCCATATGATAAAAATACTGCAGAAATTAATAAATATTATCTGTCACCAATGAATAAAATTCTGGCACAGAAAACATTCATGAGAACATTTGATCTAGCTAACACTGCATCATATTCACTGACAGGGCCACTTTTCTGATCCATGTATTAGTGTGCTCTATTCAGTGACACGAGCACCTTTACAGTGACACGAGGTATTACTGCACAGTTTTCACTGACAGGAGCAACTGTACAATCTAGGTATCATGTTGTGCTATTCTCTGTGCAGCAGCTTTGGGATATACATATTAGTATGTGCTATAAGTGGATGATCAAATTTAAAATTAATGTATTACTGGATGCTATTCACTGACAACAACACCTTTATGATCTACATATTAGTGTACTCTATGGGCTGACAGGAGTAACTTTACAATCAAGGTATTACTGGACACTAATCACTTACAACAGCACATTCATGATCTATGTTTTATTGTTCACTATTTACTGACAGGATTAATTTTACAATCTGGAGCTAAAAAGTATGCAGAGACAAGACCTTCAAAATCTTGCTAGATTATGCAGTAAATGCTAATATGCTCTTCTCCTCTATGCAATAATTTCTGTATAATGCTGTATAAGCAGTGAGACTATCCCTATACTATAGCAGCTCATGAGTAGTCTAATGCAGTTCTTCAGAGTACCTTAAAAAGAGCAATTATTTCAGATTTCCATGTCTGCCTAATAACACCAGCCAATGCCATATACATACAGTAAGTGCCCTGAAAAGGGCAATTTCTGTTTTTTGAGAAGTCCCTGCTTATCAGCCTGACCCTATGACAAGTAAAAACTTCTCCCTAGCTCTAATGGCAATTGGACATGTGACTCGAAAACAACAAGCATGCCTACAGAGGACATGCCCATGGCTGCTAAGCTGCTGCAAACTGCTTATTTTTGTAGAATACAGATTAGGTAAAAATTACAGACTTTGCTCATCCCAAGAAGAAAATCAATGTTAGCCTGGTTTCCAATGGTGGAAAGGAAAAATGGAAAAGCGGTCACAAAGAAACTTCAGAAAGCCCAGCATGATAGAATTTAATTTTTCTCTCAAAGTTAAGTCAAAAAATTCTTGTCTTTTTAAATGTATTAAAATGTAACAAAATGCCTCAGAGATGGCATGGACCACCAAGTTATGTACTATTTAAAATAGTTAGATTTTAATCATGGTCTGACCGTGAGATCATGATTATGAACTAACCAGTTTTAATAGTTTGAAACACGTGTCTTGCTACATTTTAATGGATTAATAAAACATTTTATTTACCTTCACTTCGGGTGCAGGTGAAAGAAATGTGTTTTTCTCTGAAGCTTCTTGATTGGAAGCTTCAGCAATCAGTCAAGCAGCTTAGTGCTCTTTCCGAACATGGACTGTGGCTGCCAAGCCTGCCAAATTACGTACAAACCAGAACTTTACAGTTCGATCCACTCATCACTAGCAGAGAGGGACTTCTTTTTCTGCCGTATAAAACAAAGCTATGCATAAAACATTGTTGGGGACCACATAAATACCAAATTTGACCCGTTTTTTAACTATTTAACTTGCATGAATCAGCAGTTCATCACTGACCATATTGTGCCTTAAAATACATAATATATGTATGTATGTGTGTATACATTTATATATAATTAATGTATTATGTTGTGTAATTTTGTAGATAGTTGTTGTAAGATCAATATTCTTTGTTAAAAGGGAAGCAATCCGATTAAACACTTGATGCACGAATGGATAGAAAATAGTTGCTGAATGAGTCATTAACCCCTTACCGACATGTGAAGTATTATTATGTCACATGGGGGGGTGGGGTTGCATGGAGAGGACTCACGGGCTGAGCCCTCTCCATAGCCGGTAAGTCTTTGCTGTATATTGCACCAAAGGCTTACCGTTAACAGCCGCGATTGGTGCCAGCACTGATCCCAGGTGTTTTCCCGCTGATCACTGCCGGAATGCGCCACCATCTTTCTGAGGATCGTCGCTCCCCATGACATCATCAGGGAGCAGAGATCTGTCATCATGGTAGCCTTGGGTCTTCCGAAGACCCGAGGCTACTTCGGCTTAACCCATGCATTACAATGTTCTATCAGCACCACATTGTAATGTATGAAGAATAAAATCCCCATATACTGCCATACTGTAGTATGGAAGTATATGATAGGATCATACAGACAACCTAGGGTTAAAGTACCCTAGGGAGTCTGAAAAATAGTAAAAGTAAAAAAAAAGTTAAAAGAAAAAATATAATAAAAAAAACCTAAAAACTCAACCACCCCCCTTTCCCTAGAACTGATATAAATATAAATAAACAGTAAAAATCATAAACACATTAGATATCGCCACATACAAAAATGCCCGATCTATCAAAATAGGATAACGTTTTTTCACTGAGTTTAACCCTGTAACGGAAAATCGTACCCAAAGTCGAAAATTTTTTTTTTGCCATTTAAATTTTTTTTTTTAATTCTTTAAAAAGTGATCAAAAGGTCTCACAGTCCTAAAAATGATAACATTGTAAACATCATAAAAATCCACAAAAATTTATTAGCGCCAGAAGATGGCAAAATCCGCCCAAAAAAATTTGTACAGGATTCTTTGTATGAAAACATTATAAAACTTACACAAATTTGGTATCCCGGTAATCTTACCGACCCAAAGAATGAAGTAGAAATGTCATTTGGGGGCACAGTGAAATCCGTAAAATCCAAGCCCACAAGAATACGGCACAAATGCGTTTTTTTTTACCAATTTCACTACATTTGGAATTTTTTTCCTGCTTCCCAGTACACGGCATGGAATATTAAATACCACCATTTTGAAGTGTAATTTGTTATGCAGAACATAAGCCGTCACAAAGCTCTGAACATGAAAAAATAAAAAAGTTATAGATTTTTCAAGGTGGAGAGTGAAAAATGGAAACGCAAAAACGAAAAAGGGCTGCGGCGTTAAGAAATCATTAATGGTTTCAGGTCAGTTTCATGGCACTTCTCTTCACAACAGTATTTATTTTACTATTATACAGTAGGTGATTCACACTGGGCTTTAATCAATGATCATTTTTAGCAAAATATGTCATATTATAAGTTTTATGTCATTTATAAATTAGATTTATTTAGCAACCAACTAAATGACAATTCTGCCTTGTAATTGAAAGTTTTATCTAGAAGGAGCTCAAATGGACCCATTATATGGAGATAGAGAGGCTACAAATAACAAGCTACAAGGAGATAAGTGATCTGGGATAAGGGGGAGGTAGGCACATGTCTGTGAGATGTAGCAGGGCTCACAGTGTAACAGTGTAATGGTCTATCAGCCTCTGTGTAATCATCTCATGCATCTCTGATCAGTTTAATCTCTTTCTATGTGTCAGTGTGTTAGTAGAATGTCAGAAGCCAGATGAGAGTGTATATACACCGTGTACCAGGAAAATGTAACCACATTGTCACCCCACAGAACTAAATGGAAAATACAGTAATGTGTTTACTTAGACAGTCCCTGATCACACCCTAGGATTTTGTACTGAGCAGCCGAGGGAGTAATAGGAGCTAAAACATCAATAAAACTGAGCAACATTGTAACATCAGGTTGAAAAGATCTTTATTATGTTAAAGTAAACCTGTCATCAGGTCTGTGTCACTAGTCCTGTCACCTCTACCTGTTGTAGCAGCTCACAAGGACCCCATCCCAGCCTTTATCTAGTTATTTCATACATTAATCATTATAAAATAATTGTTTCTTTATTATGTAAATGAGTATGGTCACATGGTCAGAGGCAGTAACGTCACCCCTGTTACCCCTCCCCTCTCCTCCCCTTGCTCATGTTTGTGTATAATGTATAGTAAAGCATTGCTAGTGTATGTGCTTTACCTG
The DNA here is from genome assembly GCA_019512145.1 of Engystomops pustulosus. NCBI lineage: Eukaryota > Metazoa > Chordata > Amphibia > Anura > Leptodactylidae > Engystomops > Engystomops pustulosus. The sequence continues at coordinate 61,811,524 of CM033643.1, read as the reverse complement.
CTGACATGCTGTCTCCTCTTAATACACAAGTGAGACACAGACATCAGCTACACAAGTACCTGACATGTTCTGTTATAACATGGCTGCCTGGAGCAGTTTTATCTCTCCCATACACATACACAGGCACACACAGGCTGCAGGGAGCGTGGCCACCAGCAAGCACATGAAGCAGCCATTACACCATTATACAGGTTGTCAGTCAAACACTGGGGTGTGTGGCTGTGCCTCCCACTCATGAATAAGCTGGACAGCTTGAATATGCTAATGACTCATTGGACATTTCACAGGCCCTTTGCATACAGCTTTAGGACCTCATTGCTTAGGTTTACAGGCATGTAGAGGGATAATGAATGGATATAGGCAATGCTTTCTAATGGCGGTTTATGAAAATATATTTAGATTAGGGGGTTATTTTGCATGACAGGTTCTCTTTAACATCAATAGTTGATTAAAATGGGAGAATTTTCTTTTGTGGGAAAACCCCTTTCAGGCACATGAAGAGGATATAAATTTTTCTGAAGTAGCAGTGTCTCAACAGGTCTAAGAGAAGCAGCTCCATTTCACCACTGTGTTGCCTCTATCCCCCTCCCTCTATCCTGGGCATTATTGGTAAATCCACATCTGTTAACATATAACATGAGAATGCCAATGTACAGAAGCTCATGTAAAGACACAGCCATAAAAGATGATTGTGCCACACTTAACCAGTAAAACTTTTTACAGACAATCTTAACTTTTTTAGTGATTTCAATGGCCTTTTTGTTATGATATAATGGTGTAACGTGTTATTAGTTTAGGACGCCTCCATTCTTAAAGTTCTGTAAGAAATGTCATGTATATTACCTGCAGTACAGGTCTGTGTGTATGTATGATAAAATATTAGTTTATATCTACATTTACATGTATACTTGTCATGTTGGAAACCCTCCAATGTCTCCATGTAAGTCTACATGTAATCTCACTCTCAGCTCACAAGTTTCCTACACTATTGACACTCAAGTGAACTCAAGAACCTTTCCAACAACCTTAACTGGTACTCAACAGAGTAGCACTTACTGGTGATTATTGTCAAATATTCTTTATTCAGAAGTCAGGTTGAAAAACATCAATGTGCTGACCATATATAGGCAATGGGCCATTTCAGAAAATAACACCTCAAAACATGGATCTAATGGTGCTCACATGCCTTCATTAAAAAAATGGGATCAATGTTATTGTAATGACAATATGCTATATACATATGTTTCTATGATAATTTGATCACACTTTATATTGAGGACATATCAATGCCATTACTATGGAGGCTTGAGGAAGAGCTTTTGCAAAAATACAGCCTATTGCCTTCTTGTCCATGGCATCTTGATGTTTAGTCTACATATCCTCCACCAGTAAGTTTTGGCTCTCTTCTGGTATGTTGTATATGAGGTTTTTCTTATTTTATGGCTGTCTCTAAATTTGTCATGTTTTGAAACTTGGTATGCAAGCCATATGAAGAGAAGAAAGAAAAGGAGGAGGAAAAGAACTTGTAGTTCATGGCTTTGTGATAAGGGGACCTTGGGGTGCTAGCAATGTGAGGAAGAGGTAAACCTGGGTTGCTGGCTGTGTGTGCAAAAGAGGACCCGTGGATGCTGAATATTTGAAGAGGAAGAGGGAGCAGTGAGTTGGATGGGTTGTGTGAGGAGGATAGGTACCAAGGGAGCACTTTGGGAATGGAAAAGGGAGACCTAAGGTGTTCTAATTGTGGGAAGAGGAGAGTGACTTCTGTTGTTGGAGGAGAAGGAGATATAAGGGTGCATAATATATATATATATAAAAGGAAGGGGACATCTGGAGAAGGCTGTATATATAGAAGGAGGGATATATTGCATGCTGGCTGTGTGGGGAGAGAACATGCCTTAGCCTTATCAAAACTACATAATGCATACACTGAGAAGATAAACTGCAATATGTGATATAGTAACACAAGCAGCAGAGCTGCGGGAGCCTGGATATCAATTACATTTTATGCTACCTATATTTTTTGTTAATTGGCCCCTTTTTCTATATTACCTAGTTCACTAAATTATCTGTGCTCAATAACAGATGTCTTTCACAAAGTAAATACAGGACAGAGAATTGGTGCTGTCTATCTGACTGACAGCTTGAAGGGCCATATACAGGTAACAAGTGAGTGTAATTGGCAGTATAGATCACAGTATGCCTTGGTCTCCTATCAATCATAGTCAGCAAATCAAGGGGAAATACAAGCTTGCCAAGAAAGCATTCCTAAGGACACAGTAATGAGGACGGCAGCTCTTGAGACAGTCCCAGTGGAAGCATGGAAAGTGTAATTTTAGCTTACCGCAGACTTGCTTTGCTTTGTAAATGATTTCACTTACAATTCAACCAATGCCCGAAATTACTGGAATAACTTAATTCTACATAAATACTTACAAGAAATCCCATCATGTGACATAAAATACTCCATTCTTTTGCACCGTCCTGCAATTTCATAATAGTCTGTTAAAATCTTAAACAATGTAAAAATCACCATCTACTCAAAACTGAAAGACTTTAAATAGTAAATCTACAGATGCACATTTAAGTTAAGATATGTGGGGCTCTTCATTTGGAAGATAATTATTTTTTAAAATTTTGTTTGTTTTACTGTCATAACTCCACGAAACTAATTTTTACACAATTCTCATAATAGTTTCCAAATAATTGTAACAAATGTTCATAAAACACCATGCCATAGGGTGTCAGTTAAAATAGTTATTATTCTTGTATATGTTATAAGAGAAGAACAAAGAAGAACAAAAAGTGTTCATGTGCAGGATTATCTTATCAGTAAAAATTAAAAGTGCCCAGTCTCACACGTTGCTTGGTTGTGCAGATAAGCACAACACTTGGTATTGCTAATGGTAAATGGTTATCCTGTACCTCTTTTACCAGAGCTATTATGTCATCTACAAATGAGCTTGTTTGTGTATCTAACCTAGATTCTTACCCCATGGATAGGTGGTAGTGGATAACATGAGTCCGGTTAAAGCTTGTCCGGCTTTATTAAAAACTCTGTCGAAAAATACTGTGCTCCCTGTCTCCTGTGAACCCATTCATCTGAGCCATGACCCTGTTTGTTGGACAACTTTTGGCTGCCTGGCTCGCACACCTGTCCCCTGTCGCAGCGCTGCATTAGTTGTTGGAGAACAGGTACAATATCCCTGTAAACATACAGGAGAACAGCTCTGACAAATGGCTCTGCAGGATACCGGGAGCACTAGAGGTGGCAAGGACAGGTACACACGTCTCTGTAAGACTTCACGGCTCACAGTGCATATCAGAGCACATGAGAATCATGGGTTTTAAGGAACCTCCCAAGGAGCTCAGACAGAGAATTTTGGCAAAGCACATATCTGGCCAAGGTTACTAAATAATTTCTGCAGAGTACAGTGGCCTTCATAATCCTTCCATAATGGAAGAAGTTTGTGATGACCACACCTCTTCCTTGACCTGACTGTCCTGTGGCTGAGCTCTAGTAATGCAGAAGACCGAAGGGAAAAAAATCCACAAAGTCAACTATCACGGAAGCCCTCCACCAGTCAGGGCTTTATGGTAGAGTGTGCTGATTGAAACCTCTCCTCAGTGCAAGACATATCAAGGCCTACATACAGTATGCAAAAAACACATGAAGGACTCCCAGACTATGAGAAATAAGATTCTTTGGTCTGATGAGATGAAGATTGAACTTATTGGTGTTAATTAGGTTTTATACCTGGAGAAAACCAGGCACTGGTTGCAATTGAAGGAAAGATGTACAGTACAGAGCCCAGTACTGAAATATCCTGGAAGAAAATCTCTTCCAGAGTGCCCTGGACCTCAGACTGGGCTGAAGGTTCGCCTACCAACAAGACAATGACTGTACAAACACAGCTAAGAGAACAAAGCAGTGGCTTCAGAAAAACTATTTTACCATTCTTGACTGGCCCAGCCAGAACCGTGACCTAAACCAGTTTAGCATCTCTGGAGAGACTTGAAAATGGCTTCCATCAACATTCACCATCCAATCTGAGGGAACTGGAGAGGATCTGCAAGCAAGAATGGCAGAAGATCTAAAAATCCAGGTGTGAAAAACTTGTTGTATCATTCCCCAGAAGACTTACAGCTGTTCTAGATCAAAAAAGTGCTTCTACTCAATACTGAGCACAAACACTAAATACTTATGACCACTTTTTTTCTTGTTTAATAAATTAGCAAAACTATCTACATTTCTGTTTTGTTTCTGTCAAGATAAGGTGCAGAATGTACATTAACCTCTTCACGCTCAGTGTCCGATATATCGGACGCTGAGCTCAATGACTTAGCGCTCAGCGTCCGATATATCGGACGCTGAGCTGATGCCGGTTCAGCTCAAGATCTGAGCCGAACCGGCATCGGGAAAGACGGGGTGCCGGCTGTGACTGATAGGAGAAATTGCAGAACAATTGCAGAACAAATTGTATGGTGGGTTTTCTCTTTTTATCTTTTGGAAATGTGTAAATTTTAGGGCTAAATGAACGTATAAGGGAACAATATGACCATTCTAAATTTCACCTCCATTTTGATTCAATTACTATGAAGATCTCAAGGGGTTAACAATCTTCGTAAAAGCTGTTTCTGATAGCTTGAGGGGTGCAGATTTGAAAATGGGTTGGTTATATAGGGGGTTTTGATGCTAAATATGTAAAATTTCATTCAAAACTGTATTTATCCACAAAATAGTCAATTCTGAAAATCCGGAAAAGCGATATTCTATTTGCAAGCCGCGTGACATCAAAATAAATTATCCAAACATTTCAGAAATTATGAAAATGTAAAGTAGACAAATGGGAAATGTTATTCAGCAACTTATTTAGGTGGTAAATTGATCTGCCTGAAAACGCAATGATTTTGAATTTCGAAAATGGCAAATTTTTCCAAAAATGTATCATATTTTCTTTTTTTTTGTAAATAAACGCAAAACTCATCTGCCAAAATTTACCACTAAAATGAAGTACAACATGTGGGGAAAAAACTATCTCAGAATCGCTTTGATAAGTAACAGTGTTCAAAAGTTATAACCGTATAAAGAGACGCAAGTCAGAATCCAAAAAATCGGGCTGAGCCTTAAGCTACAAAATGGCTGCGTCCTTAAGGGGTTAATGAGCAAAAAAACATTTTGATCTTATCAATTGGCTGAAATGAAACAAAGTGAAAAATTTTAAGGGGTCTGAAAAGTTTCTGTACCCACCGCACATATAAACAAACTCTGAAGGGTTTAAATCTCTTATGACACAGCCTAAAATGGCCTTCATGAAATATTACATTTTTCCATGCTTCCACTTCCAACAGACATAGTTTTTTTATTTTCTTATCTGACATGGGCATGTGAGGGCATAATGATGGGAAACCAAATGCATCCGAATCCCAGACACTACACACCATACACGCACAGCTCGGGGGGCCCATAACCACACTTTGTAACACTTTCGTGCCTAGGGAATGCTACTGCACAGAGCCACTCTGTAACCCAATACAGTCACACATTTATTCCACACACCTTGTCGCTGCCACCTCTCACAATTACGGCTTACAAGATGCCCACTGCAGGACTGCACACATACACCCAGATACACACTCCTCTAGGTGCTATACAGTTCACCTGGACCCACACTGCATACAGACACACACATGGTAACACGGCTTAGCAGTAATTCCCCTCTCCAGAGTTATGGGAATATATAAAGCACAAGGAAAAACTTAAATTAAATGACAATTTAATATGTAAAACAGGTATATTACTTAATAGTTACAAAAATGGTGATATAACATACATACATAATAGCAAACAGTAAAATAAAAAAATTGGATAAAATAAAGAAAAACAGAGCTCTTACAAATTGGATTGGCGCAGAAATCCACAGAGTTGAAACTGATGATTAACCCATGGACAGCTCAACAAACTTAATGCATCTCCCGAACTGACAAGAATTGAATGTTCTAAGAAAAAAAGCACAGGTTTACTCTAACTACAGGTGCTCGACTACACGAGACGCCCTCCAATCTCTTCAATATGCAGGTAACAAAAGGAATCGGGCCAGCACTCACTTGTTGCATGTGGACTGTTCTTTATTCAATCATGATAAAAACCACTATAAAATTACAGCCATGAGAATAAGCAGTATATCTAACACGTTTTAGACCTATTGAGGTCCTTAGTCATAGATAACCACATGAGAAAGTGAGCTTACGGATATGCCATCCTAGCCTGGAAGATACGCTTCTGTTATAATGGTAAGCAGGTGATAGCACATCAGAAAGCCTCTTAATTTCAAATACAAAGCACTATACACATTGACAGAATGAATATGACAATACAAAAATACATAAAAAATATATATGCAGAATATATATGAGTAATTTAAAAGCAAATAATTCCTTACATTTAGACTTTTAGGACAAATTCTGTCCATAGTTAGAATCCAAAAACCTGCACAGTTTAGCAGTTTCCTTTTGACATCTCCCCCTCTATTATTGTTTTTAACTATTTGTAGACCACTAAAATGAAAAGTTGTTGTATCTCTATTGTGTTTGCATAAAAAATGTTTGGCAGCATTTCAGGGATTCTTGTGTTCTGGATTTGTAATGCCATTTACATGTTCACATATTCTTTATTTTATCATGAGGCTGGAGCAGCCTATGTAATCCAAATTGCATGCAATACATGTAATGCGGTAAACTATTTCATGTGTATGAAATACAATTCAAATCTTAACTGCTGTATACCGTGTTATCAATCTTACTAGCAATAGATTGTATGTGGTGAGCATATTGGCGACATTTACAAATCTTTGCAGTGCATTTATAAAAACCTTTAATACTAGGCCAAGACCTGGAAGTCCTAGATTTATCAATGAAACTGGGGGCTAGGCTATTACCTAACGCAGGTGCTCTTCTAGTGGAAAAAATTCAACCCTTCTGTAAGATGGTACGCAATTCCTCGTCTAGACAATAATGGTAAATATCTTTAAATTATGTCTTGGTTAGATTTTAGTTCTATACTATAGGTGGTAACAAACACTGGTTAATTCCCATAATTACTCATACATTTCTGCTTGGATTGTTTGGAAATAAGTTCAGTATGTGATCTGTTAGAACTAATATTTTATGCTCTCTTTAAATTCCAACTATTATAACCTCGTGTTCTCAGCCTTTCCTCAATGGAATCTCTTTCCTTTTCATATAATCTAACAGTTGAACTATTGCATTTTGCTCTTAACATTTCTCCTACTGGGATGCCTTTTAAAGTATGTATAGGGGGACAAGAGGAACCATGTAAAATGGGCCTTCTTGACATGTCCTTGAGATAATGTAGATGTATTGATGCAACCCGATTTACCATCTGAACTAAGATCCCAAAATGTAGTATTGGATTTATGCCATTGATATGTAAAAAATAAATTGAATGGGTTGCTATTCATGTATGATTTCATGTACAATATCATGCTTGATACGGCCTCATCAGCATTCCATATGATAATGATATCATCGGTGAAGCGACCGTATCGGACTACCTGAGACATAAAATGATGTGTGTCTGAAAAAATATACATTTGCTCCCACCATACAACAAACAAATTTGCGAGTGATGGGCAAAACTTAGCTCCGTCGCTGCTCCTGATTTTTGCAAATAAAAAGAATTATCATATTGTAAATAATTAGAATTAAGTAAATAGTGCCCCCCTCCACTGTTATTACTTCTTCCCTTTGTGTTATTAGTGAGAGTTCATATAATGTATCTAAGCTACAACGAGGTTGCCGTGTTAGACAATAGTACATGGATTCTCCATCATTGTGAGTTTGACGTTCTCTACCAGAAATTGTTACATTACATACATGTAAACCCCCCCCCCCATTTATCCTCCCTTCTGCTTTCCCAAACGGATGCATATCAGTGCCTGATTTTGTTTCCTTCCTTGTCCCCCTTTTTCTCTTTTTTCCTTTGTTCTGTATCATTGCGCTTTGTTATGAAAATTAATAAAAATTTAAATATGAAAAAAATTTGTTAACCCGACTTCTAATCTATTCATTCCCAAAATAAGTTTGATTGCTGTGGCTTGAGTTCCACAATCTAATGTTATTCTTGGGCCCAACTGCAAAACAATATCCCATGTGCAGTCTGACTAAGGAGAGATGATATATAAAATCTATCTCGGAGAAGCAGTTTCAAAAATATATTTTTTAGCTATAACTGGGAAGGGTTGTGCTGAATAAGTATTAATAAATTCATGTAAAACTTAGCTGAGTATTTCTTTTATTTTAAATTTACTTTTGGACCATACGTTATTGATTTTTTCAAAGGCACCAATTGCATTATTGTAATGATAAAAAAACAAACACTTTATGGAACAGATTCCCTTATTTTCAGGCTGCACATACATTTTTACAAGTGGCTGCTTCATTGCAGCACATTTTCAGTTTTTGTGATGTTTTGATCACATGCCAATTGCTTCACTGTATTGCCCAGCCCAAACAATGTAACAATATCATTTCACAACGAATCTGACCTGACATTCCATGGCTGCCAAATGATATTGGTGATTGGATTTCCCAAATTAGAAACCACCTGCATGTTTATGGCACAGAGAGATTAATTTAACCACCTGGATGTTGCTTGTTAAATACTGAAAAATTCCACTGCTTCATTTTGGCAAGAAATTGTGTATTTCGCAACAACATATTTACACAAGCTAATTGACTTATTATTGGACCCGTTTCACTTTCGGATTGTGGTTTTTTTTGTGAATCACTGTATAGCAATGTTATGAAATTTGGCAAACAGACTCTCCTATTTGTGACTTGCTCTACATACAGACCACAATATCTATTTATCTAACATGTATTTCTCTAACATCAATCTATTTGTCTCCTCATGTTTTAGACCACATTTACCCCTTTGTGCACCAGCACGTACTCTCTATACACAGCGTGTGTCAGCTGTATAAAACAGCTGACACCCGCCTGGTACTGCTGCAGTCGCTGTTGGCACCGATCATGGCAGTTAACCTGTTAAATGCTAAGGCACCTAACATTGCTTCTTATGAGCGCCACCATCTTGGATGGCCAAACGCCGGTCCCAGTGACATCTTAGGATGGTGGTGATTGGTTACCATGGCAGCCTACAGTCTCATAGAGACTCAACATGTATAATGATCTCCAATAGCCAGCCAGTACAAATACAGAACAATTTAAGCGCAGCAGGAAAAAGCTTTTCACGGTTGAGATGTGTTTAGACCTAGCACACTTCGGCTGTTCTGCATTGTTTCCTGCCAAACATGAGTGATTTGAACCCGATTACTAGCACTTTGGTCTACACACATCTGATATTGGCAGAAACTCCTCACTTCAGCACTTGAGTTGCATTAAAAACACAATGGGGCACATTTACTAAGAACAGCGCAAACTACAAATGTGTAGTTTGCATCTGTAGTGTGCTGAGGGTTTGCATTCAGGATTCTTGAATTTGGCGTACATTCTGCATGAATCTGGGGCCCTTCTTTTGGTGCACCTTTAACATGGGGTGTGCAACACATTTCTGTCAGAATTTGCATGTTAAATCTGGCACACGGTCTGACTCAGCACCGGAACGCCCCCTTCAGTGCAGAATTTGTGTTGCATGATAAATAGTGCAGCTGCAAAACAAAAGGGTTGGGTGCAATACCAAGTGGCACGGACCATTCTTAAATACACATGCATCAGTTTGCACTAGAAAGAATATGCAAAGTCTGACAGAAAACTGATGCATTGCCCTTAGTAAATGTTCCAGCAGCTACAAATAGATTTTTGCATTTGAATAAACATTTTTAATTTATTATGCTTTTTTGGTGAAAAGTATTGTATTGGTATTGAGTATTGTGATACTTTTCCAATTCCAAAATTTTGGTATTGGTGCAATCCTAATACACACATATACACATAGACATCAAGTTTATATACACAGGTATGTGGTTTAATACTGTGTGCACACTTTTGCGCATAGTAAAAGAAGAGATCGTAAAGAAGCAATGGTTTCAGATCACAGAGGGGGCATACAATAGAGAATATTTGAATTGTGGAATCAAAGTTGTTTTCTGTATAGATGCAGCCATCTGATTAGCTTTGACCTCCAAAGTTACCCAAGCTAGAACCTAAAATCAGAAAAAAGCTAATGCTTCTGTATAAACAGCACCACTGCGTTCACATGCTAAAGTTTGTCTAGCAATGCAGAATACTGCCAGTATGCAGGAAAACTTGAATATATGCTTGTTAGCTGTGTCTAGGCTCCAGATAACATAATAAGGCAGCAAAACATAAACCTCCACATGAATTATTCAAGTTTTGTCAATTGATTTTTGCTGCAAATGTGACTAGAGGGCCAGGTTCTCAAAGCAAAATTTCAAAGTTTCAGTAATCTTTAATGTTGGGGCTTGTCAATAGATAACATTGGCTTGCTCTACATCGAAAAAGAAGCATAAACATACAAGCAATAATTAAACGAGTTTTAGAAGTGAGGCTTTGTAATAACAGAAACAGATAATTGGCTAAAAATGAGCTACAAAAAACACTATGGTTTGTAATCAATGCTTTGGCATACGCTTATTACCCACTGAGTGCTGACTATTCATACAGACAACTTTGATGTTAAGAAATTTGCTTTGAATTTGAGCGCTATCGTATGAACATATCTGTAGGGAATTACTAACAAGTTAAGCCACTGCCACTAGAATTTTATGCTATTATCTGATTGCTACAGCTTGAAGAATCATCACTTGAATAAACCAGTTTACACTTTGGAAAATCTGATAGCGTTGAAGTTATACCTACTGTATACATAAGAATTCCAATGTACACAAGGCCAATGTACGTATACAACAAAAATAACAATGTATGTTTACAACCAAATTACTTTTTCCTTTTTCTTATTTTTTAATAATTCTTCTTTTTGTCCGGTAAAGCAAATATTCATATAATGATTATAGAGTCCTCTACTTGATGCATTATGAACCACACATACCTTTGGAATGCTGTGCTGAGTGGTTTTGCTGATAAAACAATTATAAAATTATGATAATGAAGCTCTGTTGCTTCTATGGCTGGTTCAGCGCTTCTCCAAGCACGTGAACTATTCTCTGCAGCAGAGCATGATGTAATCCCTGGGTTGTGCCTGAAGGCAGAATAATCTATTAACTACAGTAGCAAATAGCTCTAATCTATTTCTAATACCTGGTAGGTGGCTGGTATAGATTTGCACCAAAATATGTGACTTTTTAAGAAGTTTGCAACTTTTACATCGGGAATCGGGAATAAAAGTACACAAGCACATCAAATAGTCACAAATAAAGATGAAAAAATGAAGCCAAAGGACATATGCCCCATTATGATATGTAACACAGTTTAGTTACAGAAAGTCTGGAGTGGTCTGAGACATACCTACTGCCTGATCCTACTGCCTTTGCTGTAGCCAAATTGTTTTCACAGATCACAGCTATTCCCTAATTAAGCTGGGGTTGCTCTAACTGTTAGTAACAGACTTCAATACAATTTATAATGACTGATCAGATAGTTCTTTTCAGATTCAGTTTTTCAAATATGAAACAAGGAGCAAAATTATTTTTATAATAATTCCTATGGTCTTGAAAAGCAAATATTGCCATCCTGAGATTCAAAAACATAGCTGCTATCTTCTAAAAACAGTGCCACACCTGACCATGGTTTGTGTAGGTATTGCAGCTCAGATCTATAGAAATGAATGAAGCTAAGTTGCAATACCACACACTACCCATGATTACTCGTGGTGCTGTTTTTAGAAGAAGGCAGCCATGTTTTTCACCCCCAGAATAACCCCTTTAAAGCTAGTTTTTAAAATATTAGTGACCATGGGCAAATAGCAGCTGGAAACTGTACCAGCATAAGGAAAGTTGTGTTTTTAAAATTAAAAAAGCAAAAATAAAATATTTAATGGACTGCAATTGCTGAAATTTCAGTTCTTTTCTCTGCCAGCACCTCATAAACGGGGTTGGCCAACGTTTTTTTATAATGTGTGTGTAAGTGAGGGGCAGTATATTAGAATATTAGGTAATTTACCAATATACATATATTTATTGTTCTGGTGTGCTTTCTTGATATGTGAAGTGAAGCCTCCTGTCTTTTACCTCATCAGCCAGACATTCCTGCCCATAAAATGGCTGCAGATGGAGAATCATGTTATCTTTAACTGGTGATTGTTAATGGACATTTACAGATACCATGACCCTCCATCTTCAGCCATTTTATGGACAGGAATGTCTGGCTGATGAGGTAAATGACAGGAGGCTTCACTTCACATATCAAGAAAGCGTTGTGGAGCTATTAATAAATGTGTCACGGTTGCTCCTGCGACCCATGATCTGGTTCGCTGCCATACTCGTGTGCCTCCGCGTGAGCCCCACAGCATCACTCACCTTCCCTCGTTCCATCGCTGGTCCCCTGGTTCATCACAGTGCTCCCTGCACACCGAGCTGATGCCTAGACAGTTCACCACAGAGAGGTCTAAGGTGGCATTCATGATCAGTTTGCTCTCCAGGAAAGCCCTTGCATGGGCTACCCTCCTTTGGGACAGGAAAGTCACCACGTTACTTGCAGAATACTGATCCGTCTTTGAGGAAACAGCCCAGGTGTCATCTGCTGAAACCACCCTGCTGAAACTTGTCAGTTGGAGATTATGCGGTTCAGTTCTGCACCCTAGCTTCTGAGTTAGCCTGGAATGAAGTGGCCTAGATCGCCACTTTTAAAAAACTTTTTTCAGGACAGATTAAAGACGCCCTGTCTGCATGAGATTTGCAGACCTCTCTGAGTGGTCTCATCTTCCTGGCCACTCGGATTGACATTCGCTTCTCAGAGCGCTTAGAGGAACAGCCTCTTGAACAAATGCAGACCAAGACCCGTTGACTGCCCCTCTTGGCTCCATTCTTCCAAATACCACCTCTGCTGCTCTCAGTGTCTGCTGAGGATAGAGCTCGTCTGATACCTCAATAGCATTCCAGACATAGACAGGAGAATCTCTCGGACACGTCATCTCTGAAAAGGAACTTCAGATGAATCCTTTGCCGCTGCTTCTGTTCTCACCCGGCCTGATACTGAGAGACCATTCCTGCTACAGGTTGATGCCTCATCGGTTGGTGCTGGAGCCGTTCTCACCCAGAAAGGTCCCAAAGCTTGAACCCTCACTTGTGGCTTCTTCTCCAAGACCGCAGAGAGGAATTATTCCATATGTGATCGGGAGCTTCTGGCCATAAAGTTAGCTTTGGAAGAATGGCATTATCTTCTGGAAGGAGCTCATCATCCAGTCTGTATGTACACAGACCACAAGAATCTCCTATTTCTCCAGACTGTTGAGCTGCTCAATCCTCGATAGGCTCATTGGTCCCTTTTCTTCTCCCGCTTCAACTTCATGATACATTTTCGTCCTGCGAGAAGAATGTTAAGGCTGACGCCCTCTCTCGTGCCTCTGATGTAATTGGGAAAAGAACCGACTCCTAGACATATTGTTCCTCTTCAACGGCTGGTTGTTGCTGCTCCTGTGGACCTACAGCAGCTTCTTCCTGGCATGACCTATGTCCAGCATGCTCTTTATAAGACGATACTGACATCTGGACATTGGTCTCCTGTGGCTGACCACCCTGGGGTGCAGAGATATGCCGTTCTCATATCTCTTTTCTACTGGGGGCCATATCTGGTCAAGGATGTATGAGTTTTGTGAGCTCCTGCACTTCCTGTGCCCATAATAAGTCATCATGTCTCAAGCCAGCAGGTCTCCTCCTGCCTTTGACAATACCCAGTTGCCTGTGAACTCACATAGCCATGGACTTTGTTATGGATCTTCCAGAAATACAGTATTCTGGGTTGTCACAGACCGGTTTTCTAAGAGGTCCAACTTCATTCCTCTGCCTGTTCTTCCGCCACATCTTCCAGCTTCATGGGCTCCCTCTACATATTGTATCGGAGCTAGGAGTCCAGTTTGTTTCCCGGTTCTCACGTTCTCTGTGCAGCCAACTTCAAGTGAAACTGGACTTCTCCTATGCATATCATCCGCAGTCTAATGAACAAGTGGAAAGAGTTAATCAGACTCTAGGCTGCTACAGCCACCATTTTGTCTCCGCCAGACAGGTCCACCCTGTTGCTTTGGGCAGAGTTTTCCTATAATTCCTTGAATTCTAAACCAGCTAGCTCTGTCCCCTTCTTAATTATCTATGGACAGCATCCACCTTTTCATCTGTGCCTTCCAATGTTCCTGCCATGGAGGAGTTGGTCCGAGATCTTAAGTCAATATTGGAGAAGATTCGTCTTTCCCTAATTAAGGCATCTGCCCAAACCAAAACCCAGGCCTACAAAAAGCGCAGGCTTCCTCCGATCTTCTCTCCAGGGAATAAAGGGTGGCTATCCTCCAGGTATGTCCAGCTAAATATTCGCAGCTACAAATCGGTCCTCGCTTTCTGGGTGCATTCGAGGTACACGAAACACATTTATCCTGTGGCTTACAAGCTTCGTCTTCCATCTATCATGTGCATCCTGAATTCCTTCCACATCTCCCTACTGAAATCTGTCATCCTGAATCGCTCCTCCCGCTCCTGCGGCTTATGCCACTGATGTCTTCGAGGTAAAAGAGGTCCTTAATATGAAGATGGTCAGAGGGAAGCGATTCTCCTGCAACCCATTTTCCGGATCGGGAGTGCACATGTGTGCCTCCCCTCTCGCCTGGGGCCCTGCAGCAGCACTCACCTTCCCTCGTTCCGGCGCACGCATACCCTGATCTTTGTGCCTTGTGCCTCTGAGAATGCTTCCCTGCGTTATTCCTGCATTATTATTGTGATTTCCCGTTCTGAATGCAGTTCCTGTGCCTGACCCCGATTCTCTGGCTCGTCCCTCGTTCCACTCCTGTGCCACATGTCCTGACCTCCTGACTGACCATGACCCTGCCTCTGCCTCACGATAATGTACCTCACCTTGGCCGCCACCAGAAGCAAAGTGGCGCCTGTGAAGCAAACTGGTGGTTTCCCACTGCCACAACTGGTGAAAACCAGGACTCCACTCCCAGGTGTTGGATTATGTCATCACTCGTGGTGGTACAGTGATTCCACTACCCCTGATGTATATTGGTAAATTACCTAATATCCTGCCCCCCAACACTTGCACACACATTACAAAAAAATGAGGTAAAGTGGCCAACCCCTTTAGCGTGGCTTTGTCCCTTAAAAAATCTGCTGGCAGCGTCTTCTGCTTTGTGGATTGTTTCTGACAGTTGCTGAAAAGTCTGGAAAAAAACATCAAAAGTCACAGCACATAGACTAGGGTAGGGACTGGCGTCTAAATAGAAAGAAGCAAATCATGAATTCAGTACTATTGTAAAAACTAGTCTATGCAAATAATAAATTTGGTGAAGTGGGGTCTATGTCAAAGTGACTTTGCAATATCCCATGTTCATTTGGTGCAACAGAAAGTTGCAAATTATTTGTATCAGAGCTGTGCCAAAACAATGGAAAACATAGGCAAAATACCCAATGATAAATTACCCCCAATAAATGTATAAATAATACTAAGGAAAGAAAACAATAATTATAAATGAATAAAATAGGCAACCATATGCTGCATGTATTCATGATATGGCATTTTTTATCATTGCCAATTCGCTGTTCAAATGAAGACAGATAGAGCAGCAATATTCTTTAACTCAGTAAACTTTCATTTGCACTCAGCAGAAGTGAATGGAAAAAAGGAAGCTGGCAACTCCATTTGTAATTAGGTGCATTATAAAATAGAAGACAGCTGAACTCTATTAAGGCATCATTATATAGTTTCTGGTTCATGATTTTTTTACCCTTGGTTTGGGTAACAGCTCCTGATGATAATAAGTTGAGTTCTAAGCGCATTCACAACATGATCACGCTGTGTAAGTTTGAAAATGCTCCTTGCTTGCCTGCTTATTCTGCTGGCTGTATTACACAACAGGAGCACAAATGATTTAAAGCCCAGATGCTGAGCAATTTGAGATGCAGAAGCTCCCTACAGTGAAGCAATTATTGCCTTGGAGGGTCTTATTATCATCATCATGCATTGAATTCTGTAAAAGTAAACAAGCATTTAATGTCATGTATTTACCTAACTTAACACAATCTCCAGATCAGATATGTTATTTTATCTAATATGTATCCTTAGTTCACTATTTATTGGCTTTTGACTTTTCAAACCGAGGCAATATTTTACATGGTTTATTCTCCGGGGATAAGAGCAATTGCTGTTACACAGTTTGATATATTGTTCTTAGATTTATTTCTTTGAGAACATATACAAAGCAAAAGGCCTGGAATCCATAAGTGCATATATCATAAATAAGAAATGTAGTAAGTATACTAGGTCAAGACATTTAAGACTAGGATAGAAAAATATTGAATAATTGATGAACTGTGTATATATTTTTTTTTGCAACACTGGGATCTAACCTTTCCATTCCATGTAAGAAGGAATTGATGTTAATAGAAAACACATATTTGCCCTTACTAGCAAGATTTATACTGGAAAAGCATAACTCATTGCACTGGCACGATGGCAAGGGAACAAAAACTAGGAGTGGTTACAGAGATGCAGATCAGTGGCATCGCCCAGGTGGAATGAAGAGCATCAGGCATTGTTATAACCAGAATAATTATATGTTTGCTCCCTTCTTCCTCCTTAATTTTCATTTTAGTGTCTAAATTCTTTCCAGGCTTATAATTATTTTCCAAGTACAATTATCATAACAAAATAAATACTACAACAACTAGACAAATTACAAGGTTTGTCAAGCTCACCTACGGACCATGCATGCATAAAAGTACAATAAATAATACTACTCTATAGAAGGGTGTTGCAATATTTTAGGCACTTGTTTATCTTGTGTGTATAGTGTATATAATTTTGTGTATTCAGAGAATAAATATTATAGTATTAAGTACTTTATGCGCTTTATCAGTTGGGTAGTGTTGGTGCACTTTATCACTTGCAACATAAAGTCTTTACTAATATTTATATACACTCACCGGCCACTTTATTAGGTACACCTGTCCAACTGCTCGTTAACACTTAATTTCTAATCAGCCAATCACATGGCGGCAACTCAGTGCATTTAGGCATGTAGACATGGTCAAGACAATCTCCTGCAGTTCAAACCGAGCATCAGTATGGGGAAGAAAGGTGATTTGAGCGCCTTTGAACGTGGCATGGTTGTTGGTGCCAGAATGGCTGGTCTGAGTATTTTAGAAACTGCTGATCTACTGGGATTTTCATGCACAACCATCTCTAGGGTTTACAGAGAATGGTCCGAAAAAGAAAAAACATCCAGTGAGCGGCAGTTCTGTGGGCGAAAATGCCTTGTTGATGCCAGAGGTCAGAGGAGAATGGGCAGACTGGTTCGAGCTGATAGAAAGGCAACAGTGACTCAAATTGCCACCTGTTACAACCAAGGTAGGCAGAAGAGCATCTCTGAACGCACAGTACGTCGAACTTTGAGGCAGATGGGCTACAGCAGCAGAAGACCACACCGGGTGCCACTCCTTTCAGCTAAGAACAGGAAACTGAGGCTACAATTTGCACAAGCTCATCGAAATTGGACAGTAGAAGATTGGAAAAACGTTGCCTGGTCTGATGAGTCTCGATTTCTGCTGCGACATTCGGATGGTAGGGTCAGAATTTGGCGTCAACAACATGAAAGCATGGATCCATCCTGCCTTGTATCAACGGTTCAGGCTGGTGGTGGTGGTGTCATGGTGTGGGGAATATTTTCTTGGCACTCTTTGGGCCCCTTGGTACCAATTGAGCATCGTTGCAATGCCACAGCCTACCTGAGTATTGTTGCTGAACATGTCCATCCTTTTATGACCACAATGTACCCAACATCTGATGGCTACTTTCAGCAGGATAATGCGCCATGTCATAAAGCTGGAATCATCTCAGACTGGTTTCTTGAACATGACAATGAGTTCACTGTACTCAAATGACCTCCACAGTCACCAGATCTCAATCCAATAGAGCATCTTTGGGATGTGGTGGAACGGGAGATTCGCATCATGGATGTGCAGCCGACAAATCTGCGGCAACTGTGTGATGCCATCATGTCAATGTGGACCAAAATCTCTGAGGAATGCTTCCAGAACCTTGTTGAATCTATGCCATGAAGAATTGAGGCAGTTCTGAAAGCAAAAGGGGGTCCAACCCGTTACTAGCATGGTGTACCTAATAAAGTGGCCGGTGAGTGTATATTGTTGTGTATATGTAGACACTTATTATGTTAATGTGTACTGAGTTACCACTATGATTTTTATATATTTTTTGTATACATTGTACAATTTTTGCATGTTTTTTGGGGATTTGTTATTGTTATTTATCATCGGTACTGGATACTTTAAGAATAATTAAATTTATTCTACAGCTAATGGTTGAAGATACACATTGTTTTGTATCCACTATATGTGTATGCATTGCTTTAGGCAAGGTATCATTTACCTGTCCTGTTCTTCTCCCGTTGTGATGTTAAAGGGAACCTGTCACCACATTGTTCGCAAATACATCTAGTGGCAGATTCCTATAGACCCCTAGTAACAAACTGATTTCCTTCTTTTTGCTACAAATTGTTACCCTCAGATCTCTATATATTCAACTTTAAAATTTTACCTGGTGTCCAAGCATGTCTATAGCGAGTCGAGGTGGGCGTGACCTCCTCAGGATGAATTCAGCAGCTCCTCCCCTTGCTATCTCTGCATGCAGCAGTAATGTAATGTGACCAGGGTGACATCATTGCAAGTCCTTTAGCATTCTAACATTATAAAACTGTACAGCAAGCATATATCTCATGAAATCAGAGCAAATCATATCACATGAGATCACAGCAGCCTGCATAGAGAGAAGTCCATGCAAGCATGCTGTGATTTTTTAGGTAGTCAGATACGTGCATAGGGGTACAGTTTGCTAATTTTAAGAAGCTAAAGGACTTGTGATGATATCAGCCTGGTCACAGGACATTTGGCAACACCCCTGGTCTTGCTCTAAAGATGCATAGATACCAGGCAAGTTTATAACGCTGATTTTATAGGCATGTGAGGGAAACATTTTTTAGTTAAAAGAAGGGTGTCAAATAGTTACTAGGGCTATATAGGAACCTTTTACTGGCTGTATTTGTGAAAAACATGGGGTCAGGTATGCTTTAAATGGACATGGTGATATTGCGGGATGTTCGCTCTATAGCGCATGTGCTGTGAAGTTAGCAGAGGGGTGTGGCCATTTCAGCATGTTGCTGCACACATTTGCATGATTGCTGTCTTTATAAATACCATCATTATTGCACCTTATTGCATGATTTGTACTCTTCCTGCTACTGTCTGTATTTGCATTTGTAATCTTGAACTTTAAATTATTATGTATTGTGAGTAGAGATGAGCGAGCACTAAAATGCTCGGGTGCTCGTTATTCGAGACGAACTTTTCCAGATGCTCGAGTGCTCGTCTCGATAAACGAGCACCCATTGAAGTCAATGGGAGAGACTCGAGCATTTTTCAAGGGACCATGGTTGGGAATAAATGTGTTATTTATGTGAAAAAGAATGCTTCTGATAAGTTAGCAGATGTATGCAAACATCTGCAATCTATTTTCCACTGTCCGCGCGTATATTATCTCCCGACAAGTTAACAGATGTGAAGAACAGTGAAGAATAGAATAAAAACAGTGAACACAGGATCATTTAAGTGAAAAACACAGTGGAAGAATAGATTGCAGATGTTCGGCACATCTGTTACTTGTCGGGAGATACGCTGTCCCGGGATCTGCTCCTCTCTCACTGAGAGTCTCCGATGTCTCCCTGCGCCTGCCCCGTGTTCCTGCCGGCGTCGCGATGTCTCCTGTCGCGGCAGTGTCTCCTGCTGTGCCCGAGTTCTGCCTGCGCCGCTGCGGCGCCGAGTCTCATGCTGGCCTAGTCTTGCTGCCATGAGGGTCTCTGCTGCGCCCGATGTCTCTGTGCGCCCGATGTGTCCTCTGCTGCGCCGATGGTCTCCGGCTGCGCCCGATTGTCTCCTGGTGCGCGATGTCTCCCTGCTGCCGTTCCGCGTGTATCTTCACCACAAGTAAGCAGATGTGGCGAAATCGTACTCTATCTTCACATGTGTTCTTACTTAAATGATCCTGTGTTCACTGTTTTATCTATTTTCATGTTCTTCACTGTGTTTGTTTAATTAAAATGCTCGATCTCGAGCAGGGGAAATACTCGTCCGAGCAACGAGCCGTTTCGAGTACCTTAATACTCGAACGAGCATCAAGCTCGGACGAGTATACTCGCTCATCTCTAATTGTGAGCAATAATTTTAATGTACAAAGAAGAATAAAAATAATTTTTCTGATTTAGATGTAATTTAAGACTCCATTTGTTTCTGGTGTTCAATATAGAACCAAAAGCAAGAAGATAGATCAGCACTTTCTCAATTGCAATAAAACATGATTTTTCTTTTTGTATGCTTCAATGTATGCTTTATACTGTAACTACAAATAAACACGTAAATTGCAAGAGGAAACACTGGGAAACACTAGCTTCTTACATGTTTCAGGTTAATCACATTTGTATGGAAATCTGAAATGCTAATGATGCTTTATGTATCTATTTTAACAATAAATAAAGAACATTTAAAGTTTTATTGCAACTGTGGACATGCTGGTCCCCCTGCTTTCTTTTGGGTCTACATTTTAATTTTATTATTTCTTTTTGGAGTTGAAGCTTATATTTTTGATTTCTAGTAAATTAAAACTTTTTGTGGTCATTAAACTACTGTATTTACTCATTTAGGACTATCTCTCCAGACCAGGTTTTTCCATAAAAGATTTCTAGCATAGTCACAGTTCTATCATATTTAAGACATATGGGCTGAAAATATCTTCCCCCATAGAAGACTACTGTTCTACACAACTTTGGGTGGTCACCTCATTTACCTGTACATTCTATGTATTTAATGTTATTGTATATACTGTAAAGCACTTTAAAATAAAGTGACTGAGAATGTTGTTATTGACAATGTTACTGCATTTGCGTGAAGGTCAATAAATCATCTAAAATAACATACAATGAGAACCACGGGAGCCATATATAATCCTTTTTCTGTTCTGGAGTAGCCTACAGACATGATCATCGATGAAATACAACAGCAAAATTTAACATAGTGGAAGAAGAAGAAACCTTTTGCAAGTATAAGAAGCCAGATTCAACATGATAAGTAGTAATGCTAGATTTTACCTACTAATCCATTTTCTAGTTCTAGTCTTAAATAAGGTTAAAATTAATTAAATATAGTTTTGCTCACCAAAATCTCAGTTTTATTGTATACCAGAAATTACTGTCATTTTTGGTTTTAGCATTTCCATGTTTTGCTCCCCTTTTTATGATTCAATCACTTCTTTTATTTTTCTGTGTACAGAGCTCCTGTGTAACAAATTGTACTTGCTAGTGACAGTATTTATTATTCCATGCTGTGTACTGAGAAGCTGGTAAAAAAAATCCAAATGCTGTAAAATTGCCAAAAAACAGAATGGATGATCTCACAAAGATAATTTTTTAAAATATGTTACAACATATTACTGCTAAAGCTAAAACCTTTAAATAAAAATATTTCAAATTTTTTTGGCATATTCTTACTTTTTTATAGTTCAGTGTACGGATCTGTGTAAAGTAGCATTCTCATTGTTACCATATTGAGGCAACCTTTACATCATTTTTTATTAAATTTTGTGTGTTGCAGAATGGCAAAAAAAATTTACCATTTTTGGTGCATTTTTCTGTTACTGGGTTCAATGTCAGGAATAATCGTTTATATATTTTTATAGATTGGGACTTTCCGGGACTTTTGTTTTTTTTTTATTTTCAATACAGAAACGGGGTGATTTGAACTTTTATTTTTTTTGTTTTTGAGTCCCACTAGAGTGTTCTAATCCAAGGAGGTCTGATCACTCATACCATATACTGCAATGCAATAGCAAAGCATTTTTGCTCATGATCTGTATCGGTCTGGGTTATCATAGGAACAGATTACCACCGGCAATGCAATTGGTGCCGGCATCAATTGCAGGGGATAACTATTGCTGTTTGCTGCAATATACCCACAAGCCCTCTCCATACTACCCTTACCAACCAATTATTATTACAGTTTGCAGCAAGTGGTTAAAAATACATAATGTAGGGTTTAGTCTTAGCTGTGTTTATTGTCCTATAAATTCAGTCTTTAATAGATTTGATACAGCAAAACCAATGTTATCGTATATACTCGAGTATAAGCCGACCCGAGTATAAGCCGAGACCCCTAATTTTACCATCAAAAACTGGGAAAACATATTGACTCGAGTATAAGCCGAGGGTGGGAAATGCATTAATCACAGACCCCCCCAGTATGTATACAGCCTGCCCCCAGTAGTATACAGCACTGCCCCCAGTAGTATACAGCACTGCCCCCAGTAGTATACAGCACTGCCCCCAGTAATATACAGCCAGCCCAGCATTAAAAGAAAATAATAAACTTATATACTCACCCTCCGGTGGCCCCGACGTGCAGCGCTGCTCCCCCGATTTTCCGCCGGTCGTCCTCTTCTGGCTTCGGCGCCGCTTCTTTTTCACTAACTTCGTTTCGGGCGCCGCCATTGTTTTCCCTGGACGGCGCCGTCTGAACGCGCCGGCTGATGTGCAGTACCTAGCGCGCCTGGAGAAACAATGGGGCGAACGGGTACGAAGTTAGTGAAGACAAGACGGGCCGCGGGAGCCAGAGAGGACCGCGCTGGACATCGGGGCGGGAGCAGCGCTGCAGGTCAGGTGGCAACCGGAGGGTCGAAGCAGTAGTATTAAATTTTATTATTTTTAAGATTTTTTATGACCGTATGACCGTGTATAAAGCCGAGGGGACGTTTTTCAGCACATTTTTTGTGCTGAAAACTCGGTTATACACAATTTTAATTATTTCATCTATTATAAAGGCAAAAAGGCATTAGAGGCAAAAACAAAAGTGGTAGAACACACAACAGTGTATGATATTTTCATAATTCCTTATGTCTTTCTCTCACAGGTTTTGGCTCACAAAACAATATACCAAAAAAAAATAGTGAAAATCTGTGATCGAATCAAATGCTGTATTCTGTGGTCTAACAAAGACATCCTTTCAGTTTAGCCTGCAGAGTGACATAATTCTGTTATGTTGTACATAAGTATTTATCCAGTAAGAGGTGTCCAATTTCACATTAAATATTGAATGATTTGTGTAAGGAAAAGTTGTACAATTTTCCAATGTTCTTTATGTATCAATTCCTCATGGTTTTTTAATTATGCTTGCTGTTCCTTCTATAGAAGCTTCTTATGTTTCTTCCAGTGGATGAATGTGTAGATGGATTTTCATGACAGGAAGGTGCACAAGCCATTATTGTCACACAGAACTTGTAATTTCTATGAGTAGAATGGTTCATGCACTGGATGTCCTTCACAGACCATGGCCAGATTTCTATTCACCAGAGATAATAACATAGAAGCTCTATTGAAGGACAGCAAGTAAAACTGTTGAAAACCATGAGGGAATTGGATTTAGAAAGTATATGGAAATTATTTAACTTTCAATACACAAACAAATATCAATTATTTGCTGAAGGTGACAACCCCTTTAGATCACTATAAAACTTGCAATGATCCTCAGACACACCAGCACAGCTACGACAGAATGGCTGGGACAAAAAAAATAGATTAAGGACTAGAGATGAGACGAGCACTAAAATGCTCGGTACTCGTTATTCGAGGGACAACTTTCCAGATGCTCGAGTGCTCGTCTCGATAACGAGGCCCCATTGAAGTCAAGGGGAGACCCGAGCATTTTTAAGGGACCATGGTTCAGGAATAAATGTGTTAATTAACTGAAAAAGAAATGTCTTCTGATAAGTTAGCAGATGTATGGACAGAACATCTGCAATTTATTCTTCACTGTTTCGTGCGTATATTATCTCCCGACAAGTTACAGATTGAAGAACAGTGAAAGATAGAATAAAAAACAGTGACACAGCATGATTTAAGTGAAAAACGCGATGAAGAATAGATTACGGATGTTCTGCCAATATGCTTATTGTCGGGGTGATACGCTGTCCAGCGCATCGCGTGTCTCTTCTTCCATCGAAGTCTCCCTGTGCTGCCCGAGTCTGTGTCCCGTGCTGGCAAATGTCTGTGTCCCCGCGGACGGCTGCCCGATGTCTGTTGTCCCCCGTTGCTGCCCAGCTGTCTGTGTCCCCGGGCGGCTTGCCACGATGTCTGTGTCCCGGGCCGGGTTGCCCGATGGTCCTGTGTCCCCCGGTGCTGCTGCCCGATGTCTGTTCCCCCTTCTGTGTGCTGCCCGTGTGCGTCTCCTGCCTGACTTGATGTCTCCCTGGCTTGATGTCTCCCTGCTGCTTGATGCTCGCCTTGCCTGCTTGATGTCCTGTGCTGATGCTCCTGTGCCACTGCCTGCCTTCCGCGCGTATCTTCCGACAGGTAAGCAGATGTGCCGAACATCTGTAATCTATTCTTCATTGGGTTCTTGTCGTGTAGTTTTCACTTAACTGTTCTCCTGTGTTCACTGTGTCACTATTTTTATTCTATTTGTCTATGTTTTCATGTGTCTTGTTTATTAACAATGCTGCGACTCTCGAGCAGCGTGGAATACTCGTAGCAGCCCGCGGTTCGTAGTACCCTTATCACTCGAGCGAGCACAAGCCGGACAGGTTATACTCGTCATCTCTTTAAGGACCCTTTTATACAACTAAAAATGCACAACACACCAGTGAATGATACATCGTAGGTCGAGAGCGTAGAAATACGATGGCTTGTAATATGCTACCTAGATATGCCAACACTTATAGCATCCAGATCTGTTAGAGTGTGAGTATAATAATAAGTGTTAGGTTCTACTAATGAGGACATTCCTCTTTTCTAACCAGATTAAGCTATCCAAATAAGACTGGCAGCTTCTCAAAGACATTTTCTGACCTTCTAGTATTCTTGGTCCCACATAAAAGACAGATGCTATCTATCTGGAAAGGTCTTATCTGACCAGTCATCAGAAGATGTACCCGTACCTGCCATCTAAGTACTGAAGAGAAAAAGGAAATATCCAAATATGACAACTACAAACTATGTCTACCAAATGATATTTTATATTAATTGGGAGGCTAAACAGCTATATGTTTGCAAATCTTACATGAATATGAGCTTTAACATTACACTTTCATATACACTAGAATCATTATCATCTTTTTTCTATCCTGAAGTACAACTTCAATACTAAGCATGCTTAAGGTGCTGTACTTCAATAGTAGTCTTTCCCATTATAAGACTCTTACACACTGAACTTTAGCGTCACATTATTCGAGAAATAATGAAAATATATATAAATGGAATACTGTGACTAACTTTCATGCTCTCTCACACAGGTCCACCACTTAACCCAACTTATTTTGTTTTTTTTATGAAGGGTTTTTTTTTTCCTGTGCCACGCAAACCATAGAACTTTTCATCAGTATTTCAAATATGAGCCATACAGTGGGTATGGAAAGGTATTCAAACCCTTTTACATATTCACTCTGTTTTCATTGCAGCCAATTATAGGTCCAATAAGTTCTTGGCTAAAAAATATTAACTCCCATCTTGAGAAAAAAAACCAAAATGTCATTATTGTGTCTTAATTATTAAAAAAGAAGAAACTGAAATATCACACTATCATAAGTATTTAGACCCTTTGCTGTGGCACTCATATTTAACTCACATGCTGTTTATTCCTTCAGATCCTCATTGAGATTGCTCTACGCCCTTCATGGGTCCAACTGTGTTTAATTAACTGTTGGACTTGATTCTGATTGGACTTTCTTATAGACCTCACAGTCAAGTGCATGTCGAGTACATGCGAATCATGAGGTCTAAGTAACTGCCTAAGGTGCTCAGAGGCAGAATTGTGGCACTATCTGGCCAAGGTTATAAAAGTTTCTGCGCACTCAAGGGTTCCAGAGCACAGTGGACCTTTTCCCTTATAAATGGAAGAAGTTTGTGACAAACACACACTTCTTCCTCTACAGGCGGTCCAGCCAAACTAAACCAATGGGGGAGAAGTAAAAAAGAACCTCAAGCATCAACAGGAAGTCATCGCAAAGTACATAACATCGAGGCAGCTCTCCACCGTCTGAGTTTTGGCAGAGTGTTCTTCGGAGGGAAGCCTCTCCTCAGTGCAAGACATATAATAGGCTGCATACAGTTTGTACAAAAAACATGAAAAACTCCCAGAATGAGGTTAGATGGAATAAGATTTCAACATCTGGATTCAATTTTCATCTCACAGACCAGAGAATTTTATGTTCTCAGTAGCTGGGCCAGATATTTGGTGGGGTATTTATCGTAAGCCAGGCTTTTATGTATTGAGTTTTCATAGGACTTATATTGCTTGATAAGTGTGGCATTGAGGTGTTGAAAAAATTCGCCAAATATGCAAATGGAAAGTACTTACCAGAATATGCTTGCAAACATGTAGGTGTGAGAAAGTTAAGGAAAAGACATCAACAACACATTCTTATTTTGAAATTCTGCTTAGTTGTCCATGAAAACAGGCTGCAAAGCTTGCATAGAAATGGTGGCTTACTTCCGGTTTGTCCAAGCTTGTCTATCCATAACTGAGATTAGGGCGCGCGTCTTCGAGCAGGGGAAATACTCGTCCGAGCAACGAGCCGTTTCGAGTACCTTAATACTCGAACGAGCATCAAGCTCGGACGAGTATACTCGCTCATCTCTATTAAGGACCTTTTATACAAATAAAAATGACACAATCCAGTGAATTGATACATCGTAGGATAGAGTAGAAATATATGGCATTTGTAATATGATATATGCATTAGGAGATGTCCAACACTTAATATTCAAGATCTGTCTCTAGAGTATAAATTAATAAGTGTTAGGTTCTATCTAATGAGGAATTTCCCTTTTAAAACCAGATTAAGCTATCAAATAAGACCTGGCAGCTTCTCAAAGACATTTTCTGACCTTCTAGTATTCTGGCCCACATTAAATTTTAACAAGATGCTATATATCTGGAAAGTCTATTACAATTTCTCAGCAAAGCATGTACTCCTTTTTTCCATCTAAGTACTGAAGCAGAAAAAGGAAATATCCAAAATAATGACACTTTACAACTATGTAAATTACCAAATGATATTTTATATTATTGGGAGGCTAAACAGCTATGAACAGCTTTCATTTATACACTACGAATCATATCATCTTTTTCTCTACTGAAGTACAACTTCAATACTAAGAATGCTTAAGTGTGCTCTGTATTTTCAAATGTAGTCTTTCCCATTTATAAGAACTCTTTACACTATACTTTAGTTCACATTTATTTGAGAAATAAATGAAAATATATAATACATGGCATACCTGTGACTAACATTCATGCTTCTCACCAGTGTCCACCACTTTACAACCCAACTTATTTTGTTGTTTTTTTATGAAGGGTTTTTTTTTCCTGTGCCCGCAAACCATAGAACTTTTCATCAGTATTTACAAAATATGAGCCATACAGTGGGTATGGAAAGTATTCAAACCCTTTTACATTATTCACTCTGTTTTTCATTGCAGCCAATTATTAAGGTCCAAAAAGTTCTTTTTTGGCTAAAAAATATTAACTCCCATCTTGACAGAAAAAAAACAAAAATGTCATTATTGTGTCTTAATTATTAAAAAAGAAGAACTGAAATATCACACTATCATAAGTATTTAGACCCTTTGCTGTGGCACTCATATTTAACTCACATGCTGTTTATTTCCTTCAGATCCTCATTGAGATTGCTCTATGCCTTCATTG
The DNA here is from genome assembly GCA_019512145.1 of Engystomops pustulosus. NCBI lineage: Eukaryota > Metazoa > Chordata > Amphibia > Anura > Leptodactylidae > Engystomops > Engystomops pustulosus. The sequence continues at coordinate 61,783,604 of CM033643.1, read as the reverse complement.
GAGTCCAACTGTGTTTAATTAAACTGATTGGACTTGATTCCTGATTGGACTTTTCTATATAAGACCTCACAGCTCAAAGTGCATGTCAGAGTACATGAGAATCATGAGGTCTAAGTAACTGCCTAAGGTGCTCAGAGGCAGAATTGTGGCACATATCTGGCCAAGGTTATAAAAGAATTTCTGCAGCACTCAAGGTTCCTAAGAGCACTGTGACCTTTCATCCTTAAATGGAAGAAGTTTGTGACCAACACAATTCTTATTCTACAGGCGGTCCAGCCAAACTAAACAATGGTGGGAGAAGTAAAAAAGAACCTCAAGCATCAAAGAAAGTTCTGCAAAGTCAACTATCGCTGCAGCTCTCCACCAGTCTGAGCTTTATGGCAGAGTGTTCCGAGGGAAGCCTCTCCTCAGTGCAAGACATATAAAAGGCTGCATACAGTTTGTACAAAACACATGAAAAACTCCCAGACTATGAGGAATAAGATTTCACATCTGGATTCAATTTTCATCTCATCAGACCAGAGAATTTTATTTCTCATAGTCTGGGCCAATATTTTGTGGGGTATTTATCGTAAGCCAGGCTTTTTGTATGTCAGATTTTTCATAGTGACTTATATTGCTTGATAAGTGTGGCATGTGAGGTGTTGAAAAAATTCGCAAAATATGCAAATGGAAAGTACTTACCAGAATACTGCTTGCAAACATAGTAGGTGTGAGAAAGTTAAGGAAAAGACATCAACAACACATCTTCATTTTGAAATTCTGCTTAGTTTGTAATGAAACAGGCTGCAAAGTGCATTAGTAATGGTTTTACTTCTCGGTTTTCAAAGGCTGTCTGTCTATCATAACTGAAAATAGGGGGTCTCTCTCCTCCTTTTGTTTACACAATGCTGAGCAGTGAGTGTTAACCCTTTTTACTCTTTCCCTGGCTATAGAATGCTACAAGCATTATTTTCAAATAACAAGTGAACAGTGAAGGGGTCAATCCTCATTGCTCTCAAAACAAACACAGGTAGATTAGATGTAACTTAAAGTTGTATAGACATACACTATACAGGTTGGAATATGGATCTCTATGGGATTAAATCCTGCCATCTGTTCCTTTACAAACTAATCAAAATTTCTCAATAAAACATATCAGAACATTCTTCACAACACTCCCCCCAGTAAATATTAAAAATGAAATGGTAGGCTGCAGGGGCGTCGCTAGGCTTAAAGATCCGGGGCTCGTGCCCCGGATCTTTTGGCCTGTGCCCTGGATCAGTGGGACTCTTGTCCTACTGTCCGGGTCCTCACCCCTCTCCTACTTCTATCTGCGCCCCTTCCGGACACAGATAGAGGCGAGTGCTGCAGTGGAGAATGGAGCTATAAGCTCCGTCCTTCACTACACATAGCAGGAGACACGCAGGGAGACACGGTGACGTCATTAAAACCACATATCCTGCTTCTGCCATGACTACAATGCTGGGTGATGTTGGTGTGATGACGTCACCAAAAGCGGTACTTTCCACTGCCACAAACGAGAAGTAGGGAGCACGAGAAGAAGCAGGGGCAGCATGATAGGTTTTTTTTGAATTAGATTCACATGTAGGAAGGCTTATCTAGGGGGTGTAATCCCAATTGCTTGGGGGAGAGGGGCTGGGCTGGGCATTAATTGACCGTGTCATCATCCATTTTCCCCCCCCCTTTGGAAAAAGCTAGGGGAACTTAATTTATTTAAATGGGTATAGGGACCATTTCTCAAGGGGTGGTTGTATATTAATTAGTGGGGGATATGTATCAATGTCGGGGGAATCCATTACTGGGGAGGTAATGGAAACATTAATTCTGTGGGGGTGGGGGGGAGATGCTTAGACGGTTAAATGCGGGGATGAATGCGGCGGCCAAAGGGGTGCCACATCAAAGAATCTAAGAAGGGGTGAATGCAATGTGAAAGGACATCATAGGCAATAAGCTTAGCGGGGTGTGAATGACTGGCGAAAACAAATCAATTGCTGAAGAAAGATGGGCTGGTGTGGGAGGAAATCCATTAGCTAAGGGGATGTGACAATCACGATGCTTAAGGTGGCGTTGGACGTGGAATAAATTAATTTGTGGGGCAGGGCAGGCTGTGGATGAAACATCCAAATTGCGATGTTAGAGGTAATAGGTAACAAATTAAGTATTCTGAGAAAGTCGGGTGTGATGAAGGCACACTATTGTCTAGAGAAAAAAAAAAAGAGGGAAAGGGGAAAGAAGGGGAATCAATACCTAAGCTAGACATGGATCTATGGGGCACAATCCATTGTTGGGGCGTGAGCTGAGGTGCAACATAAAATGTCTGAGAAGGGATTGATGATGGGGGACAAAATCTGTTCCGACAGGGGTGGTAGGTTTGGGTGTGGAAATATTAATTAAATCTGGGGGGGGGGAGATGTGGGACGACAAATCCATAATTCTCATGGGGGGGCGGGGGCGAATATCAATTTTTTGAGTGGGCTTATATAATGCCAACATGGATGGGGAGCTAATGGGAACATAGTCATTTCTGGGGGGATTAGGGGATACTCAATTGCTGGAAGGGGGAGTAGAGAGAAACGTCACATGCCGGGTGTCTTGGAGGCACATTTACTCAATGAGGGTCGGGGTGGGGACAATCCCTTATTGTAGTGAGACTTTATATTACATGTGCGAGAATGTATGTAGTGGTTGGAGGACCATTATTTAGTGTGGGGGGATTTTTTCGGTGAACTCTATTATATAATTGAGGAGCTCACTAAATTGCAGGGGCATTAGCACATGACGGTATTAAGTGCATTCATTACTGTTAGAAGCCATGTTTGTGGAACATTATCAGGTGGGGGTGAGCACAATGAGGGTATAGATGTAAAGTATGGGGCCAATGTAATATGGAGAGGTCCGTTAAATTGTGTTGGCCACAATGGGACATGGTATGTGTACACACTAGAATAGAATTATATATATTGGTGGTTATTCTTAAGAAGGTGCATTTGGGGTTGTGGGGCAAATCATGACAGTATATTGTACATTCTCCAATTTAGAGGCCTTATAAATTGTGGAGTCCATGGTAGTCTTCTTACAGGTATTAAATCGAGGGGGGTGTGGTAGCGGGTAGCAAAGATAACTATTGTTAGGGGACCAAGATGTAGGAAACAATTAAGAACACTAAGATTGTCTGTAGTGTAAACTTTATCAGGGGGAGAACTTGGTGAATGCTGGGGCTAATGGAGAAGATAGAGAACAACTACATCCAGGACACACAACGGCACTGCTGGCACTAGGATAAAGGATGGATTAAATTGTAGGATTGCTAAACTCATTTGAGGTACATCGTTCCCAAAATGGTCACTTTCACATTCATAAAATGTCATATTTAAGCTACCAACGATGCCCCAGATTCTTTTACCGCCTAAAGCAACGCCCCTGGAAGGCATTTGTCATGTGCTTTACATACTATATTTGTTTTCTATCTATTTAAAACGGTATCGTTTTTGAGTTTAAAAACCCTGCTTTCAAAACCAAAATCCAATGATATGCTTTTTTCAAGAGCCTAATACCAAAGGACTCCAATTTTGATGAAATCTGACATGGTCACGATCAGAAAATGTCGGGAACAAAAACACTTTAAACAAATCCGGGGATTAACAGATTGTTTTCTCAAAACAGCAGATTAGAACTTTCATGGTAGTTTAAATTTAAGTGTAAGTAGAGATGAGTCGAGCAACAAAAATGCTCGAAGTGGCTCGTTATTCGAGACAAGAGTTTTCCCGATGCTAGTGCTCGTCTCAATAACGACCCCTTAATCAACGGAGACCGAGAGATTTGTCACATGAAAAAGAGTTGAAACACATCGAAAGAAGACACATAAACCATTGCAGAGTTTTGCAGATGGTTTTCACTGAAAGAAAACACTGGGAAGAAACATTGCAGATGTTTCCGTACACCTGCACTGTGTTCTTTACACATTGTTCTTACATATACTACTTGTGAGACACGTTCGGCACGCTTGTCTTCCATAAGTTAGCAGAGTCAGAACATCTGCAATCTGTTCTTCACTGTGTTCTTTCTGTGCTGTTGGTTCTGCTGCGCGAGCCCCTCTGCCTACAGACCTCCACTTCAGCCCCTGCTCCAAATTCCTCCATGTTCGCCTCCAGCCCTGTCCGATCCTCATTGCCAGTCACAGCCTGCTCCTGGAACCCCATCCCCACTCCTCATATGCCCGCTCCAGGCCCCCGCTCTGACTGATCATGCCGATCTCCATGCCAGCTGCAGCCCCACTCCGGCTCCGTGGTGCCTGGATGCAGCCACCCGCCTGCTCCTCAATGCCCGACTCCAGCCCCGTTCTGACATCCATGCCCGCTCCAGGGGCCCACTCCGACCTCCATGCCCGCTCCCAGCCCTGCATCCGTGATGCCCCGCTCATCCAGCCAGCTCCAGCCCCGCTCCGCTCCGTGCCGATCCGATCCTCCATGCCCAATTTTGCCCCAATCCAGTCCTCCATGCCGCTCCAGCCCCCAACTCGGTGATGCCAGCCCGTGGATCCCTCTCCGAACCCCATGCCGGCTTCAGCCCCGCTCCGGCTCCTCCATGCCCGCTCCAGCCCCCACTCGCTCCATGATGCCCGCTTCTCCATTCCGTTCCGATCTCCATGCCTGCTCCAGCCCCTGCGCCGCTCCTCCATACCTGCTCCATGATGCCCGCTCTGATCTCCATGCCCGCTCCAGCCCTGCCTCCCTCCATGCCCCTTCCAGCCCCCCACTTCTCTCCCAGGCCTGCCTCCAGCCCCCGCTCTGCTCAACTTCAGCCTCCCTCCGAATGAGTTATCCAGTGTGGCGCCGATCGATGTCTTCAGCTAATGAGTGAGCAGATTTCGGAATCATCGCAATCAGGTCTTCACTGTGTCTCTTCACTTAAATGATCCTGTGTTCACGTTTTTTAATGTATTCTTCACTTGTTCTTCATGTGTTGTCTTAATTAAATGCTTCGACTCGAGCAGGGAAATACTTCATCCGAGCAACAGCCGTTCGAGTACCTAAATACTCAACGAGCATCAAGCTCAGATGAGAGTATACTCTCTCATCTCTAGTGTATAATTTTTGAATTGTCTGAATAAAAAAATAAAAAGAGAAAATTGGCAAAGTTTGGAAAAATTCTTCATTTCAAAGTTCGCTTTTTCAGGCAGATAGTTAAACCACCCAAACGATTGATAATGAACATTTCCAGAATGTCTGCTTATACGGAAATCATATTTTATGATCCTCTCCATTTTTCTAGGATGTTATAAGGACCTTAGATATGATCTTGCTAATTTAGATGAAATTCGCTAAAACTCACATTTTAAGGCACAAAGTTCAAATGGGACTTTGAAAAGGTAAAATACTAGTAAAACCTCATAAATTACTCCTCCATAGAAACTAGACCACCACAAGTATAAAAAAACTTCATTAAGTCATTAACCTTGAAGTGTTTCAAATGGGTTTTTAAAACAAAATGGGGTGCAATTTAGAAACTTTTGACTTTTTTTGGAAAATACATTCTTTTAGGCCATAAAAGGACACTTTCAGAATGATTAAATAAGTAAATGCTCTTGAAAGTTGACCCAATTTCTTCCGAGGTGTACAGATACTCCATATTGTTGGTAAACTGTTTATGGGTGCATCTGCGGGCATAGAAAGGAGGAAAGGACAATGTCCAGCTATAAAATTTAGAGTTTGTTTGATAATGCGACATATAAGGCTATGGTTGTGCGGTTGTGAGATTACAATGTTCTAGATAATCATTTTAAGGGTCTATTAGCTTATTCAACAAGATTTTATAACATTCCAAGGGGGACACAAAAAAATCATCAATTTGGATTTTTGGATATTTCCCCCCCACTTGCTTTTATATGAAAATGATTCTTTTATCTTAACTTGGTTAATACATTAAAGTGTTACATTCATTTATATAGTTGACTGAGCAAAAACCAATATTAGAGAAATCACATTTTTTTTTTTACTATTGAAATGTTCAGGGGCATAACTTCTGTATTTCATGATGTGGGCTTCATTGAGTTGTTCTTCTCAGTTCATATTTTTTTTTTTAATTTAAATTTTTCCAGATTGGGCTTAAACGAACATTTAACCGATCACTTTGCTCAAGCCCTTACACTGCAAGACACACGTTCGTTAGTTACAGCCAGGCCCTGCCAGGAGGCGGAACCCGCATGAAGAGGAGCCAGCAGCCTTGGGGAACATGCTGGCACAGCAGCTGTAGCAGGAAGGATCGGAAATCCCCCGGTAAGCACACGGGGGGGGGGTGGAACACTTACATGCTGGGTCGTGCTTACTTGTGATGTGTACGGGGTTAAACACCTGGGATTGGAATTTCCCGAACCGGGTTTTAGTGCTGGGTATTGGCTGTGGTGACACAGCCTGCACGGCACCAGCAGGAGCCTATGTCCGCAATCTTCTTTTGTTGCGCCGATTACAGCAGTCATTAATAAGGTTGTTTATCCATTATTATTGTGATGTACTTGCTGTCTCAGCTTCTAAATTATGTTTCCTAGCTGGGAGCATTCCTAACATTCCCTGCTATATACAATCCATACAATTACTGCCTATATGGAGAGGATAGACCATTATTATCATCTTGCTCATTCAGAGTTTTTAAAGTCGATTTTATAGCATATCTGTGATTAGGGTTACTATGTTTGGGCAATTCTTGTTCTTTCACCTGCTTGATTCTGATCCCACATAATGTGGGGGTAGAGTAGAAACTGGCTAAAATAATTACACCTGATTGATTAGACCAGTAAAAGGGGATGAGGAGGGGAGATGGCAAATACTAGATAATCACTAATTACTTGGCATTGTAAACAATTTGATGGAAACATACCTAGAAAACTCTATTTAAGTCACAATGATGATCGATTAATTACTGTAGTTATGACATCACATAAGAAAAATAATTAAAATTAACTATTTTTTATATTTTGATGATGATTATTTAATTAAATGCAATAAAATCACACCATTTAAAATATATAAAAAACATATAATATGTATAAGCTCCCGCACTCTCTTGCAATCTGTGTGAAATTCTACATAATTGAAGTCACGCTTCAGCTGTGATGTGATAGTTGCAATTAAATGAGACTATACTAAACCAATTAAATACCAGAAAGAAATAGAAGAGGATGGAAGTAAGACAGGGTAGGTATGTCAATTCCACCTCTGAGGGAGAAAGATTAACTAGATCATGTTAAAATCCAGTAAAAGGTATGTTACTAAAGAGAAATACAATTTTCCAATATTCAAAGAGACATCAATAGTTACCGTTATATTAATGTGGGGGGTTTGCATACCCGTGTGATTGAGGGCATAATAGTAAAATTAAAAACAAATAGCCTTCAATTTTCAAATTATCAAGAAAAATTACATAGAAATGCAAATACAGGGCAGTCCCCGGCGTTAATTTACAAGATAGGGTCTGTAGTTTGTCTTAAGTTGAGTTTGTATGTAAGTCGGAACTGTATAATTTATCATTGTAATCCAAACGCCAGAATTTTTTGTCTCTGTGACGCTTGGATTGAAAATGTTGGTTGTCATAAGAATTCATATTATCAATAAAGCTCATTACAGACACATTTGATAACTGTTTCAGTGATCAATTGTACCCTAGGACCTAAAGTTACAATAAATTACCAATAGCCAGAGGTCCCATTGGTAACTGTGGGCGTAGGTACTCAAGTATACGCCGACCGGCGTAAAGCCGAAAACTCCTATTTCAACATAAAAACTGGGAAAACTATGACCGAGTATAAGCCGAGGGGGGAAATGCATTGGTTAAGCCTCCCCAGTAGATTAGTCTGCCCGGCCACTGTAGCATACAGCTGCCCAAACCCTTGTAGCATACAGAATGCCCAACACTTTAGAATACAGCCTGACCAAGCCCCGGTAGCATTACGCTCTGACCAGCCCCTGTAGTAGGGAAAAAAAAAAATACACTGTACTCATATTTCTGACGGTCCCTCATAGGTCTCTTCTGTCTCAGACAGAAGAGGACCTATGATGTCCGTGAGGTCAGACGGGTGAGTTTGGACTTTATTTTTTTAGTTGACTCGAGTATAAGCCGAGGTTAGGGTTTTTGAGCACAAATTTTGTGTTGTGAAAAAAACTATGGTTAGATCGAGTATAGAAGGTTAAGTCGCGTGTTTCTTAAGTAGGGACCGCCCCGGTATTAGAGATCCCACAATTTATTACTATCACAAAAACTACAGGTTGCCTTTGGTTTTGTGAAATATAAATTTATATGAAAAGGAATTTGTGTTGTAGAGCAAAAACACACAAAAGTCACAGTTTATGTAAACTAATACGTGAAATGTAGATGCCAATCAAAAAAAAAAAAACCAAGAAAATGGCTTAATAAAATGTATTAAAACATATGCTCAGCATGCACTCTTAACAGTACTGTTTATGCTGACAAAATCCATGACTAATATGTTATAGACATTCAATTATTTGATAAGATAAAAAGTAAATAAAAAAAAACCCACGAAAATATGACATATGCTCAGCAGGGAATTAATTCAAGGGTTCACCATCCTAAATAGACTAAAATTCAAACATTTTAAATATCATACATAAAATTAATCGTTAGCCAAAAATTATCACAATGTAACTTCACTGAAGATTTGATTGGGTAAAATGCAGAACAAACTATATTTGCATACGTTACAGAAATATGATTTTTTAAAAGTCATGTCAAAAAGCAGGTAAAAAAATACATATTAAAATTAAAAACCCATATTGCTTTAGATGTGCCCTCCATTTTTACTAGCTCTCTCTTAGGGTGGTTCACATATACGCCGGATTTTCATGACTTTGTTCCGTTATAGGTGGTAGTAGCACTAGTCAACTATACAAAAACCACTACTGATTGGACATAGCATTCCACTAATAGTTGCAAACATACATAAAGTGATCATTATTTGACGATGAAAAAGTCCTGCATGCAGGATTTTCCTTCTTAGCATCTGACCTTTTAAATGAATCTTCTGATGCAGGCTCTGAGGGTGCGGGTCACACGTTAGCGTTTAACGCATGACGTTTGTAAAAACCGCATAGGCTACAGAGTGAAGGGATATTTGCTAATTAAACAGTTGTTAACGCTTGCGTTTACAAACGCACGTGTTAACGCATGCGTAAAAGTCGGGTAAAACGCATGCGGTTGGTTTAAGCATTGTTAACACGTGAGTTAAATCGCGGTTTTAACGCATGCGTTTTGCAACGAGGTGTTAACAGCTGTCTTAATCTAGGCAAAATCTCCCTTACGCTTAGCAAGGCGTTTTTAAACGATGCGGTAATAAACGCGACTGTGACCGCACTCTGAAACTCAAGCGCCAGATGGAAAATACAGCCCTAGGGGTCCAAATACAAAAATGCAACAATGTTATATAAAGTACAAACGGATTTGTTTGAAAGAAACTCTATGCACTCTTAGAATCTAAAAACAAAACAAAAATTCTTAAAAAACGTATCACATATTTCACTCATGTTTAAAATATAACTCATTTGTCCATTATAAATTTAAGTCAAAGAAAAATAAGTCATTTAATCTAGTTCAAATTCTGTGTCAAAATGAGCTGTGGCTTTCAATCACAGGCCTTTTTATTGATATGATCCCATTGTTCATGGATCGCTTAAATTCCATGTCCGTGCTGAGATTGAGGGTCCGCTCACCCACCTCTATAGTGGTAACACCCATGATCGTTGACAGCTCCATTTAAATGCCAATGAACAAAGAGGCTTTGCCACAACCACATGCTACCATATCACATGTAATGATCCCAGTGGGTCGTTCCATGAGCTGAACCCACCGGTACAGTACAAACGAGAAACTTGCAGTTCGGGTTCTGAACCTCAAACTACAAATTGTATATTTTTAGAAACATTGATAGAATAATTCATTATTAATTCCAATGCAAAAAAGATTTAGATTCTATTGCTTATGTACATTGTCAACCATTTTGCATCGAGACATTTGTGTCAACGAGAAAATAATAAAGATTAAACTGCCTCCATAAAAAAATAGGCCTGTGAAGCTTCATTGTAAAAGTCAAGCATTAAAAGTGAATGTAGACGTGGCATGTAGACGTCCATGTCATATGTCCATCAAGCAGATATACTTGTACTGAAACAAACTCGATCCAATAGGAAACTTTTACTTTTTGTAGAACTGTATGGGGTATTGCATTGCTTGCATAATATCGGACTCTGGAATGTGATACGGTCTTTAGCTCATGTACGCATGTAGGTCCTTTGTAGGACAAAAACAAAGTCTACTTTAAATTTCCTTCAACATTAGCTGCCATATAAATTAAGCTTTGTGGCCTGTAAATGAAATGTAAAAACACTTCTGCCTATAAGGGAGACACCTCCATATAATGGTATGAGAGGGACAGCATGTCATGGTAACTTTTGTAAACAATACAACAAATATCTTCAAGTTATATCATGTTTTTGTTGAAGTTTTGAATGTAATTTTCCTAAGACAAAAAAAGTATTTGTACTAGACCAAATTAGAAGTGGATAATCTTTGCTCCTTTATACGTTTTTTATTATTTAATAATGCTTAGGCTTTTCCTCACACACAATATGCAATAAAACAACATGTTGAGCCAAATGGTTAAAACTCACACCATTGTGTGGATCCCAACACCAATATTTGATAGCGTAAGCTGTGGCGGTTGAAAGTTGTTATTTACAGAAAGAAAAAATATAGATCTCCATATGGCGGTGGGATGTTTTTTAGAGGTTTTATTAAAAGTAAATTGAATTCTTTGTGACTTTTTGGATTTGTACAGAAATCCACTTAAAACATATGAGTTCTTAAAAATGAAGATAATAAACCTGCAAAAAGAAAAATTAATAATTTCTTAATCGTAAAAATGTGAAAATTTCATAAAATGTCAGATTTAAGACACCTACATACAAACCTCTTGATAACAGCAGCTGAAAGATTATTTAAAGTGGAGGATTTCAGTTAAGAAATATCAGTTGCTTTCATCTTCATCTTCAGTTTTCTTATCAAATTTATCATCAGAATGATTGATAACCCTTACAATAGAAAGCAATTGCAAAGCAAATCTTATCTGCGCGATGAATTTTAATTATAAAAACCTACCGATTGTTCAAAGTCATCATGGGAATAAGCCAAACATGCCAATTTTAATGAAACCCAGAAGGAGTTCATCAATGCATAAATAACCTGTATGGGAATGGAATATTAATTAACTTCCCACGTGGGTTACTGTTTTCAACCTCATATAGATTTAGATAAAACCTTACTAGGTTGTTAAATATGACCCTTTACTGAATTATTGGGATATATATTTTAGTGGACAGAGATAAAATAACCTGTAGTCTTTTTCTTCAGAGCCACTCAAACAGGTGTAGACCTTCCTTGAAAATAGAACTGACAGAGTTAATGCAGTTCAACACGTCTTGCAAAGCGTCATAATGGGATTTATGGACTTTTTTTATCTGCTATGTTCTTGTGCTTCTTGAAGTATCGAAAACTGCGGTTGATGCTTCATGCCAAAAAACAAAAAACAAAAAAGAAAAAAAAACTTTTTTTTGCTTTTTGACAATATGTTTCTCAAGGATGAAAAAAAGAAAGTATGAAAAATATTATAGTGGGGTCTATGATCTCGAGAATATTATGGAACATTATACAATATTTATCATAGACTGGATTTAGAGCTGATATGGGACAAGCAGCAGGTATTCCATATCAAAACATCAAACTGCCATTTCTAGATGGTATCATGATGGTGTAAACAGCAGCTGATGAATTCTTCACTTCATACACAAGATCGCCCGTATAGTGCTGTCTACTAGAAAAGAAAATTATATAGTGTGAGGCGCCATAATCGTGTTGAGCGTGCCCGACCCAACTTCAATCAACACGGTCCCATGTGCCTCAGCCTAAGTACAGACAAACAATACTAATGGAAATGAATGGCTTTTCAAAGTGGGTCACAGCAGAAGAGAAAAAAAACGTATGAAAGTGGCACTGACAAAATGGAAGGCCAGCAGAAGGCCAAGGAAGCCAGGGGGCAGTTGGGGATAATATCAAATATAAGGCAGCAATACAAATTAGATTGGTCAAGGTGAACTATAGCAAGCCTAGGAGGAAAAAATCCCAGGATCTTTTTAAGTGATGTTTTAAACATGTTCACTGTGATAGGATAAAATAAAAACTTGTCCATCACAGTAGGGTTAACTGCTGTGATCTGGAGCAGAAGCTGAATGAGTCAAAAATGGGCGCGGTTGCAAGTCAATCAACAAACCACCAAACATAAAAAACATTCTTTAACACTAGGAGTAAACATACAAGACAAAATCAATGCATCCTAAAACACATTATCTGGTGTGTAGGTCAACTGATATCAAATGTTGTAATGCAAAATAAAATTTTCTTTAGACAGAAGTTAAAAACATTACCTACTTTAATTCCACGAGTCCTTAACTGATTTATCTGTTGCTTTATCTTATTTGGAATATTAGGCCTATTAAATTTTTCCAGTTTATTTATATTTTCATTCAAACAAAACACATTATAATGTAAAATATAGGAAGTGTATGAGTAAATAAGAATCATTTGCCAAAGAATAGAGATCAAAATTAGAATAAAAAACTTTCAGAAACCTGCAAGACATTGGTTTAATCTGCTAACTGGTGCTAATTCTTAGATATCATTGGACAAACACCCTTTAACTGGCAGGCCTACGTCCATTTTCACCAATCTGCCAAAAAATGTGTGCTTTCCAAAGTGTCTGAAACCTTCCAGCAGATGAAGTGTCCAGATGGAGCCATAGCAAGAGGAAAGCGGTTGTGATTTGTATAATATTACCCCATTTTAATATCAATAACAATCTCAATCCAAGTCCCCCAAAAAGGGTGTTTACTCTTTCGAAAGGTAAATGCTAAAGAGCGACCGGATTATAGTGTGTGTTTGGGTAATAATGTCAAAAACGAAGAGGAATTGTCGCTAGGTAGCATGAACAGGGGTAAGGATCTTGACTCTTCATTATTAGTGTTTACATTTTGGACTGAAAGCACACCTGCAGTGACCAAACCCCACTAAGTAGAAAAATCAAAAAGGTTAGACCTCATTTTGCTGAGGAGCACATTGTGTGACAGAGGGATCCAAGTTATGAGGGAATAAAGTTTGAAAGCAACTTAAAGTTATATAGACTGATATAACATTAGTTCAGCTAAACAGATTGGAAATAATGAACCCAATAGTGTATAAAAGAAGTCAATAAAAGGTGGGATGAAGGAAAGTTGTAATGTTGGGGAATGTTCTCTGATTGCTAGGGAGTTGGACCTCTAATACAACTATAGACAAGTGAATGCAAGTATATATCAGAACCTTCATCAACAAAACCCTTGGTTTGACAAGTTAGGCCAAGAAGAAGAAACCAAAAATACAAATGTGAAAGCGACTGGAAGAAGGAGTGGACCACATCATACCATATGTAGTCATCGAAGCAAAGCCCGGTGAACTTCCTACTGATTGGGTTTGGACTGTTGTAACTCTAACAAAAAATGCAATTATAATCTTTTCCTGAAGATATCAGCATTTGATGTTAAATTTAGTCTAATGCTTTTAATGTATAATTCAAATTACAATGTTAGGGCTATTTCGGCCAGAATTGTCAGTTGTATGGATACAAACACATAGGGAAACATGAGTTCTTGTGAAAAAGTCGCATATTGTTATCTGTTATATTTAACTTACATAATCATCCGTTTTATCCAAAAAAGAAAAAACGGATTTTGATATAGTAGTCTTTGGTACAAAATATATTTGTGTTGATCCCCAATTCTGATGTCCATTAACTTGCTTTGATGTACAAAACTCTGCAGTGTGAGACAAACTGAAGTTTTACTTGATGCAATTTTTGGCATTGCACATTTGAACCACTTTTTTATTAAATTTTAATACTATAATGTTTGGCTCTAAAACCACATATTACAATCAAATATTTGTGTTTTTTCCTCAGAGGGTTCTCCGCAAGGTTATTAATAATCTTTATAGTTAACGGAGGAGGCATGTCAGGACGCAGGGTTTCACATGTTTTATTATTTTTATTTTACCACTAGGGAAAGGTGGTAAATTGAATTTTGTTATCGAAATGGCCTAATAAACCATTAGCCGTATGTGGGAAGTAGCCGTTACGCTTCTAGATGATGTTTGCTCCATGGCCTGTGTGGTGGCATCATCCAGGAAAATCAACTTTGAAGTGTGAATGTAAATGGTTTTAGAAGTCAAGGAGGCAGAGATTTAACACTGAAAGTCAAGATCCTCCTTATAATACCCCTTCACTGTAACCTGATGGTTCTGCACCGAGGGGCATCTGGTCAGATCTCTGATGTTCAATTCTCATGGGAGGGGCAGGTGTCCAGGAAATACAAATTTGGACTTCAGTGTAAAAAACTTCTTGCCTCCCCGATATTATTACCTTAACTTACCATCCTAACTTCAAACTTGATTTTCTGGATGATGCACCAAACTGGCCCACAAAAGAAAACATGCAAACTAGAGATGTTCTTAACTGCTTGCCAAAAAATGAACTGGGTTAGGGTGGTTAGGCCAAAGTCTTGACTGGACAGGTTACTTAATTTTTTAAATATTTATTTGTGATAGTTTGTACATTTATTAAAAAATATTAAAAGAAAATGCTAGGTTACTTGAAACCCTATGATTGCCGAATATAATATGCTAGAAATACTTCTGAACTGCAGTATCTTGTGAATTTGGCTCCAGCAAAGGGGTCTTATTCTGTTGGCCTGGGAATCTGGGATAGGGCGGGGCGGCAGCAGACACGTTGGGGCAGATTAGCAAGCTGTGAAAGTCAGAATATTCTTGTTGCCCATGGCAACCAATCATGCTCAGGTTGTACTTTTACCCGTGCGCAGGACTATTTTAAAGGGGAGCTGTGAGGGGGTTTGCATGGGCAGCTAAGAATTATTCTGACTTTTAGACAGCTTAAAATCTGCCCAATCCATTTTTGGAGAAGGGCTCCAACAGCTGAGCCTCTCCATAAGCCTTAACAACGCTGACATATATTCAGTCTGTGTTTAGGGTGATTTTTTGCACAGATATTTTTACTTTGTAATTTATCATCAGTTGTAGTTATTGTTTATTATATTTTGCAAAGCCACATTGTTTTAAATAGGTATTACACTTAGAGAGCTTTTTACTGATATAGAGTATTCAGTATCCCTTTGCATGACTTAAACATGCAGTCATTTTTACTTATGTTCTAGTAACAGACTGCCTCTGATTTTATAGTATAACTGTGGGAGAAAATTAGTTGCACTTACTCCAGATAAAGTAAAAAGCTGTAAAACTATGCTGCTTTGTGAGGTAGCTTCTTACAAAAAAATTACCAAAAAGAAACTGATTTAACACTAGGACAGGTCATCGGGGTCCTAACTTGAGTGATTTGACAACTGTTTGACCAGAACCCCAAGAGATGCACAGAAAAATGCCATTTTAGCAATGATTGGTATATTAACAATTTTATTTTCGCAAGGACTCTTTGATATAAATAAACACTAAAGCTTTGCCAATGCAGTTTTTGTAATGTTGTATTTCAGAGAAATCTTCCATGCTGATGGCTGTGATTCTGCTTATGCACCAAACACCTGTTCTATACAGAAGCCAGATAATTACATTAAAAGTTCGGCGCTTCAGCCTTTGGTTTACTATCTTTTAATAAACCTATAAACTTTCTATATATTCAAATATATGTGGTACATACATAATGCAGTATTATAGCATTTTGGGGCAATGGGATTTACAAGAAACTAAATCTTACATTTATATTTTCAATGCTCTTTGGGTGTTTTACTTTTTAATAGAGTAGCATAACAGTTTGGTTGCTATATAAACAATTACTCGGTTTTTTAAAAAACCTACCTATGGTCTCAAATGGTTGAATGGGTGATACAGATCATGGAAGACATAAACATGATTCCTCAGCTGGCTTTTTTTTTAGATTTTATAAGTGAAATATAGTTATTAAACAGGTTTAGATATACAGAACCTATTTTTAATTTGGGATTGCAATATAGTGAAATATTATAGTTTATATTTTTTTCATGATTGTAAATAAGAAAAAAAATGCATAAATTTATTTATTTATGAGGAAATTGTGCTAACAATTTTTCGTCACTATTTTTTCCATTCTAAATTTTATACCAGTGTGACTAACAGGTTTGTTTTAAACCAGTTCCAGTAGGGTTTGTTTTTTTATAAAAATAAATAAAAATAATGTTTCATGTTTCACTTTCTCATCCTATTCTGTTCAGATCTGGTATTCAAGGTCTGTACACCACTTTTCAGGTGGTACACGTTCATCAAATATTCACCATTTGTTGCCCACTGACAACCAGAGTTCCATGCCAAGTGGACATCAACCAGCAGCAGAGTGGTCCAGGGTGGTGCATCCTTTTCTAACGACTGTTGCACAACGAATAGCCTGCAGCTCGCATAGATAGGGGCCAAGTCCAGCAGTCCACCAGATTATAGAGATCGGGACCGCATGGTACATAATAAGCAATAGTATAATAATACGTCGGTGCAGTGCATAATATCCAGTCCTGACCATTTGATGTGATGTTATATGAAAAAGTTTCACATAATTTTAATTCGACTAAATAAAATTAATAAATAAAAAAAAGGATGTTATCTTTAGGGGTTTTCTTTGACAGTGGAGATAAGGGATTGTCATGCAGTTTGACAGATGGAGAGTGCCCGGGATCAGGCCCATTGTCATTTAGGGGTCCACTACTTGTTAATTCTGATACAAGGAGTATCATTAGTGCAACACTAAACTTTAACAACTGGACCTGCCTTCATAATGCACTAGGGTGCAAAAGAACCAATTCACTTCAAGGGGCTGAAGCACATTCATATAAAGGGTGTTCTAACTCGGTAAAGTTTAGCCATTGCATGTAAACAGGGTTTAAGAGAAACATCTTTTACATTTATGAATGGAATTTTACTCAGATTTATCGTAAAATTACCATAGCCCCTAAAGAGTTTTCTATTTATACACAAGGGGGACAAAATAAAATGACTTTAGCAAAATAGGTGATTGTTACACCTTGTCCTTCTGTAATATGAGCTGAAACGGTCCAAATCGACAGAGCTGTCCGGCGGCATCAAAAAGAGCGGGGGGGGGGGGGGTGTGGCGATGGGCGCCACCATCTTGGTGGAAGATTGTCGCTCAGCACAGACGTTACCAGGTAGCGGCATTAAGTTGCCATGGGACAGCTTTGGTTTCTTCCTAAGACCCAAAGGCATTGTATTGTGGTAACCAAGTCATTACAATGGGACGATTTCACATTATAATGACGATGAGGAAGAAAATACCCCATATAATGCATACTTGTTAGTCTGCAGTATATGGTTAGTCAATAGACCACCTGGTTAAAGTACCCTAGGGGTCCTGAAAAAAATAGTAATAATAAAACATAATCTATTAAACACCTAAAACATTTAAATATCCCCCTTCCCTAGAAGTAATTGATAAAGAAAAAGTAATTTAAAAATCAAAACACATTAGGTATCGCCGCTCTGAAATGCCCAAACAGCTTTTAACTAGCGTTTAACCTGAAATGGAAAATTACTGCAAAGTCCGAAAATGGAACCTTTTGTCCAAATTTGAAAAATATTAAAAAATTCTATAAAACGGATAAAAAAGATCATTAAGAGTCCAAAAGTAGAAGATGGAACGCTATCATCAAAACTCAAAACACAAGGACAGACCACCCACAGCTCCGTTGACACCAAAGTATGAAAACACGTTATTAGCACCGAGATGGCCAAATAAAAAAAAGTGTTACAGGAAAGGTTTAATTATTATAAATGTATGAAAACATTTATAAAAACCTATACAAAATGGTTATCCCCGGTGATTGCACGACCAAAGATTAAAGTAGACAGTCAGATTAAATGACATCAAAAAGCTGTTGTAAAAAGTCAAATACAAGAAAACAGCGCAAATGTGTTCTTTCACCAATTTTTACTGCATTTGGAATTTTTTCCCACTTTCCAGTACATGACATGGAATATTCAATACCATACTATGAAGGGCAATTTGTTAAGCAGGGAAACAAGCCACAAAGGCCTTTATGTGTAAAAATAAACAAAGTTATAGATTTTTGGCTGGTGGGGAGGGAAAAATGGACAATTGAAAAAAATACAAAGGCCCAGCTTGTTAAGGTGGTGGTGTTAAGGAAATCTACATTTGTTTTAATGCATGTGAAACCAATCATGTAATACGATGAATGCTGTAGGCTACAACTGACGCAGGCGAGAAGGAAGAAACATAATCGTGTTTAATCCCTGAAACGAAGTGGTGTTGTGAAAAAAACAATATAAACATTTTGGATAATGAGGCTTTGCGGCCTTCAAAATTATGCATGCTCAGTCTGTCGAGTTAGCATTAACGTGAGATTAACATCATCAATAAGTTGTCACAGTCAGGCAGATAGTAATCAATCACTGCACTTGATCCCCAG
Organism: Engystomops pustulosus; assembly: GCA_019512145.1. Taxonomy (NCBI): domain Eukaryota; kingdom Metazoa; phylum Chordata; class Amphibia; order Anura; family Leptodactylidae; genus Engystomops; species Engystomops pustulosus. The sequence continues at coordinate 61,765,020 of CM033643.1, read as the reverse complement.
CTTTCGTGGTGAGAGTCATTCAGCTCAGGTTGATTAGTCCTGACTGAGCTGACAGTTAACCTGGAAGCTCCTTGTATATGGGTTATGTAGCAGCCAGCATGCACCCAGCTTTCCCAGTTCATGAATTTAATAATTGGATTTGAGCAAAACCACTTCGGTTCAGGGATATAAACAAGATATGTTTTCGCCACCCAGAATTCTCAATGGATGTTTTGGGTCATTGATGCTAAAAACAAATGGTAGAATTTATTTTAAGTAGATTACTTTTATTTGCAAACTATATTCAGTGTGCAAACATACCTTGAAGTCTGACGTTTAAGTGATGTATGTAAACCGCCCAACGGTAAGTGGGTCTTCCTAAAATGAAGAGACAAGCAAATGTAAACAGTGGTGTATAATTTATTCAATAAAGAGTAAAGTAGCTAGATTATGTGTATTAGCATGTAAAGATTTAACCTACGGTGCAAAACAGTATATACATCGTGTGTGGTAGGGGTGTATGAAGAGAAATCACGGCTGCTTCCTTGTTTTAGTACACTGCTCCAGAAGTTAAATGCTAGGAAAACAACTGCCAGCGGGCACTGCATCTCGGGATTGTGATAAAACACCACACATTGACTAGCAATGGAAGTCATCGAAATCATGAAAACCCTGGATCACTACCATTATGCCTGTGATAAATTTACAATAGATCCCTAAATGCAAACACTTAAATTGCCACCATTTTCCTAGAACACATAGTAACCAATAAACAAAAACAAATAATAATATGTTAGAGGTCCCATATATTTGTAATATCAAAAAAACATAATCACATGCTTGTGAAGGCATATAATGGGAATAACAGCATAACACATTGAAAACTGTGTAGACATTTTTTCAGCCATAATTATTTGATACAAAGTGATCAAAAGGTCATATAGAGTCAGTGATTGAATATTGTGGGCAAAAACAACTTAGTTTTTTTCTTAAATTTATGAAACCTAAAAAAAAGTCTATATAGATTTGTTGTCTCCATGATTGAACTGAGCCAAAGAATAAATGGGAGGTGTCATTGTAGTGCATGTGAAAGGTCATAAAAAAGAGCCAGTAAGTACGTTGCCTTAAAAAAAACATTCAAAGTGCAACCTAAAAAGTTTAAAGTTGCCCACAGCTGGCAAGCCCTTATATGTCTCAACAAAAATAAAAAAGTATGGATGTGGAAGTAGAAAAACAAACACTCAAATGAAAAGGACAAAAGGATGAAAAGTATGTACCCCACAATCAATGGACCAAAAGGTAATGAAGGAGGGTAAATACATGGAAATATGATGCAGAGGGAGGATATCCTACTTTAGAGCGGTTTGGGGCAACACAATGCATTGCGGACAGATAGCAATTGATAATCCCTATGAAAAAGAAGGAAACGGGCACTCAACTGATAAACCACCATTCTTTTTATTCAGTCACAAGGCAGGATTAGCACGGGGGCTGTGCACACACAGAAACAATGGGCACGTTACACACTGCGATTTGTCTTTAAATCCTTTGACTGCACCGGGATCAGAGCTCATGAGAAAAACGCAAAGCAGCACGAACAGGCCCGTCGTTCTGTGGTTGTTGTTTTGGCGCTTTGTTGCTGAATAAAGTAACAGAAAGCAGTTGTTTTATTGTCTTTGTTAGTCTTTTCTTATGGACTATGATCAATAGCTATAAATGTGTGGCCTGCAAAAGTAGTGTTCTAAAAGGAGTTTCATTGCTGTCCAGAACAATCAGTAAACAGTTGCTAAAGGTGCTAATGTAATTATTTATATGCAAGTATTTTAATAAATATTTTGAAAATGAAAGTCAAAGCTAAGAGTCTTAACCATGTTAAAAACGTTTTAGGTAGGGAGAAGATTCTAGGTGCTCCGCCAAGTACTGCAAAGATATACTTATCGCACGGGGCGAGGGGTGTTGGGATGGGAAGAGAGTGTAGACACAATTATATACAGATAATGAACACTGGAATGGGTCATAGAAAAGAATTTAGGGTGTTATGCTTTTGATGTTAAGGCGCTTCTAGAGCTCAAGTCCATTCTTGCTCTTAAATGTCCACTTATTTAACCGTCTGTTCATTTTCGTGCACACAATCCAATTCAATAGGTGAGAATATTTGTGTGTTCAAAATTGGAACATCAAAACAAGATATGTAAAGGACACAAAGCAAATGACATGAAGGGTGCGGTTAACAAAACAAGCCTATCTCCGCCTGAATAAAGTTTGAGAGTTCATGCTTTGTCTATTATTGAAAGGAAAGTTAGAAAATATGTACTGTGTGTATGCAATGAAAATAGTAACTGCTCAGCCAGCACAAAGTTTTTATACAAAGTTATACATGACAGAAAATGATTTTTCACTGTCTAATGCGCATGATTTGTTCAGAATGGGGATTTGGCCTTATTTCTACTGTGGAATTTAGTGCCAAGGGCAACATAATGTGAAAGCTCATGACATTAAAGACGTTGTCTGGAATAAAGAGGACCTTCACCACTCATTTCTATATGGAGAGTACATGCTTAGACAGTCAGGTCTGGACCATTCTAAATCTGTCAGAGAGGAGGAGCGGGTGGAAGGCGTGGATATGCTAATTTTCTCTCATTACTGTTCAATCAGTGGCAGACAGTGTTTGAATCGCTTCTATACTTCCTCTAGATGCGGTTTTCAACTTTTTATAAACATTGCACTTACCACAGCACCATGTTGTTGTTTAAAAACATATTCCAATCAGCATAAATGATCAATGCAAACACAATGTAAAAAACACCTAAATGATGCAAACATAGTGTAACTATAGCACAACACAATTCTGTAATGCCATTGAAAACGCAAATGCCACGACAGGAAAAACGCCACCATAATTGAAAAAGCACACAAACACCATGCAACGGAAAAAACGCCCGGTAAAGCAACTCGAACAAGCCCTCATTCGATTGAGGATGGTTCTGTGCATTGACTGTCGCATAGCAAATGTGCACCAATATTACAAAAAAAGGATCAAAAACGCAAACCTGGAAACGACAGACCTGTGAGCTAACTTCTGTTGTGGGTTTGTTAGAGATGCTTTATCCTGGAGTATCGCACTGTAATAACCTTATAACACAGCATTAGGCATGTGTTTATGAGGATGGAATCCGTCCTGTCAGACTAAATATGATTGGGCTTCTAAGAGGAGGTAAGTTCCAGATGGATCTAGTGAGGTGGTGGATGTGGTATATCTGGACTTTCCAAGGATTTGATTACAGCGCCGCATAAAAAGGTTGGTACATACAATGAGGACGGCTGGGGACAAGGGGAAAATCTGTGTATTTGGGAAAGTAATTGCTAAATATAGAAAACAGCGGGAGGGTCGTCATTAATAGAATTTCTAAGGTTGGTTGATATACTAGTGAAATGCGCAAGGGGCCAGAATTGGGCCCCCTTCTTTTAGTATTTTATTAAGTGACTTGAAGTGTGGTTATACACTTGGAAGATGGAAACAAAACGTTACAATTATGTTGTAAACAGTCAATACTTGGTAAAAACTGGAGCTGAAAAAAAAGAAGTTGGGGGTATTTGGTGGATGGTAAACGTAATTTTAGTGATCCAGAGCAGTTGAGCCGGCTGCGCTGACTAAAGCAAATAAAATTGAATGGAGCTATAAGCTCCGTCCTTCACTACACATAGCAGGAGACACGGTGACGTCATTAAACCACATATCCTGCTTCTACCAGCTGACTACAATGCTGGGAGATGTGGTGTGATGACGTCACCGCGACTCATTCCCGCACAGCGAGAAGAGGAGAGAGGCAAGAAGAAGACAGGTGAGCATTAAGTTGTTTTTTTTAGATTCACAGTGTAGGAAGTTGCTAGGGGGGTTCCCAATTTGCTTGGGGGAGAGGGGCTGTGGACATTAAATGACCGGGTCATCATTTCTGGAAAGCTATGGGGACATTAATTTAATTTAAATGGGTATATGGACCATTTCTCAAGGGGGGTTGTATATAATTATGTTGGATATTATCAAGTGTCGGGGGAATCCATTACTGGGGTAGGATAATGGAAACATTAATTTCTGGTTGGGGGGGGGGAGCTTGTGGGGGATATTAATAGCTGGTGGGGCAGGGGTGGCCACATCATAAGTGGGGTGTGCAATGTGAAGTGACATCAAACTGGGGGTTGTCTGACCCGGAAAACATCACTTGCTGAGAGGGGCTGGTTGGGGAGAACATCCATTGGCTGGGGTTGGCATCCGTACGTAAGGTGGCGTGTTGGGGAATAATTAACTTTGTGAGGCAGGTCAGGCTGTGGATGGACATCCATTGCGTTTGGGAAGTAGGTAACATTAATTCTGGGGGTGGCTATGCTGTAGAGGGGGCAATACATTGCTGAGAGGGAACTTATTGAGGTCGCACATCCTTGCTTGGGGGTGGGCTGAGGGCAACATCAAATTCTGAGAGAGGCTGATGGGGGAACATCTGTTCCTCGGGGGTGGGGGTTGGGGTGGAATATTAATTTCTGGGGGGGAGTGTGGACGACATCCATTGCTCTGGGGGGGCTGGGTGGAATATCAATTTTTTGGGGGGCTATATATGACATACATGGATGGGGAGCTAAGGGAACATTCATTTCTGGGGGGATTTATGGGATACATCAATTGCTTGGAAGGGGGGAAACGTCAATTGCCGGGTGTCTATGGGGCACATTATCTCATGGGGTCGGTGGGGACATCCCTTATTGGTGAGACTTATTTCATGTGGGAGAATTATTCAGTGGGTGGGGGCATTATTTAGTGTGGGGATTTTTCGGTGGCTCCTAATTATATAATTAGAGGGCTCACTTGGCAGGGGCATTAGCAAAGTGACGGGTATTAAGTGCATTATTACATGTTAGGCCATGTTTAGGGAACATTATCAGGTGGGTGACACAATGAGGGTATAATGTAAAGTATGGGGCCAATGTATTGTTGAGGGTCAGTTATTGTGTGGGCCACAATGGGGACAATGTAGTATGTGTAAACTAGAATGAATAGTATATATATGTGGGTTATTCTTAGAAGGTGATTTGGGGTTGTGGGGCTAAATCATGACAGTATATTGTACATTGCTACAATTTTAGGCTTATAAATTGTGGATTCCATGTAGTCTTCTTACAGTATTTCGAGTGAGTGTGTTAGGGGTAGCAGAAAGATAACTATGTTAGGGGACCAAGATGTAGGAACAATTAAGAACATAAGATGTCTGTGTGGTAAACTTTACAGGGAGGAGGCTTGGTGATGCTGGTGCTAATGGAGAAGATAGAGAACAACTACAGTCCAAGGACACATCACCTGCTGGCAATGGATGGAATTGGTTTTGTCGGGAAACTCATTTGAGGGGGTCATGTACAAAAATGGTCACTGTCAATTTAATACAAATGCATTGGGGCCCGTGCCCCAGATCTTTTACCGCCCTAGCAAAGCCCCTGGAAGGCTGTCATGTTGCTTTACATACATATTGTTTTTAATTTCTGATTTATTACGGTATCTGTTTTTAGTTTAACCCAATGCTTTTCAACCCAAAGCATCAATGCTTTTTTTCAGCCTAATGACCAGACTCAATTTTGAGAATCTTGAGAATGTGTCACGATCGGAACTTCGGAACACTAACAAATCCAGGGGATTTACAGATTGTTTTCTCAAAACACATTGAACTTCATGTTAGTTGTTAAATTTAAGTGTAAAGTAGAGATGAGCGAGCACTAAAATGCTCGAGTGCTCGTTATTCGAGACAAACTTTAGCGTGCCGAACGTGTCTTCACAATAGTATATTAAGAACAATATGTGTAAAGAAACACAGTTGCGGTGTACGGAAACATCTGCAATGTGTTCTTCCCAGTGTTCTTTCAGTGAAACCATCTGCAAACATCTGCAATGTGTTCTTCTTTAGTGTTCTTTCAATGTGTTCTTTTTTCAGTGAAACTCTCTCGAGTCTCCCCATTGACTTCAAGTGGGGCTCGTTATTCGAGACGAGCACTCAGCATCGGGAAAAGTTTGTCTCGAATAACGAGCACTCGAGCATTTTAGTGCTCGCTCATCTCTACTTTACACTTAATTTAACAACTAACCATGAAGTTTCAATGTGTTTTTGAGAAAACAATCTGTAAATCCCCTGGATTTGTTAAAGTGTTCCGAATTTCTGATCGTGACATGTCAGATTCTCAAAATTGAGTCTGGTCATTAGGCCTGAAAAAAGCCATTGATGCTTTGGGTTGTAAAAGCATGGGTTAAACTAAAAACGATACCTAAATAAATCAGAAATTAAAACAATTAGTATGTAAAAGCACATGACATGCCTTCCAGGGGCGTTGCTAAGGCGGTAAAAGATCTGGGGCAACGGGCCCCAATGCATTTGTATTAATTGACAGGACCATTTTGTAACTGACCCCCTCAAATGAGTTTCCCGACAAAACAATTCCATCCATTGCCAGCAGTGGGATGGTGTCCTGGACTGTAGTTGTTCTCTATCTTCTCCATTAGCCCCAGCATCACCAAGCTCCCCCTGTAAGTTTACCACACAGACATCTTATGTTCCTTAATTGTTCCCATCTGGGTCCCCTAACAAGTTATCTTCTGCTACCCCTAACACACCACTCGAAATACTGTAAGAAGACTACATGGAACCACAATTTATAAGCCTACAAAATTGAGCAATGTACAATATACTGTCATGATTTAGCCCCACAAACCCCAAATCACCTTCTAAGAATAACCCCATAGTATATACTATTCATTCTAGTTTACACATACTACATTGTCCCATTGTGGCCACACAATAACTGGACCCCTCACATTACATTGGCCCCATACTTACATTTACCCTCATTGTGTCACCCACTGATATGTGTCCCTAAACTGGCCTAACATGTAATAATGCACTTATACCCGTCACTTTGCTAATGCCCTGCAAGTGAGCCCTCTAATTATATAATATGGAGCCAACCGAAAAATCCCCCCACACTAAATAATGCCCCCACCCACTGAATAATTCTCGCACATGAAATAAGGCTCACACAATAAGGGATGTCCCCACCGACCCCATGAGATAATGTGACCCATAGACACCCGGCAATGACGTTTCCCCTTCCTTTCCCCCTTCAAGCAATGATTATCCCACTAAATCCCCCCAGAAATGAATGTTCCCATAGCTCCCATCCATGTATGTCATATTAGCCCCCCAAAAATTGATATTCCACCCCAGCCCCCCCAGAGCAATGGATGTCGTCCCCACACTCCCCCCCCCAGAGAAATTAATATTCCACCACCCCAACCCACCACCCCGGAACAGATTTCCCCCATCAGCCTCTCTCAGAATTTATGTTGCCCTCAGCCCCACGCCCAAGCAATGGATGTGACCATAGATTCCTCAGCAATTGATACTCCCCCCTCTCAGCAATGATTGTGTCCCACACCCCAGAACTTAATGTTACCTATTCCCAACCCCCCGCAATGGATGTCCATCCACAGCCTGACCTGCCTCACAATTAATTATTCCACCCCAACACGCCACCCTTAACGCACGGATGTCCAACCCCAGCAATGGATTTTCCCCCAACCAGCCCCTCTCAGCAATTGATGTTTTCCGGCAGCACAACCCCCAGCTTATTGATGGTCACTTCACATTGCACACCCCAGCTTTGATGTGGCCCCCTGCCCCAGCATTAAGATCCCCCACAAGCTCCCCCCCCCCCCCACAGGAAATTAATGTTTCCATTAGCTCCCCAGTAATGGATTCCCCCGACAATGGATAATATCCCCCACTAAATTATATAAACCCCCCTTGAGAAATGGTCCATATACCCATTTAAATTAAATTAATGTCCCCAATAGCTTTTCCAGGAAATGACTGATGACCGTGTCATTTAATGGCCAGCCAGCCCCTCTCCCGCCAAGCAAATTGGGAACCCCGCTAGAGACAACTTCCTACACTGTGAAACTAAAAAAAACAATTATGTACCACTGCTTCTTTATGCTCTCTCTCTTCTCGCCTGTGGCGGGAAATGGTCCGCGGTGACGTCATCACACCACATCTCCCAGCATTGTAGTCATGGTAGAAGCAGGATCGTGGTTTTAATGACGTCACCGTGTCTCCCTGCCTATGTGTATGAAGGACGGAGCTTATAGCTCCATTCTCCTCCACTGCAGCACTCGCCTCTACTGTGTCCGGCCGGAGGGGCGCAGATAGTAGGAGAGGGGTAGAGGACCCGGCCAGTAAGGACAAGAGTCCCACTGATCCAGGGCACAGGCCAAAAGATCCGGGGCACGAGCCCCGATCTTTAGCCTAGCGACGCCCCTGCAGCCTACCATTTCATTTTTAATATTTACTGGGGGGAGTGTTGTTGAAGAATGTTCTGATATGTTTTATTGCGAATTTTGATTAGTTGTAAGGCACATGGCAGGATTTAATCCCATAGAGATCCTATACCCACCTGTATAGGTGTATGTCCTATACAACTTTCAGTTACAATCTAATCTACCTGTGGTTTGTTTGAAGCAATGAGGAATTGACCCCCTTCACTGTTCACGTGTTATTTGAAAATAATGCTTGTAGCATTCATAGCCAGGGAAAGAGTAAAAAGGGTAACACTCACTGTCACATTGTTTAAACAAGGAGAGACGAGACCCCCTATTTTTCAGTTATGATAGACAGACGCCTTGGAAAACCGAGAAGTAAAACCATTACTAATTGCACTTTGCAGCTGTTTTCATTACAACTAAGCAGAAATTTTCAAAATGAATGTGTTTGTTGATGTGTTCTTTTCCTTAACTTTCTCACACCTACTATGTTTTGCAAGCATATTCTGGTAAGTACTTTCCTTTGCATATTTTGGAATTTTTTCAAACAACCTCAATGCCACACTATTCAGCAATATAATCATATGACAAATCTGACAATACAAAAACCTGCTTACGATAAATAAATACCACCAACCCCCCAAATCTTGGCCCAGACTATGAACATACAATTCTCTGGTCTGATGAGATGAAAATTGAATCGCAGATAGTGAAATCTTATTCCTCAAGTCTGGGAGTTTTTCATGTGTTTTGTACAAACTGTATGCAGCCTATTATATGTCTTGCACTGAGCGATGCTTCCCTCTGAACACTCTTGCCATAAAGCGCAGACTGGTGGAGAGCGGGCAGTCGATAGTTGACTTTGCCCAGAACTTTCTTTGATGCTTGAGGTTCTTTTTTACTTCGCCCACCATTGTTTAGTTTGGCTGGACCGCCTGTATAGGAAGAAGGGTGTTGTTTTTTTTTGTTGTTTTTTATTTTTTTTTTTTTTGTCACAAACTTCTTCCATTTAAGGATGAAAGGTCCACTGTGGCTCTTAGAACCTTGAGTGCTTTCAGAAATTCTTGTATAAAACCTTGTGCCAGATATGTGTCCACAATTCTTCCTCTGAGCACCTTAGCAGTTACTTAGACTCATGATGCTCAGTTACTCTGACATGACACTTTTGCTGTGAGGTCGATATAAAAAGTCCAATCAGAATCAAGTCCAATCAGTTTATTAAACAACCGTTGGACTTCCCTGAAGGCAGAGCATCCAATGAGGATCTGAAGGAAATAAACAGATGTGAGTTAAATATGAGTGCCACAGCAAAGGGTCTAAATACTTATTAGGTGATATTTCAGTTCTTCTTTTTTTTAACTAATTAAGACACACATAAGATTTGTTTTTTTTTCTGTCAAGAGGGGGAGTTAATTATTTTTTTAGCCAAAAAAGAACTTATTTGGACCTTAAAAATAATGGCTGCAATGAAAACAGAGTGAATAAGTGTACAAGGGTTTGAATACTTCCATACCCACTGTATGGCTCTTATTTTGTAATCCTCCTGATGAAAAGTTCTAATGGTTGCGTGCACAGAAAAAAAAAAACCCTTTTCAAATAAAAAAAACAAAATAAGTTGGGTTGAAGTGGGGGACCTGGTGAGAGCATGACTGTTAGTCACGTATTCCATGTTTATCTATTTTTCAATTTATTTTCTTCTAACTACATGTGAACGAAAGTATAGTGTAAAGATTCTTATAAATGGGAAAAGACTACATTTGAAGTTACAGACCCTTAAGCATGCTTAGTATTGAATTGTACTTCAGTAGAGAAAAAGATGATATGATTCGTAGTGTTAAATGAAAGTTATTAAAAGCTCAATTCATGAAGATTTGCCACATTAGCTGTTTAGCCTCCCAAGTAATTAAAATATCATTTGGTAATTTACAAGTTTGTAAAGTTGTCATTATTTGGGATATTTTCCTTTTTCTGCTTCAGTACTTTAGATGGAAAAAAGGAGTACATGCTTTGCTGAAAATTGTAATAGAACTTTCCCAGATATGAAGCATCTGTTAACATTTATGTGGGCCAAATACTGAAGGTCAGAAAATGTCCTTTGATAAGCTGCCAGTCTTATTGGATAGCTTACTCTGGTTTAAAAGGGAAAGTCCTCATTAGTAGAACCTAACCTTATTATTTATACTCTAGAGACATTTCTTGAATATTAAGTTTGGACTCCTCCTAATGCATATATCATCATACAAATGCCATATATTTCTACTCTATCCTACGATGTATCATTCACTGGATTGTTCATTTTTTATTTGTATAAAAGGTCCTTATAGAGATGATCGAGTACCTCGTCCGAGCTTGTGCTCGTTCGAGTATAAGGTACTCGAACCGGCTCTTTGCTCGACGAGTATTCCCCCCTGCTCGAGATCGAGCATTTTAATTTAAAAAAACACAGTGAAAACATGAAGAATAGAATAAAAATAGTGACACAGTGACACAGGAATCATTTTAAGTTAAAAACACAGTGAAGACCAAACAGTGAAGACTAGATTACATATGGTTTCGGCCATCTGCTTACCTGTCGGAGATACCGCGGACTGCATCAGGGAGACATCAAGCGCAGGGCGACATCACCAGCAATGGGAGAAACACAGCAGCAGGGAGACTCAAGCAGCAGGGTAGCCATCAATCCTCAGTGAGCAATCAAGCATGCAAGGGAGACGACATCGTGCACACCATCACGGGGGACCAGACAATCTGGCAGGCATCCGGGGGACAACAGACCTCGGGCACACCGCCCCTGGGGACACAGACACATCGGGCAGGTCCGCCCGGGTGACACAGACCTCGGGCAGCACGGGGGATCACAACATCGGGCCAGGCCTCCCGGGACACAGACCATTTGCCAGCACGGGGGACAAGACAAGCGGGCAGCACGGGGGAGACTTCAGTGGAAGAAGAGGAGCGATCCTGGGACAGCGTATCACCCACCCCGACAATAAGCAGATTGGCAGAACATCTGTATCTATCTTCACTGCGTTTTTTCACTTACTCATGCTGTGTCACTGGTTTTTTATTCTTTCTTCACTTTTCTTCTATCTTACAACTGTCGGAGAATAAATATACGCACGAAACAAGTGAAGAATAGATTGCAGATGTTCTTCATCATATGCTACTTATCAGATAAGTACATTCTTTTTTCAGTTAATTAACACATTTTATTCCTGAATCCATGGTCCCCTTTGAAAAATGCTCGGGTCTGCCATTACTTCATGGGGCTCGTTATTCGAGACGAGCACTCGGAGCATCTGGAAATGTTTTTCCGGTTTCTCGAATAACGAGTACCGAGCATTTTAGTGCTTCGCTCATCTCTGTTCCTTAATCCATTTTTTTGTCCCCAGCCATTCTGTCGTAGCTGTGGCTGGGTGTGCTTGAGAGAATGCAAAGTTTTTATAGTGATCTTAAGGGGTTGTTCACTTTCACAAATTTTGAATATTGGGTTTGTTGTATTGAAAAGTTAATAATTTTCAATATCTTTTCTAATCCATTCCTCCTCTGGTTTTCAACTGTTTACTTGCTGTCCTTCAAAGAAAGCTCTATGTGTTATTCTGTGAATAGAATCTGGCCATGGTCTTGTGAAGGACATCCAGTGCATGAACCATTCCTTATCATAGAAATTAACAATTTCTGTGTGACAAGAATGGCTTGGGCACCTCCTGTCTATGAAATGACCATCTACACATTTCTATCCACTGAATAAACATCGAAGCTTTCCTATAGAGGAAGCAGCATAGATCTCTAAAAAAACCATGAGGAATTGATACGAAAGAACATTGGGAAAATTGTACAACTTTTGTCCTTACCAACATTTTCATTATTTAATGAAATTGGACAACCTTTACTGAATAAATACTTATGTAGCAAACTAACAGAATTATTGCACTCCTGCAGGCTAACTGAATGTATGTCTTTGTTAGACCACAGAATTACAGCATTATTATGTTTCCGATCACAGATATTTCACTATTTTTTTTTGTATATTGTTTTGTGAGCCAAACCATGTGAGGAAATACATAAGTAATTATGAAAAATATTAGCACATGTGATGTGTGTTTCTACCACTTTTGTTTTTGGCCCTCTATACGGCCTTTTTTGGCCTTTTATAATGATGAAATATTTAAAATGTGTATAAGCCGAGTTTTTCAGCACAAAAAAATGTGCTGAAAAACGTCCCCATCATCTTAGACACGAGTCATACGGTCATAAACAAATTCTTTAAAAAATAATAAACTTTATACTCACCCTCCGGTGGCCTCCGACCTCAGCGCTGCTCCCCCCCCTCTGCCGCGCGGGTCCTCTTCTTGCTCCCCGGGCCCGTCTTTCTGTCTTCACTACTTCGTCCCGGGCGCCGCCATGTTTTTTCCTCCAGGCGGCGCCTAGTATGCCATTCCAGCCGCGGCGCGTTCATACTAGGCGCCGTCCAGGGGAAAACAATGCGGCGCCCGAACGAAGTAGTGAATGACGAAACGGCGCCGAAGCCAGAAATGGACCCGCGGGCATCGGGTGAGCAGCGCTGCACGTCGGGCCACCGGATGGGTGAGTCATATAGTTTTATATTTTCTTTTAATGCTGGGCTGGCTGTTATATTACTGGGGCCGTGCTGTATACTACTGGGGGCAGTGCGGTCTAAACTACTGGGGCATAAGTGCTGTTATACTACTTGGGTGGCAGGCTGTATACATACTGGGGTGGTCCTGTCGATTATGGATTTCCCACCCTCGGCTTATACCTACTCATTCAATCGTTTTCCCATTTTTGATCGGTAAAAATTAGGGGTCTCGGCTTTATTGTCTTCCGATAAGTTAGCAGATGTTCAGAACATCTGCAATCTGTTCTTCACTGTGTTCTTTCTGTGCTGTTGGTCCTGCTCCAGCCCGCTCTGCTAAAGCCTCCACTTCAGCCCCTGCTCCGATCCTCCATGTCTGCTCCAGCCCTGCTCCGCTCCTCCATGCCAGCTCCAGCCCCACTCTGAACCTCAATCCCCGCTCCTCCATGCCTGCTCCAGCCCCGCTCTGCTGCTCCACGCCGATCCTCCATGCCCACTGCAGCCCCACTCCGCTCCGTGCTGCCCGCTCCAGCCCCGTTCTGATCATCCATGCCCACTCCAGCCCCACTCCGATCCTCCATGCCCGCTTCGCTCCAGCCCCGCTCTGATCATCCATGCCCGCTCCAGCCCCACACCGATCCTCCATGCCCGCTCCAGCCCTGCTCCGTGATGCCCGCTCCGATCCTCCATGCCCACCCTAGCCCCAATCCACTCCTCCATGCCCGCTCCAGCCCCCACTCCATGATGCCCGCTCCGTGATTCCCTCTCCGAACCTCCATGCCCGCTCCAGCCCCCACTACCTCTCACCATTATCCCGCTCCTCCATGCCTGCTCCAGCCCCTGCTCCGCTCCTCCATACCTGCTCCATGATGCCCGCTCTGATCCTCCATGCCCGCTCCAGCCCTGCTCCTCCATGCCCTCTCCAGCCCCACTCTGCTCCTCCATGCCTGCTCCAGCCCCCGCTCTGCTCCACTTCAGCCTCCCTCCTGAATGAGTTATCCAGTGTCGGCGCTCGTGTCTTCAGCTAAGTGAGCAGATGTTCGGAACATCTGCAATCAGTTCTTCACTGTGTCCTTCACTTAAATGATACTGTGTTCACTGTTTTAATTGTATTCTTCACTGTTCTTCATTGTCTTTTCTTAATTAAATGCTTGATCTCGAGCAGGGGAAATATTCATCCGAGCAACAAGCCGTTCCGAGTACTCTAATACTCAAATGAGCATCAAGCTCAGATGAGTATACTCGCTCATCTCTAGTGTTAAGTTTTGTGTTTTGTTCTGAATTAAAAAAAAAGAGAAATTGACAAAAGTTTGGAAAAATTCTTCATTTTCAAAGTTCTGCTTTTCAGGCAGATAGTTAAACCACCCAAAAGATTGATAATGAACATTTCCAGAATGTCTGCTTTATACTGGAATCATATTTTATGCATCCTCTCATTTTTCTAGGATGTTATAAGGCTTAGATATGATATTGCTAATTTTCATGAAAATCGCTAAAACTCACATTTTGAGGGACAAATTCAATAGACTTTGAAAGGTCTAAATAATAGTAAAACCTCATAAATTACTCCTCCATAGAAACTAGACCCCACAATGTATAAAAAAAACTTCTATTAAGTCTATTAACCCTTTAAGTGTTTCACATGGGTTAAAACAAAATGGGAGTGCAATTTAGAAACTTTTGAATTTTTTTGGAAAATACATTCTTTTAGGCCAAAAAGGACACTTTCATAATGAATTAAATAAGTAAATGCTCTGAAAAGTTTGATGCCCAATTTCTTCCGAGTGTACAGATACTCCATATGGTGGTAAACTGCTTTATGGGTGCACTGCCGGGCATAGAAGGAAGGAAGAGACAATGTACATGCTATAAAATTTAGATTTGTTTGATAATGCGAACATATAAAGGCTTATTGTTTGTGGTGTGAGATACAATGTATAGATAATTCATTTTAAGGGTCTATAGCTTATTCACAAGATTTTATTAACTATTTCAAGGGGGACACAAACAAAATCATCAATTTGTATTTTTGGATATTTTCCCCCCACTTGCCATTACATGAAAATATTATTTTATCTTTATACTCTGGTTACCTACAATTAAAGTGTTACATCATTTATATAGTTGACTGAGCAAAACCAATATTGGAGAAAAGCACATTTTTTTTTACTATTGACAAATTTTCAGGGGCATAACTTCTGTATTTTCCTGCTGTGGGCTTCATTTGAGTTGTTCTTCTCAGTCATATTTTTTTTTTTACATTTAAATTTTTCCAGATTTGGGCATCAACGAACATTAATCCGATCACTTGCTCAAGCCCTTACACTGCAATACACACGTTCAGTTAGTAACAGCCAGGCCCTGCCAGGAGGCGGTACCCAGCATGAAGAGGAGCCAGCAGCCTTGGGGCACATGCTGGACACAGCAGCTGTAGCAGGAAGGATCGGATCCCCCGGTAAGCACACGGGGGGAACACTTACATGCTGTGGTCTTGCTTAATTGTGATGTGTAAGGGGTTAAACACCTGGGATTGGAATTTTTCCGAACCCGGGTTTTAGTGCTGGGTCTGGGCTGTGGTGACACAGCCTAGCCCCGGCACCAGCAGGAGCCTATGTCCCGCAATCTTCTTTTGTTGCGCCGATACAGCAGTCATTAAGGTGTTTATCCATTCATTTATTTTTGATGTACTTGCTGTGTCAGCTTCCTACTAAATTCATGTTTCCTAGCTGGGAGCATCCTAACATTTCCCCTGCTATAACACATCCATACAATTTACTGCATATATGGAGAGATAGACCATTATATACATCTTGTACATTCAGAGTTTTAAAGTCAGATTTTTATATGCATATCTGATTAGGGTTACTATGTTTGGGCAATTCTTGTTTTTTCATGCTTGCATGTCTCCATCATAATTGTTGGGGGTAGAAACTGGCTAAAATAATCTACACCTGATTGATTAGAACAGTAAAAGGGGATGAGGAGATGGCAAATACTAGAAATCACTATTACTTGGCATTTTAAACAATTGATGAAACATACCTAGAAAATCTATTTAAGTCCACCATGATCGATTAATTACTGTAGTTATGACATCACATAAGAAAATAATTAAAATTAATCTATTTTTTATATTTTGATGATGATATTTTAATAAATGCAATAAAATCACACCATTTAAAATATATAAAAACATATAAATATGTATAAGCTCCCAGCACTTCTTTATTGCACTCTGTGTGACATTCTACATAATTGAAGTCACAGCTTCAGCTGTGATGTGATAGTTCAATTAAATGAAGACTCTACTAAACCAATTAAATACCAGAAATAGAAGAGGACTGGAAGTAAGACAAGGGTAAGGTATGTCAATTCACACCTTCTGATGGAGAAGAATTAACCATAGATCCATGTTAAATCCATGTAAAAGTTGATGTACTAAAGAGAAATACAATTTTCCAATATCAAAGAGACATCAATAGTTACCTTTATTATTAATGTGGGGGGTTTTCATACCCAGTGATGTTTGAAGGCATTAATAGTAAAATAAAAACTGTAACAACCTTCAATTTTCAAATTATCAAGAAAAATTACATAGAAATGAAATACAGTATTAGAGGTCCACAATTTATTACTATCCACAAAACTACAGGTGCCTTTGGTTGTTGTGATAATATAATTTATTATGGAAAAGAATTTTGTTGTAGAGCAAACACACACAAACTGTTCACAGTTTCATTGATGTTGTTACATTTTAAAGCATAAAAGCACTGTGAAACTAATTACGTGTATGTAGAGTGCAAATAAAAAAAAAACAAGAAAATGGATAAATGTATTAAAACATATTGCTCAGACCTTGCACTCTTACAGTACATGTTTATCCTGACAAAATCCCATTGACTAATATGTTATAGACATTCATTTATTTGATAAGATAAAAAGTAATAATAAAAAAACCCAAGAAAATAGAGACATATGCTCAGCATGGGAATAATTCAAGTGTTCACATCATTAAATAGCTAAATTCAAACGTTAAATATATACAGAAATTCATCGTAGCCAAAAATATCACAATGTAACTTCACTGAAGATTTGATTTGGTAAAATTGCAGAACAAACTATATTTACAGAAATGATTTAAAAGTCATGTAAAAGCAGTTAAAAAAATACATTACACATTTAAAAACCCATATTGCTTTAGATGTGCCCTCCATTTTTACTAGTTCTCTATTAGGGTAGGTTCACAAATACGCCAGGATTTTCATGACTTTGTTCCGTTATAGGTGTAGAACAGTCAAATAACAAAAACCACTAATGATGGACATAGCATACACCTAATAGTGTCAAAAATACCATAAAGTGATCATTATTTGCCAGATGAAAAAGTCCTGCCTTCAGGAATTTTTCCTTTCTTACCATCTGCCCTTTTAAATGGAATCTCTGATGCAGGCTCTGAACTCAAGCGCAGATGTGAAAATACAGCCCTAGGGGTCCTCAAAATACAAATGCAACAATTTATATAAAAGTACAAAAACTGATTTGTTTGAAAGAACTCTTATGCACTCTAGAATCTAAAAACAAAACAAAATCTTAAAAACTTATCACATATTTCACTTATGTTTAACATATTAACTCATTTGTCCCTTATAAAGCCGAGACCCCTAATTTTTACCGATCAAAAATGGGAAAACGATTGAATGAGTAGGTATAAGCCGAGGGTGGGAAATCCATAATCGACAGGACCACCCCAGTATGTATACAGCCTGCCACCCAAGTAGTATAACAGCACTTATGCCCCAGTAGTTTAGACCGCACTGCCCCCAGTAGTATACAGCACGGCCCCAGTAATATAACAGCCAGCCCAGCATTAAAAGAAAATATAAAACTATATGACTCACCCATCCGGTGGCCCGACGTGCAGCGCTGCTCACCCGATGCCCGCGGGTCCATTTCTGGCTTCGGCGCCGTTTCGTCATTCACTACTTCGTTCGGGCGCCGCATTGTTTTCCCCTGGACGGCGCCTAGTATGAACGCGCCGCGGCTGGAATGGCATACTAGGCGCCGCCTGGAGGAAAAAACATGGCGGCGCCCGGGACGAAGTAGTGAAGACAGAAAGACGGGCCCGGGGAGCAAGAAGAGGACCCGCGCGGCAGAGGGGGGGGAGCAGCGCTGAGGTCGGAGGCCACCGGAGGGTGAGTATAAAGTTTATTATTTTTTAAAGAATTTGTTTATGACCGTATGACTCGTGTCTAAGATGATGGGGACGTTTTTCAGCACATTTTTTTGTGCTGAAAAACTCGGCTTATACACATTTTAAATATTTCATCATTATAAAAGGCCAAAAAAGGCCGTATAGAGGGCCAAAAACAAAAGTGGTAGAAACACACATCACATGTGCTAATATTTTTCATAATTACTTATGTATTTCCTCACATGGTTTGGCTCACAAAACAATATACAAAAAAAAATAGTGAAATATCTGTGATCGGAAACATAATAATGCTGTAATTCTGTGGTCTAACAAAGACATACATTCAGTTAGCCTGCAGGAGTGCAATAATTCTGTTAGTTTGCTACATAAGTATTTATTCAGTAAAGGTTGTCCAATTTCATTAAATAATGAAAATGTTGGTAAGGACAAAAGTTGTACAATTTTCCCAATGTTCTTTCGTATCAATTCCTCATGGTTTTTTTAGAGATCTATGCTGCTTCCTCTATAGGAAAGCTTCGATGTTTATTCAGTGGATAGAAATGTGTAGATGGTCATTTCATAGACAGGAGGTGCCCAAGCCATTCTTGTCACACAGAAATTGTTAATTTCTATGATAAGGAATGGTTCATGCACTGGATGTCCTTCACAAGACCATGGCCAGATTCTATTCACAGAATAACACATAGAGCTTTCTTTGAAGGACAGCAAGTAAACAGTTGAAAACCAGAGGAGGAATGGATTAGAAAAGATATTGAAAATTATTAACTTTTCAATACAACAAACCCAATATTCAAAATTTGTGAAAGTGAACAACCCCTTAAGATCACTATAAAAACTTTGCATTCTCTCAAGCACACCCAGCCACAGCTACGACAGAATGGCTGGGGACAAAAAAATGGATTAAGGAACAGAGATGAGCGAAGCACTAAAATGCTCGGTACTCGTTATTCGAGAAACCGGAAAAACATTTCCAGATGCTCCGAGTGCTCGTCTCGAATAACGAGCCCCATGAAGTAATGGCAGACCCGAGCATTTTTCAAAGGGGACCATGGATTCAGGAATAAAATGTGTTAATTAACTGAAAAAAGAATGTACTTATCTGATAAGTAGCATATGATGAAGAACATCTGCAATCTATTCTTCACTTGTTTCGTGCGTATATTTATTCTCCGACAGTTGTAAGATAGAAGAAAAGTGAAGAAAGAATAAAAAACCAGTGACACAGCATGAGTAAGTGAAAAAACGCAGTGAAGATAGATACAGATGTTCTGCCAATCTGCTTATTGTCGGGGTGGGTGATACGCTGTCCCAGGATCGCTCCTCTTCTTCCACTGAAGTCTCCCCCGTGCTGCCCGCTTGTCTGTGTCCCGTGCTGGCAAATGCAGCGTGTCCACGGGCCTGGCTCCGACGTGATCCCGTCTCCGGCTGTGTCACCCGCGGACTGCGACCGATGTGTCTGTGTCCCCCAGGGGCCGATGTGTGTCCCGGCGAGGTCGATGTGTGTACCAACCGGCATGCCTGCCCGATTTTCTGGTCCCCGTGTGGTGCTGCCACGGGGATGTCTGTCTCCCTTCTGCTTGTGCTCCTGGATGTGCTACCCTGCTGCTTGAGTCTCCCTGCTGCTGATTGTTCCCGCTATTGTGTCCTGGTTGATGTATGCCCTGTCGCTTGATGTCTCCTGTGCAGTTTTCCGCGCGTATCTTCGCCAAGGTAAGCAGATGGCCGAACCATTGTAATCTAGTCTTCACTGTGTGTTTCACTGTGGTTTTTAACTTAAATGATTCCTGTGTTCACTGTGTCACTATTTTTATTCTATTCTTCACTGTTTTCACTGTGTTTTTTTCAAATTAGAAATCTCGATCTCGAGCAGGGGAGAATCTCGTCGAGCAACGAGCCGTGTTACGAGTACCTTATACTCGAACGAGCATCAATCGGACGTAGTACTCGCTCATCTCTATTAAGGACCTTTTATCCAAATATATAAAAAGTGAACCATCCAGTGAATATACATGTAGGATTAGAGTAGAAATATATGGCATTTGGATATGAATGATTATGCATAGAGATGTCCAAACTTAATATTCAAGATATGTCTTAGAGTATAAATTAATAAGGTTAGGTTCTAAGCTAATGAGGAATTCCCTTTCTAAAACCAGAGTAAGCTATCCAATAAGACTGGCAGCTTCATCAAAGGACATTTTCTGACCTTATCAGTATTCTGGCCCAACATTAAATTTAACAGAGTGCTTATATCTGGGAAAGTTCTATACAATTTTCAGCCAAAGCATGGTGTGTACTCCTTTGTTTCCATCTAAGTACTGAAGCAAGAAAGAAGGAAAAACTCCCAAATAATGACAATTGAACAACTATGTAAATTACCAATATGATATTGTTATATGGTTGAGGCTAAACAGCTATATGTGGCAATCTTCATGAATTGAGCTTTTAATAATTTCATTTTATACACTGGAATTCATTATCATCTTTTTTTACTCTCTGAAGTACAATTCAATACTAAGCATGCTTAAGGTGCTCTGTAACTTCAAATGTAGTCTTTTCCCATTATAGAACTCTTTACACTATACTTTAGTTCCACATTAGTTCAGAAGAAAATAAATGAAAAATTAATAATACAGGGAACTGACTGACTAACAGTCATTGCTCTCACGAGGTCCACCCACTTACAACCCAACTTATTTTGTTTTTTTTATGAAGGGTTTTTTTTTTCTCTGTGCCGCAAACCATTAGAACTTTCATCAAGATTTACAAAATAAGAGCCATACAGTGGGTATGGAAAGGTATTCAAACCCTTTACACTGATTCACTCTGTTATTCATTGCAGCCAATTATTTTAAGGTCCAAAATAAGTCTTTTTTGGTTACTAAAAAAATATTAACTCCCACTCTTGACGAAAAAAAACAACAAATTTTTTATTGTGTCTTAATTATTAAAAAAAAGAAACTGAAAATATCACACTATCATAAGTATTTAGGACCCTTTGCTGTGGCACTCATATTTAACTCACATGCTGTTTATTTCCTTCAGATACCTCATTGGGATTGCTCTAGCCTTCAGGAGAGTCCAATGGTTGTTTAATAAAACTGATTGGACTGATTCCTGATTGGACTTTTCTATATCGACTCACAGCTCAAAAGTGCATGTCCGAGTACATGAGACATCATGAGGTTCTATAGTAACTGCTAGAGGTTGCTCAGAGGCAGAATTGTGCGACACATATCTGGCACAAGGTTATAAAAGAATTTGCGAGCACTCAAGGTTCCTAAGAGCCACAGTGGACTTTCATCCTAATAAATGGAAGACGTTTGTGACAAAAAAAAACAACAAAACAATACTTCTTCCTTACAGGCGGTCCAAGCCAAACTAAACACAGTGGGGGACGGAATTAAAAAAGAACTCAAGCATCAACAGAAAGTTCGGCAAAGTCAACTATCTGACATGCCGCTCTCCACAGTCTGAGGGCTTTATGGCAAGAGTGTTCCGAGGGAGGGAAGCTCTCTCAATGTCAAGACATATAATAGGCTGCATACAGTTTGTACAAAAACACATGAAAACTCCCAGACTATGGATAAGGAATAAGATTTCAATATCTGCGATTCAATTTTCATCTCACAGCCAGAGAATTGTATGTTCATAGTCTGGGCCCAATGATTTGGGGGGTTGGTATATTTATCGTAAGGCCAGGTGTTGTATGTCAGAGTTTGTCATATGACTTATATTGCTGAAAGTGTGGCATTGAGGTGTTTGAAAAAATTCGACAAAATATGCAAAGGAAAAGGACTTACCAGAATATGCTTGCAAAACATGTAGGGTGAAGAAAGTTAAGGAAAAGAAACATCAACAAACACTTCATTTTGAAAATTTCGTGCTTAGTTTGTAATGAGAAACAGGCTGAAAGGCATTAGTAATGGTTTTACTTCTCAGGTTTCCAAAGGCGTCTGTCTATCATAACTGAAAATAGGGGGTCTCGTCTCCTCATCTTGTTTACAACAAGGCTGGAGCAGTGAGTGTTACCCTTTTTATCTCTTTCCCTGGCTTTAAAATGAATGCTACAAGCATATTTCAAAAATAACAGTGAACAGTGAAGGGGTCAATCCTCATTGCTCTCAAAAACAAACACAGGTGATTAGATGTAACTTAAACGTTGTAGGACATAACCTATACAGGTTTGTGGTATGGATCTCTATGGGATTAAATCCTGCCATGTTCCTTTACCAAACTAATCAAAATTCCAATTAAAACAGTATCAGAACATTCTTCAACAACACTCCCCCCAGTAAATATTAAAAATGATAATGGTAGGTGCAGGGGCGTCGCTAGGTCTAAAGATCGGGGCTCGATGCCCAGGATCTTTTGGCCTGTGCCTGGATCAGGGGACTGACTGTCCTACTGGCCGGGTCTCACCCCTCTCCTATCTATCTGCGCCCCTCGGCGGACACAGATAGAGGCGGTGCTGCAGTGGAGAATGGAGAAGCTATAAGCTCCGTCCTTCATACACATAGCGGGAGACACGGTGACGTCATTAGACCACGATCCTGCTTCTACCAGCTGACTACAATGCGGGAGATGTTGGTGTGAGACGTCACCGCGGACCATTCCCGCACAGAGCGAGAAGAGGAGAGAGGCAAGAAGAAGACAGGTGAGCATAGTTGTTTTTTTTTAGATTCACAGTGTAGGAAGTTGCCTAGGGGGGTTCCCAATTTGCTTGGCGGGAGAGGCGGCTGGGCTGGGACATTAAATGACCGGGTCATCATCATTCCTGGAAAGAGCTATTGGGGACATTAATTTAATTTAAATGGGTATAGGACCATTTCTCAAGGGGGGTTATATAATTTAGTGGGGGATATTATCCATGTCGGGGGAATCCATTACTGGGGAGCTAATGGAAACATGTAATTTTGTGGGGGGGGGGGGGGCTTGTGGGGGATATTAATGCTGGGGCAGGGGGCCACATCAAAGCTGGGGTGTGCAATGTGAAGTGACATCAATAAGCTGGGGGTTGTGCTGCGAAAACATCAATTGCTGAGAGGGGCTGGTTGGGGGAAAATCCATTGCTGGGGTTGGAACATCCGTGCTTAAGGGCTGGCGTGTTGGGTGGATATAATTTTTGAGGCAGGGCAGGCTGTGGATGACATCCATTGCTGGGGGTTGGGTAATAGGTAACATTAAGTTCGGGGGGTGTGGGACACAATCTTGCTGAGAGGGGGGGGATATCAATTGCTGAGGATCTATGGGTCACATCCATTGCTGGGGCGTGGGGCTGAGGGCAACATCAATTCTGAGAGAGGGCTGATGGGGGAAATCTGTTCCGGGGGGGGGTTGGGGTGGAATATTAATTTCTCTGGGGGGGGGAGTGTGGGGACGACATCCATTGCTCTGGGGGGGCTGGGGTGGGAATACAATTTTTTGGGGGGCTAATATGACAACATGGATGGGGAGCTATGGGAACATCATTTCTGGGGGGATTTAGGGATACATCATTGCTTAGGAAGGAGGGGAGAAACGTCAATTGCCGGGTGTCTATGGGCACATTATCTCATGGGGTCGGTGGGGACATCCCTTATTGTGTGAGCTTATTTCATGTGGAGAATTTATCAGTGGGTGGGGGCATTATTTAGGTGGGGATTTTTCGGTTGGCTCCAATTATATAATTAGAGGGCTCACTTGCAGGGGCATTAGCAAAGTGACGGTGTATAAGTGCATTTACATGTTAGGCCATGTTTAGGGAACATATCAGTGGGTGACACAATAGGGTATAATGTAAGTATGGGGCCAATGTAATGTGGAGGGGTACGTTATTGTGTGGCCACAATTGGGACAATGAGTATGTGTAAACTAGAATGAATAGTATATACTATGGGGTTATTCTTAGAAGGTGATTTGGGGTTGTGGGGCTAAATCATGACAGTATATTGTACATTGCTCACAATTTTAGTTAGCTATAAATTGTGGATTTCCTGTAGTCTTCTTACAGTATTTCGAGTGAGTGTGTTAGCGGGTAGCAGAAAGATAACTATGTTAGGGGACCAAGATGGGAAAACAATTAAGAACATAAGAGGTCTGTGTGGTAAACTTACAGGGAGGAGCTTGGTGATGCTGGGCTAATGGAGAAGATAGAGAACAACTACAGTCCAAGGACACATCCCCTGCTGGCAATGGATGGATGGTTTTGTGGGAACTCATTTGAGGGGGTAGTTACAAAAATGGTCCTGTCAATTTAATACAAATGCATTGGGGCCCGTTGCCCCAGATCTTTTACCGCCCTTAGCAACGCCCCTGGAAGGCATGTCATGTGCTTTTACATACTATTGTTTGTAATTTCTGATTATTTACGGTATCGTTTTTAGTTTAACCCAATGCTTTTACAACCCAAAGCATCAATGCTTTTTTCAGCCTAATGACCAGACTCAATTTTGAGAATCTGACATGGTCACGATCAGAAATTCGGAACACTTTAACAAATCCAGGGGATTACAGATTGTTTTCTCAAAAACACATTGAAACTTCATGTAGTTGTTAAATTTAAGTGTTAAGTAGAGATGAGCGAGCACTAAAATGCTCGAGTGCTCGTTATTCGAGACAAACTTTTCCCGATGCTCGAGTGCTCGTCTCGAAAACGAGCCCACTTGAAGTCAATGGGAGACTCGAGAGAGTTTCACTGAAAAAAGAACACATTGAAAGAACACTAAAGAAGAACACATTGCAGAGTTTGCAGATGTTTCACTGAAAGAACACTGGGAAGAACACATTGCAGATGTTTCGTACACCTGCAATGTGTTCTTTACACATATTGTTCTTAATATACTATTGTGAAGACACGTTCGGCACGCTTGTCTTCCGATAAGTTAGCAGATGTTCAGAACATCTGCAATCTGTTCTTCACTGTGTCTTTCTGTGCTGTTGGTCCTGCTCCAGCCCGCTCTGCTACAGCCTCCACTTCAGCCCCTGCTCCAATTCCTCCATGTTCGCCTCCAGCCCTGCTCCGTCCTCATGCCAGCTCCAGCCTGCTCCTGAACCTCCATCCCCACTCCTCTTGCCCGCTCCAGCCCCGCTCTGCTGTCATGCCGATCTCCATGCCAGCTGCAGCCCCACTCCGCTCCGTGCTGCCTGTGCAGCCCCGCTCTGATCCTCAATGCCCGCTCCAGCCCCGTTCTGACATCCCATGCCCGCTCCAGCCCACTCCGACCTCCATGCCCGCTC
This sequence comes from Engystomops pustulosus, assembly GCA_019512145.1. Taxonomy (NCBI): domain Eukaryota; kingdom Metazoa; phylum Chordata; class Amphibia; order Anura; family Leptodactylidae; genus Engystomops; species Engystomops pustulosus. The sequence goes on along the minus strand of CM033643.1, from coordinate 61,739,664 downwards.
CAGCCCTGCTCCGTGATGCCCCGCTCATCCACCAGCTCCAGCCCCGCTCCGCTCCGTGCCGTCCGATCCTCCATGCCCAATTTGCCCCAATCCAGCTCCTCCATGCCGCTCCAGCCCCCACTCGGTGATGCCGCTCCGGATTCCCTCTCCGAACCCCATGCCTGCTTCAGCCCCGCTCCGCTCCTCCATGCCCGCTCCAGCCCCCACTCCGCTCCATGATGCCCGCTCCTCCATGCCCGCTCCGATCCTCCATGCCTGCTCCAGCCCCTGCTCCGCTCCTCCATACCTGCTCCATGATGCCCGCTCTGATCCTCCATGCCCGCTCCAGCCCTGCTCCTCCATGCCCTCCAGCCCCCACTTCTCTCCCATGGCTGCTCCAGCCCCCGCTCTGCTCACTTCAGCCTCCCTCCTGAATGAGTTATCCAGTGTCGGCGCTCTGTCTTCAGCTAAGTGAGCAGATTTCGGAACATCTGCAATCAGGTCTTCACTGTGTCCTTCACTTAAATGATACTGTGTTCACTTTTTTAATGTATTCTTCACTGTTCTTCATTGTCTTCTTAATTAAATGCTTGACCGAGCAGGGAAATATTCATCCGAGCAACAAGCCGTTCCAGGACTCTAATACTCAAATGAGCATCAAGCTCAGATGAGTATACTCGCTCATCTCTAGTGTTAAGTTTTGTTGTTGTTCTGAATAAAAAAAAAAAAGAGAAATTGGCAAAGTTTGGAAAAATTCTTCATTTTCAAAGTTCTGCTTTCAGGCAGATAGTTAAACCACCCAAAGATTGATAATGAACATTTCCAGAATGTCTGCTTTATACTGGAATCATATTTTATGCATCCTCTCATTTTTCTAGGATGTTATAAGGCCTTAGATATGATTTGCTAATTTCATGAAATTCGCTAAAACTCACATTTTAGGGACAAATTCAATGACTTTGAAAGGTCAAATATATAAAACCTCATAAATTACTCCTCCATAGAAACTAGACCCCACAATGTATAAAAAAAACTTCTATTAAGTCATTAACCTTTAAGTGTTTCAAATGGGTTTTAAAACAAAATGGGAGTGCAATTTAGAAACTTTGATTTTTTTGGAAATACATTCTTTTAGGCCAAAAAGGACACTTTCAAATGAATTAAATAAGTAAATGCTCTGAAAAGTTTGATGCCCAATTTCTTCCGAGTGTACAGATACTCCATATTGTTGGTAAACTGCTTTATGGGTGCACTGCCGGGCATAGAAAGGAAGGAAAGGACAATGTCATGCTATAAAATTTAGAGTTTGTTTGATAATGCGAACATATAAAGGCTTATGTTTGTGGTTGTGAGATACAATGTTTAGATAATTCATTTTAAGGGTCTATAGCTTATTCACAAGATTTTATTAACATTCCAAGGGGGACACAAAAAAATCATCAATTTGATTTTTGGATATTTTCCCCCCACTTGCTTTATATGAAAATATTTTTTATCTTATACTCTGGTTAACTACAATTAAAGTGTTACATCATTTATATAGTTGACTGAGCAAAACCAATATTAGAGAAATCACATTTTTTTTTTTACTATGACAAATTTCAGGGGCATAACTTCTGTATTTCTGTGTGGGCTTCATTGAGTTGTTCTTCTCAGTCATATTTTTTTTTTTACATTTAAATTTTCCAGATTGGGCTTAACGAACATTAATCCGATCACTTGCTCAAGCCCTTACACTGCAAACACACGTTCAGTTAGTTACAGCCAGGCCCTGCCAGGAGGCGGAACCCGCATGAAGAGGAGCCAGCAGCCTTGGGGACAGCTGGCACAGCAGCTGTAGCAGGAAGGATCGGATCCCCCGGTAAGCACACGGGGGGAACACTTACATGCTGTGGTCTGCTTACTTGTGATGTGTAGGGGTTAAACACCTGGGATTGGAATTTCCGAACCCGGGTTTTAGTGCTGGGTTCTGGGCTGTGGTGACACAGCCTAGCCGGCACCAGCAGGAGCCTATGTCCGCAATCTTCTTTTGTTGCGCCGATACAGCAGTCATTAAGGTGTTTATCCATTCATTTATTTTGATGTACTTGCTGTCTCAGCTTCTAAATTCATGTTTCCTAGCTGGGAGCATCCTAACATTCCCTGCTATAACAATCCATACAATTTACTGCCTATATGGAGAGGATAGACCATTATACATCTTGTACATTCAGAGTTTTAAAGTCGATTTTATAGCATATCTATAGGGTTACTATGTTGGGCAATCTGTTTTTCATGCTTGTCTGTCCCATCATAATGTTGGGGGTAGAAACTGGCTAAAATAATCTACACCTGATTGATTAGAACAGTAAAAGGGGATGAGGAGGGAGATGGCAAATACTAGAAATCACTATTACTTGGCATTTAAACAATATTGATGAAACATACCTAGAAAATCTATTTAAGTCACATATGATCGATTAATTACTGTAGTTATGACATCACATAAGAAAATAATTAAAATTAATCTATTTTTTATATTTTGATGATGATTATTTAATAAATGCAATAAAATCACACCATTTAAAATATATAAAAAACATATAAATATGTATAAGCTCCCAGCACTTCTTGCAATCTGTGTGACATTCTACATAATTGAAGTCACAGCTTCAGCTGTGATGTGATAGTTCAATTAAATGAAGACTTACTAAACCAATTAAATACCAGAAATAGAAGAGGACTGGAAGTAAGACAAGGGTAGGTATGTCAATTCACACCTTCTGAGGAGAAAGATTAACCATAGATCCATGTTAAATCCATGTAAAAGTATGTTACTAAAGAGAAATACAATTTTCCAATATCAAAGAGACATCAATAGTTACCTTATTATTAATGTGGGGGGTTTCATACCCGTGATGATTGAGGGCATTAATAGTAAAATAAAAACTATAATAGCCTTCAATTTTCAAATTATCAAGAAAAATTACATAGAAATGCAATACAGGCAGTCCCCGGGTTACATACAAGATAGGGTCTGTAGGTTTGTTCTTAAGTTGAGTTTGTATGTAAGTCGGAACTGTATAATTTATCATTGTAATCCAGCCAGAATTTTTTGGTCTCTGTGACGTTGGATTAAAATGTGGTTGTCATAAGAATCAATATTATCATAAAGCTTCATTACAGACACATTTGATAACTGTTTCAGCTGATCATTGTAACCTAGGACTAAAGTACAATAAATTACCAATATCCAGAGGTCCATTTGTAACTATGGGTCGTATGTACTCAAGTATAAGCCGACCGGAGTATAAGCCGAAACTCCTAATTTCAACATAAAAACTGGGAAAACCTATTGACTCGAGTATAAGCCGAGGGTGGGAAATGCATTGGTTACAGCCTCCCAGTAATTAGTCTGCCACCCCTGTAGCATACAGCCTGCCCAACCCTGTAGCATACAGCCTGCCCAACCTTTAGTACAGCCTGACCAGCCCCGTAGCATACAGCCTGACCAGCCCCTGTAGTAGGAAAAAAAAATAACACTGTACTCATATTTCTGACGTCCCTCATAGGTCTCTTCTGTCTCAGACAGAAGAGGACCTATGATGTCAGATGATGTCAGAAGGGTGAGTTTTGACTTTATTTTTTTAGTTGACTCGAGTATAAGCCGAGTTAGGGTTTTTGAGCACAAATTTTGTGTTGAAAAACTAGGCTTATACTCGAGTATATAAGGTAAGTCGAGTGTTCTTAAGTAGGGGACCGCCTGTATTAGAGATCCACAATTTATTACTATCCACAAAACTACAGGTGCCTTTGGTTGTTGTGATAATATAATTTATTATGGAAAAGAATTTTGTTGTAGAGCAAACACACACAAACTGTTCACAGTTTCATTGTGAAACTAATTACGTGAAATATGTAGAGTGCAAATCAAAAAAAAAACAAGAAAATGGATAAATGTATTAAAACATATTGCTCAGTCCTTGCACTCTTACAGTACATGTTTATGCTGACAAAATCCCATTGACTAATATGTTATAGACATTCAATTATTTGATAAGATAAAAAGTAATAATAAAAAAACCCAAGAAAATATAGACATATGCTCAGCATGGGAATAATTCAAGTGTTCACATCATTAAATAGCTAAATTCAAACATTAAATATATACATAAATTCATCGTAGCCAAAAATATCACAATGTAACTTCACTGAAGATTTGATTTGGTAAAATTGCAGAACAAACTATATTTTCTCATAAGTTACAGAAATGATTTAAAAGTCATGTAAAAGCAGTTAAAAAAATACATTACACATTTAAAAACCCATATTGCTTTAGATGTGCCCTCCATTTTTACTAGCTCTCTATTAGGGTAGGTTCACATATACGCCAGGATTTTCATGACTTTGTTCCGTTATAGGTGTAGAACAGTCAAATAACAAAAACCACTAATGATGGACATAGCATACACCTAATAGTGTCAAAAATACCATAAAGTGATCATTATTTGCCAGATGAAAAAGTCCTGCATGCAGGAATTTTTCCTTTCTTACCATCTGCCCTTTTAAATGGAATCTCTGATGCAGGCTCTGAGGGTGCGGTCACACGTAGCGTTTACCGCATGCGTTTAAAAACGCATTGCTACAGCTGAAGGGATATTTGCCTAATTAAACAGTTGTTAACGCTTGCGTTTACAAAACGCAAGTGTTAACGCATGCGTTAACATCGCGGTTAACGCATGCGGTTGTTAACGCATTGTTAACACGTGCGTTAACATCGCGGTTAACGCATGCGTTTTGTAAACGCAGGTGTTAACAGCTGTTTAATTAGGCAAATCTCCCTTCCGCTGTAGCAATGCGTTTTTAAACGCATGCGGTAAACGCGACGTGTGACCGCACTCTGAACTCAAGCGCAGATGTGAAAATACAGCCCTAGGGGTCCTCAAAATACAAATGCAACAATTTATATAAAAGTACAAAAACTGATTTGTTTGAAAGAACTCTTATGCACTCTAGAATCTAAAAACAAAACAAAATCTTAAAAACGTATCACATATTTCACTTATGTTTAACATATTAACTCATTTGTCCCTTATAAATTTTAAGTCAAAGCAAAATAAAGTCATTTAATCTAGTTCAAATTCTGTGTCAAAATGAGCTGTTGGCTTTCAATCACAGCTTTTTATTGATATGTCCCATGTTTTCATGGAATCTGCTTAAATTCCAGGTCCGTGCTGAGATTTGAGGGTCCGGCTCACCCACCTCTATCGTAGGTAACACCCATGATCGTTGACAGCTCCATTTAAATGCCAATGAACAAAGAGGCTTTTGCCAGCAACCACATGCTACCATATCACATGTAATGACCCAGTTGGGTCAGTTCCACTGAAGCTGAACCCACGGTACAGTACAAACGAGAACTTTGCAGTTCGGGTTCTGCTCAACACTACACATTGTATATTTTTAAAACATTGAAAATACATTCATTATAATTCCAATGCAAAAAAGATTTAGATTCTATTGCTTATGTACATTGTCAAAATTTTGCATAGATACATTGTGTCAACGAGAAAATAATAAATATTAAACTGCCTCCATAAAAATAGGCCTGTGAATCTTCATTGTAAAAGTCAAGCATTAAAAGTGCATGTAGACGTGCATGTAGACGTCCATGTCATATGTCCATCAAGCAGATATACTTGTACTGAAACAAACTTCGATTCCAATAGGAAACTTTTACTTTTGTAGAACTGTATGGGGTATTGCATTGCTTGCATAATATGGACTCTGGAATGTGATACTGTCTTTAGCCTTCATGTACTCATGTAGGTCCTTTGTAGGACACAAACAAAGTCTCTTTAATCTTCCTTCAACATAGCTGCCATATAAATTAACCTTTTGTGGCCTGTAAATGAAATGTAAAAACACTCTGCCTATAAGGGAGTACACCTCCATATAATGGTATGAGAGGAAGCATGTCATGGTAACTTTTTGTAAACAATACAACAAATATCTTCAAGTTTATTATCATGTTTTTGTTGAAGTTTTTGATGTAATTTTAAACAAAATATTTGTACTAAACACAAAATAGAAGTCGATATCTTTACTTTCTTTATACTTTTTATTATTTCATAATCTGCTCTAGGCTTTTCCTCACACAATATGCAATAAAACAACATGTTTAGCCAAATGGTTAAAAATCAACCATTGTGTGGTATCCACACCAAATAGTTGATAGCGTAAGCTGTGGCTGTTGAAAGTTGTTTTTACAGAAAATATAGATCTCCATATGGCGGTATGTTTTATGAGGTTTTATAAAAGTAAAGTGAATTCTTTGTGACTTTTTTGGATTTGTACAGAAATCCACTAAAAATATGAGTCTCTTAAAATGAATATAAAAACCTGCAAAAAGAACTAATATTTCATAATCGTAAAAATGAGAAATTTCTATAAAATGTCATATTTAAGACACCTACATACAACCTCTTCTATAACAGCAGCTGAAAGATTATTAAAGTGGAGGATTTCAGTTAAGAAAATATCAGTTGCTTTTCAATCTTCTACTTCAGTTTCTTATCAAATTTCTCATCAGAATGATAACCTACAATAGAAAGCAATGCAAAGCAAATCTTAATCTACAGGATCGACTTTTAGATTATAACACCTACACGATTGCTTCACAAGTCATCATGGGAATAAGCCAAACATGTCCAATTTTTAATGAAACCCAGAAGGATTCATCACACTGCATAAAATAACCTGTATGTGGAAATTTATATTAACTCCACGTGGGTTTACTGTTTTCAACCTCATATAGATTTAGATATAACTTTACTAGGTTGTTAAATATGACCTTTACTGAATTTATTTGGGATATATTTTTATGTGGACAGAGACTAAAATAACCTGCTAGTCTTTTTCTTCCGAGCCACTCTCAAACAGGTGTAGACCTTCCTTGAAATAGAACTGAACAGAGTTAATGCAGTTCAACACGTCTTGCAAAGCTGTCATAAGGGTTTCATTTGACTTTGTTATCTTGCTATGTTCTTGTGCTTCTTGAAGTATCGAAAACTGTGTTGATGCTTCATGCAATTTGTACAATATGTTTCTAAAGGATGAAAAAAAGAAATATGAAAATATTATAGTGTGTTCTATGCTTTTAGAGATATATTATGGAACATTTACAATATTTATCATAGACTGTATTTATGTAGCTGAAAATGGGACAAGCAAGCAGGTATTCCATATAAAACATCAAACTGCCATTTCTAGATTTTATCATGGGTGGTAAACCAGCAGCTGATGAATTCTTCATCTTCATACAAGATCCCGTATAGTGCTGTCTACTAGAAAATAAATTATATAGTGTGAGGACTCCATAATAGTGTTGAGCGTGCCCGACTCCAAACTTCATCACACGGTCTCCATGTGCCTATGCCTAAGTACAGACAAAACAATACTAATGGAAATGAATTGCTTTCAAAGCTGGGTCACAGCAGAAGAAAAAAAAACGTATGAAAGTGGCAGACAAAATGGAAGCCAGCAGATAGGCCAAGGAAGCCAGGGGATATCAAATATAAGGCAGAATACAAATTAGATTGGTCAAGTGTGAACTATAGCAAGCCATGAGGAAAAACTCCCAGGATCTTTTAAGTGATGTTTTAAACCTAGTTCACTGCTGATAGGATAAAAACTCTGTCCATCACAGTAGGTTAACTGCTGATGATCTGGAGCAGAGCTGAAGAGTAATGGGCGCGGTGCAATTCAATCAACAAAACCACCAAACATAAAACATTCTTTAACACTAGGAGTAAAACATAAAGACAAAATCAATGCATCCTAAACCACATTATATGGTGCTGTAGGTCAACTGATATCAAATGTGTAATGCAACTAACATTTCTTTAGACAGAAGTTAAAAACATTACCTATTTAATTCCACAGTCCTTAACTGATTTTATTCTGTTGCTTTACTTATGTATCTAGGCCCATTAAATTTTTCCAGTTTCATTTAATTTTTCATTCAACAAAAAAATATAATGTAAATATATGATGTGTATGATGTTAATAAGATCATTGCCAAAGAATAAAGATCAAAATTAGATAAAACTTTCAGAAACCTGCAAGACATTGGTGTTAATCTGCTAACTGGTTCTAATTTCTTTAATTATCTGACAAACCCTTTTTAACTGGCAGCCTAACTTTCCAGTTTTCACCAATCTTGCAAAAATGGTGTGCTTTCCAAAGTGTCTGAAACCTTCCAGCAGATGAAGTTGTCCAGATGACGCATAGCAAGAGAAGTCGGTCTGTGATTTGTATAATATTACATTTTATATCATCACAATCTCAATCAAGTCCCCCAAAAAGGTGTGTTACTCTCGAAAGGTAAATGCTAAAGAGGACAGGATATAGTGTCTGTTTGGGTAATAATTTCAAAACTGAAGATGGAATTGCTCGCTAGTTTAGCACTGAACAGGGTAAGGATCTGACTCTTCATATAGTGTTTTGACATTTGGACTGAAAGCCCACTCTGCAGTGACCAAACCTCCACTAAGTAGAAAAAATCAAAAGGTTAGACTCATTTTTGCTGAGGAGCACATTGTGTGGACAGAGGGGATCAAGTTATGAGGGAATCAAGTTTTGAAAGCAACTTAAATTTATATAGAACTGATAATAAACATTACGTTCGCTAACAGATTTGGAAATAATGAACCCAAAGTGTATAAAGAAGTCAATAAAAGGTGGTGAAGGAAGTGTCATGGTTTGGGGAATGTTCTCTGCTGCAGGAGTTGGACCTCTAATACAACTATATGACAAAGTGAATGCAAGTATATATCAGAACCTTCATCAACAAAACCCTTGGTGACAAAGTTATGGCCAAGAAACCCAAAATACAACTGTGAAAGAGACTGGAAGAAGGAGTGGACCAAATCACACCATGTAGTCATTCAAAGCAAAGCCCTGTGCACTTCCTACTGATTGGTGACTGTTGTAACTCTAAAAAAATGCAATTATAATCTTTCTCTGAAGTATAAGCATTGCTGTTGAATTTATTTAATGCTTTTAATGTATAATTCAAATTACATATGTTAGGGCTATTTCAGCCAAGAATGTCAGTTGTATGGCTACAAAACATAGGGACACATGATGTTCTTGTGAAGTCCATATTGTATCTGTTATATACACTTACATAAATCATCCGTTTTTATCCAAAAAGAAAAAAACTGATTGATATATTAGTCTTTTGTACAAAATATATTTTTGTTGTATCCCACAATTCTGATGTCCATAACTTGCTTTGATGTACAAAACTCTGCAGTGTGAGACAAACTGAAGTTTTCATTGATGCAATTTTTGGCATTGCACATTTTTGAACACTTTTTTATTAAATTTTAAATATATAATGTTTGGCTAAAAACACATATTACATATCAAATATTTGTGTTTTTTCCTAAGAGGTTCTCCGCAAGGTATAATAATCTTTATATGTTAATCGATTAGGCATTTCAGGACGCAGGTTTAACATGTTTTATTATTTTTATTTTACCACTAGGGAAAGGTGGTTAAATTGAAATTTCTGTTATCAGAAAATGGCCTAATAAACCATTAGCCGTATGTTGTGAAGTAGCCGTACAGCTTCTAGATGATGTTTGCTCCATGGCCTGGTGTGGTGGCATCATCCAGAAAATCAACTTTGAAGTGAAATGTAAATTGGTTTTATGAAGTCAAGGAGGCAGAGATTTTAACACGGAAGTCAAGATTTCCCTGCCTTATAATACCCCCTTCACTGTAACCTGATGGTTCTGCACGAGGGGCATCACTGTTCAGATCTCCTGATGTCAATCTCATGGGAGGAGGTGTCCAGAGAAATACAGAATTTGACTTCAGTGTAAAACTTCTTGCCTCCCCGATATTATACATCTAACTTACATCCTACTTCAAACTTGATTTTCTGGATGATGCCACCAAACTGGACCACAAAAGAAACATGAACTAGAAGCTGTTCAACTGCTTGCCAAAATACTGGTAGTGGTTTGTTAGGCAAATGTCTGATGACAGGTTCCCTTTAATTTTTTTAAATATTTATTTGTTAGTTTTTACATTTTTAAAAAATATTAAAAAGAAAATTCCTAGGTTACTTGAACCCTCTGATTGCCGATATAATATGCTATAAATACTTCTGAACTGCAGTATCTTGTGAATTTGGCTCCAGCAGGGTCTTATTCTGTTGGCTGGGAATCTGGGATAGGGCAGCAGACACGTTGGGGCAGATTTATCAAGCTGTCTAAAAGTCAGAATATTCTTAGTTGCCCATGGCAACCAATCATAGCTCAGGTGTATTTTACCAGTGCTCAGGAATATTTTAAAGGGGAGCTGTGATGGGTTGCATGGGCAGCTAAGAATATTCTGACTTTTAGACAGCTTGATAAATCTGCCCCATTCCATTTTTTGGAGAAGGCTCACAGGCTGAGCCCTCTCCATTAAGCCTTAACAACGCTGACATACTATTCAGTCTGTGTTTAGGGTGATTTTTACTGCACAAGATATTTACTTTTATATTTTATCATCAGTTTTATTATTATTATTATTATTGCAAATCCAATTGTTTTTAAATAGGTCATACACTTTAGAGATCTTTTTTACTGATATAGAGTATTCAGTATCCCTGCATGACTTAAACATGCCGTCATTTTACTTATGTTCTAGTACAGACTGCCTGATTTTAATAGTATTAACTGTGGAGAAAATTAGTTGCACTTACTTCCAGATAAAGTAAAAATCTGTAAAATATGACTGCTTTGTGAGGTAGCTTCTTACAAAAAAAATTCACCAAAATAGAAACTGATAAAACTATGACAGGTCATCGGGTCATAACTTGAGTGATTTGACACTGTTGCAGTACCCCATTAAGAGATGCACAGAAACATGCACATTTTAGCAATGATTTTGAGTATATTAACAATTTTATTTTCAGCAAGGACTCTTTGATATAAATAACACTAAAGCTTTGCCAATGCAGTTTTTTAATGTTTGTATTTCAGAGAAATCTCCATGCTGCTTGCTTGTTATCTCTGCTTATGACCAACACCTGTTCTATACATAAGCCAGATAATTACATTAAAGTTAGCGCTTCAGCTTTGCTGTTTTACTATCTTTAATAACCTCTAAACTTTCTATATATTCAAAATATATGTTGTACAGTACATACATGCAGTATATAGCATTTTGTGGCAATGGTATTTACAAGAAACTAAATCTACATTTATATTTTCAATGCTTTTTGTGTTTTACTTTTTAATAGAGTATGCATTAACAGTTTGGTGCTATATAACATTACTCAGGTTTTTTAAACAACCTACCTATGTCTCAATGGTTGACTTAGGGTGATACAGATCATGGAGACATTAAACTGCTTCCTCAGCTGGCTTTTTTTAGATTTTATAATGTTAAATATTATTTTTAACATGGTTTAGATATACAGAACCTATTTTTAATTTGGGATGCTATAGTGAATATATAGATTTTATATTTTTTTCATGATTGGTAAATAAGAAAAAATGCATAACTTTATTTATTTATTGAGGAAATTGTGCTACAATTTTTCTTCATTTTTTTCCCATTTATAATTTTATACCAGTTTGACTACAGGTTTGTTTTTAAACCAGTTCCAGTAGGGTTTGTTTTTATTAATAAAAATAAATAAAAATAATGTTTTCCTGTTTCCCTTTATCAATCCTCTTCTGTTCAGATCTGGTTATTCAAGTCTTGTACACCACTTTTCAGGTGTACAAGTCATCAAATAATCACATTTTTCCCCACTGCACCAGTTCCATGCCAAGTGGACCTCACCAGGCAGCAGAGTGGTCCAGGGTGGGTCATTCCTTTCTCAAGACTGTGCACAACGAATAGCCTGCAGCCTCGCATAGATTTATTGGCCAGTCCAGCAGTCCACCAGATTTATCAGAAGATCGGGACCTCCTGGTACATAATACTCAATAGTATAATCATACGCTGGTGCAGTGCATAATAAATCCAGTACTGACCATTATGATTGTGATGTTATATGAAAAGTTTCACATATTTTACTAGACTAAATAAAATTAATAAATAAAAAAATGATGTTACTCTTTAGGGGTTCTTTGAGCAGTGGAGATTTAAGGTTGTCATGCAGTTTTAACAGCTGGAGACGTGCACAGGGATCAGGCCCATTGTCATTTAGGGGTCACTACTTGTGTCAATTATGATACAAGGAGTATATTAGTGCAACACTAACACTTTAACAACTGGACCTGCCTCATAATTCACTAGGGTGCAAAGAATCCAATTCACTTCAATGGGCTGAAGCACATTCATATAAAGGGGTCTAACTCGGTAAAGTTTAGCCATGCATGTAAACAGGGTTTAAGAAACATCTTTTACATTTATGGAATGTGAATTTTACTCAGATTTAATCGTAAAATTACCATAGCCTAAAGAGTTTTCTATTTATACACAAGTGGGGACAAAATAAAAGTGACTTTTAGCAATAAGGTGATTGTTACACCTTTGTCTTCTGTTATATGAGCTGAAACTGTCCAAATCGACAGAGCTGCCGGCGGCTTCAAAAAGAGGGGGGGGGGGGGGGTGTGCATGGGCGCCACCATCTTGGTGAAGATTGTCGCTCTCCATGACGTCACCAGGTAGCGGCGATAAGTTGCCATGACAGCTTTGGTTCTTCCTAAGACCCCAGGCTGTCTTGTTTTAACCCATTCATTACAATGGGCGATTTGCACATTATAATGAATGAGGAAGAAAATACCCATAAATTGCCATACTGTAGTATGGCAGTATATGGTAGGATCAATTAGACCACCTAGGGTTAAAGTACCCTAGGGGGTCTGAAAAATAGTAATAATAAAAAAAATATATTAAAAAACCTAAAAAATTTAAATCATCCCCCTTTCCCTAGAAGTCATATAAAGAAACAGTAAAAATCATAAACACATTAGGTATCGCCGCATCTGAAAATGCCCAAACAGCTTTTCACTGCGTTTAACCTTGAAATGGAAAATACTGCCCAAAGTCGAAAATGGCACTCTTTTGCCAATTTGAAAAATATAAAAAATTCTATAAAAAGTGATAAAAAGATCATAAAGTCCAAAAAGTAGAAGCATGGAAAGCATCATCAAAACTCAAAAAAAAAGGACACCACCCACAGCTCCGTACACCAAAGTATGAAAAAGTTATTAGCACCAGAAGATGACAAAATAAAAAAAAAGTGTACAGGAGGTTTTAATTATTATAAATGTATGAAAACATTATAAAACCTATACAAATGTGTTATCCCCGTGATTGCACCGACCCAAAGAATAAAGTAGACATGTCATTTAAATGACATCAAAAAGCTGTAAAATTCAAACCTACAAGAAAACAGCGCAAATGTGTTCTTTCACCAATTTTACTGCATTTGGAATTTTTTTCCCACTTTCCAGTACATGACATGGAATATTCAATACCATCACTATGAAGTGCAATTTGTTAAGCAGAAAACAAGCCACAAAGCTCTTTATGTGTAAAAATAAAAAAAGTTATAGATTTTTGATGGTGGGGAGGGAAAAATGGAAATGAAAAAAATAAAAAAGGCCCAGCTTATTAAGGGGTTAAGGAAATCTACTATTTGTTTTAATGCATTGTGAACCAATCATAAATTACGAATGCTGTAGCTACACTGACGCAGAAACATATCTTGTTTAATCCCTGAACCGAGTGGTTTTGCTGAAAAAACAATTATAACATTTTGATAATGAGGCTTTTGCGCTTCAAATTATGCACTGCTTCAGTCTTGTCCTGTTCAGCATAAGCTGAGGATACATCATCACTAAGTTGTCACAGTCAGGCAGAAGTAATCAATCACTGCACTATCCCCCAGCTTCTGTGTATGAGTCATTCAGCTCAGGTTGATTAGTCCTGACTGGACAGTTCAGGAAGCTCCTTGTAATGTGTTTATGTAGGCAGCCAGCATGCAACCCAGCTTTCCCAAGTTCCTGAATTTAATAATTGTTATTTGAGCAAAACCACTCGGTTCAGGGATTAAACAAGATATGTTTCTGCACCAGAATTCTCAAGGTATGTTTGGTTCATGATGCATAAAAACAAATGGTAGATTTATTTTAAGTAGATTTCCTTTTATTTTGCAAACTATATTCAGTGCTAACATACATTGAAGTCTGACGTTTAAGATGATGTATAGTAACCGCCAAGGTAGTGGGTCTTTCCTAAAATGAATAGACAATCAAATGTAAACAGTGGTGTATAATGTATTCAATAAAGTGTAAGTAGCTAGATTATTTGTATAGCATGTAAAGCCTTTAACCTCTACGTGCAACATTATACTACATCGTGGTGTGGTAGGGGCTGTATGAAGAGAAATCACGGGCTGCTTCCTTGTTTTTAAGTACACTGATCACAGAAGTTAAATGATAGGACAAACACCTGCCAGCGGGCACTGCCATCTCGGATTGCTGATAAACACACACATTGACTAGCCATGAAGTCATCGAATCATGAACCCTGATCACTACCATTATGCCTGTGATAAATTTACAATAGATACATAAATGCAACACTTAAATTGCCACATTTTCCCTAGAACACATATAACAATAAACAAAACAAATAATAAATATGTTAGATGTCCCATCTATTGTAATATAAAAAACATAATCACATGCTGTGAAGGCCGTAAAGGAATACAGCATCCACATTGCAACTGTGTTAGCCATTTTTTCAGCCATAATTATTTGAATACAAAGTGATCAAAAGGTCATATAGATTCATGATTGATATGTGGCAAAACAGCCATTAGTTTTTTTCTTAAATTTATGAAAACCTAAAAAAAGTCTATATAGATTTGTTGTCTCCATGATTGAACGGATCCAAAGAATAAATGGGAGGTGTCATTTGTAGTGCATAGTGAAAGTCATAAAAACAGAGCCCAGTACTTTGCCTTAAACATTCAACAGTGCCACTAAAAAGTTTAAATTGCCCCACAGATGGCAAGCCCTTATATGTCTCAACAAAAATAAAAAGTTTATGGACTGTGGAAGTAGAAAACAAACACTAAAATGAAAAAGGACAAAAGGATGAAAAGTCTGTACCCCACACATCAATGGACAAAAGGTATGAGGAGGTAAATACATGGAATCTGATGCAGAGGATATCCTACTTTAGCGCGGTTTGGGGCACACAATGCTGCTGACAGATAGCAATTGATAACTCCATATGAAAAAGAAGGAAAACGGGCACTCACTGATAAAACACCATTTCTTTATTCAGGCCAAGGCAGGATTAGCAAGAGGTGCTGTGCACACCACAGAACAATGGCCCGTTTCACACAGCGATTTCTTAAACCTTTGACTGCACCTGTGATCAGAGCCATGAGAAAACGCAAACAGCACGAAACGGCCCGTCGTTCTGTGGTGTGTCTGGCGCTTTGTTGCTGAATAAAGAAGCAGTGTTTTATCGGTCTTATTTAGTCTTTTTCCTATGGACTATGATCAATAGCTATAAAAGTGGCCTGCAAAGTCAATGTCTAAAAGGAGTTACATTTCTGTCCAGAACCATCAGTAAACCAGTTGCTAAATGGTTGCTAATGTAATTATTTATTATGCAAGTATTTTTTTTTAATTAAATATTTGAAAGTCAAAGCTAAGAGTCTTAACCATGTTAAAAACGTTTTAGGCTAAGTAGAAGATTCTATGTGCTCCGCAGTACTGCAAAGCTATACTTATTCAGCACTGGGGCGGTGTTGGGATGTGAAGAGGTGTAGACACAATTATATACAGACTAATGAACACTGGAATGGGTCATAGAAAAGAATTAGGGTTGGTATGCTTTTGATGATAAGGCTGCTTCTAGAGCTCAATTCATTCTTGCTCTATAAATTGTCACTTTATTTAACTCTGTTCATTTTCTTTCACACAATCCCAATTCAATAGGTGAGAATATGTGTGTTCTAAAATGAGAACATCAAAACTAAGATATGTAAAGGACACAAAGCAAAATGACATGAATTGTGCTGTTAACACAATCCTATCTCCGCCTGCATAAAGTTCATGCTTCTTATCTATTGAAAGGAAAAGTTAGAAATATGTACTGTGTGTATGACAATGAATAATGTAACTAGCTCAGCCAGCACAAAGTTTTATACAAAGTTATACATGACAGAAAATGATCTTTCACTTGTCTAATGCGCATGATTTTGTCAGAATGGGATTTTGCCTTATTTTTCTACTTGGAATTTAGTGCAAAGTGCACATAATGTGAAAGCTTCATTACATTAAAGAGGTTGTCTGAGACTAAAGAGGACCTTTCACCACCTCATTTATATGGAGATTACATGCTTAGACAGTCCCAGTGTCTGACCATTCTAATCTGTCAGAGAGGAGGAGCTGGGGCTGGAGGCGTGTGATATGCTAATCTTCTCTCATACTGTTCAATCAGTGGCAGACAGTGTTTGATCGCTCTATACTCCTCTAGATGCGGTTTTCAAACTTTGTATAAACATTGCACTTACACCGTGTGTGTAAAAACATATTCAATTCAGCATAAATGTCAATGCAAACACAATGTAAACACATACATGATGCAAACATAGTGTAACTATAAGCACAAACACAATCTTAATGCCATGAAAACGCAAATGCCACAGAAACGCCACATAATTGAAAAAGCCACACAAACACCATGTCAACGAAAACGCCATGTAAAAGCAACTCGAACAAGCCCTCATTCCGTGAGGACTGGTTCTGTGCCATGTGACTGTCGCATAGCAAATGTGGCACCAATATACAAAAAAAGGATCAAAACGCAATCCTGGAAACGACAGACCTGTGAGTCTAACTTCTGTTGTGGGTTTGTTAGAGATGCTATCCTGGAGTATCTCACTGTACATAACCTTATAACCCAGCATCAGCATGTGTTTATGAGGAATCCGTCCTGTCAGACTAATCTGATTAGCTTCTAAGAGGAGGTAAGTTCCAGACTGGATCTAGGTGAGGTTGTGGATGTTGTATATCTGGACTTTTCCAAGGCATTTGATACAGCGCTGCATAAAAGGTTGGTACATAAAATGAGACTGCTGGGACAAGGGGAAAATCTGTGTATTTGGGAAAGTAATTGGCTTAATTATAGAAAACAGAGGGTCGTCATTAATAGAATATTCTCAGGTTGAGTTGATATTACTAGTGAAATGTGCCAAGGGGCAGAATTGGGCCCCTTCTTTTTAGTATTTTTATTAATGACTTTGAAGTGTGGTTATACACTTGGATAATGGAAACAAAAAGTACAATTATGTTGTAAACAGTCAATTACTTGGTAAAACTGGAGCTGAAAAAGAGTTGGGGGTATTGGTGGATGGTAAACTTAAATTTTAGTGACCAGAGCCAGGCAGCTGCTGCTAAAGCAAATAAAATTATGGTATGTATCAAGAAAAGAATAGACTCTGCTGATAACGACATAGTTTTGCCCTTTAAAAAAATCACTGGTAGACCACACATGGAATATTGTGTACAGTTTTGGGCAACAGTGTATAAAAAGGACATAGTAGACCTTGAACAGGTGCAGAAGAGAGCAACCAAGATTATTAGAGGAATGGGGGGACTAGTATACAATAACAGATAACAAATATGGGCAGTATAAGGATCTCTCCAACCAGGACAGGGAGCATCATCTATGCCTAGATGAGAGGGGGGTTCTACCATCAACATAGACAAAGGTTCTTTACTGTAAGAGCAGTGAGACTATGGAACTCTGCCACATGAGGTTGTTCTGGCGGACTATTTGTACACGGTTAAAAGAAACATGGTTGACTTTCTGCAGAGCAAAATAATGACAGATTATGGGGTAAAACACAATTATTTAATTCTTGAAAATTGGACTTAATGGACTTGTGTTTTTTTCCAGCATCTTTTTTTCCAGCCTTATATACACATAAAACACAAATGTGACGTAAATGCAAATGCAACGCAAACATAGCGCAAACGGCAAATTGCCATTCAAATGCCAAGTAACCATAAATGCAAATGCTACACAAACACCATATAAATATATATATGTGAGGCAAACGCCAAATAAACGCAAGAATAAACGCGACACAAGTGCCATTTCAGCATAAACACGAAGCTACAGCCACGTAAACACAAGCGGCCTGTAAAATGCGTTCACTTCAGTTACATCATGTAATTATATTTGCATTTACAGTGCATTTGCTTTTACAACACATTCACATTGCATTTACATCACAATTTTGTAACTTAGTGTTTATGTAAGTGCAGTGTAAATGCTATGTCAAAAGAATATTAGTGGTATATTTGTGAATACAGTGTCTAGATGCATATAAAGAAATCACAGCTCACTACTGTTCAAAGTAGCGTCTCTGAAATTTCCTACTGCTGATTGGACAGTATGAGAGAACATTAGCATAACACACACCTTCAACTGCAGCACCTCCTCCCTGACACAACACAGATTACAATGGTCAGATACTGGGGCTGATATCTCCACATCTGAGGGTGCTAGAAAGAAAATTCAAAGTGCTCATGAATCTGTGTAGGAGCTGTACAGCATGGTATGCTAATCTCCACAGAGATGGCAAACAGTCCTATTTAAGATGTTTTTCTATTTTAAGCTGGCCCTAGTATGTAAACACATACTCACATTGCTGATCTTTCCTATGACACCCCTTACTAATAGAGATAAGCTTGAATGGCAAGGTTGGGGTATGTACCAAACTTTATCAGATCAGGTTCCCCGGATCTGACCCTGGACTTCAATAGAAAACTATTTAAATTTACATGCCAGCGCAACAGTGTGCTACTATGATGCCATGGCAAGTTGATGACTGCACATTAGTAGCGATGTGCATGTGCCATATTGATTTAAATTCTGACTTTTGCCTGCACCAATTGTGGGTGCTACTGCAGGTGTTTTCTTGGTCTGGGATTCGATCTAATAGATGGACCCAAATAGGATTTTATAGTTCCCGTCCAGACGAATGTGCTCATTCCTGCTCACTAAGCTTTCTGTTGCTAAAATGATAAATTATAAGCTTTTAAAAGCTTACACTTACAAATTTACTTTATCTTGACTGACCATGAAGGTAGGGGCTGGTGTCATCAAGTCATTGTGCCAATGCATACCCTGGTAGGTGTGATTGACAGGTCTCATTTCAGCCTGTTGAGTTGCAGGACTGTCAGACACATCTCACACAGTTTATCACAAAGATTTCAAGATTTCAGTTAGCCACTTATCATTGATCATCCCAAATGCCAGTCTAAACTACAGCTGAACTTTTTAACAAAAGAAAATTTAGGGAAGTATAACAGAGGATAGGTCATAACCTGATGCCCTATGGCCAGTTTAGGGTAAAAAAACACCTTCCTTCAAACGGGTATTCCAGGAATATGAACATGTTCTACGAAAACCCATAATGCTATGAGTAAATAAATATTACAAAACTCAATGTCATTTGTCACAAAATGGAGCTTAAATAGTTTGATTTTATGAGTCTCAAAATGTTATGGCCTCTCTAAAGAAGATGGCGTTATCACCAAGATGGCCCAAGTCCCATAATCTTTTAGTTCTCAGTAACTCTTCCTCCCTCTCATGCTCTGCTCCCAATGATGATATAACAGACTGTCCTGCTCTGTTACCATAGTAATGATGTGTGTAATTGTCATCAATGCATATTACCTCACTGAGATGACGTCTCTCCACAACACTGGCCATACTGGATGCACTGCAACCAACCAACTGCTGCCAATATTAGTGGTGATCACATGACCTGCCCAGGCAGGTGAAATCCACGGACTGACGAAAGGGCCAGTAGCATTTTAATTCTTCATTACAGGGTATGTCAGCAGCAGTTTTCTTCTAAAGGGAGCTAAATTTTAAACAACTAATTACATATTAGCTTATATTTTAAGGACCCATTTGTAAATGAATTATGCTTATGTCTAGAATACCCCTTGAAACATATACATAGTAGATTTAGAGTGTATGCAATGGGATTTTACAACTGTGCTTTTTTAACATATTAAAGGAATAGTTCATTTTTATTCTCACAGTTTGCAGTTTCGGTATTAACATAACTTCTATTAAGTGGAAAAGTTGCTATTAAACCACATGAGATGGAACATTCTACATTTGTTTCTGACAGATTCAATTTAAAAAGTGTTTATTTCTCCATATGAACAAGGGAAATAAGAGTTAATAAATGACCCTATATACTCCTCCTAGGATATGGCTTTGTATTATATTCCAACATAATACAATTTAGACCATTTAAGGCGCTAGATTTGTTTATCATCACATTATCAGGTGTCTAAAAAATGTATGAAAGTTAAAGGAAACCTACCATGAGGAATCTACCATCAGAAGTGGATGTGATGGTAGGTTTCTCCTACCTCTGCCCTAATCTATTATTTAATCATCCTGGAACATATCCTAACTTGTTAAAAACTTTATTTTAGTGTATGTAAAGTAACTGCAAAGGCTACTGGGGTGTTTACTAGCCTGGCTAGGCACTGGGAGCTAAGGCTAGTACACGCCCCAGTAGCCTCTGCAGTTAATTTACATGTTCCCTCAAATTAAGTTTTTAACAAGTTAGGTTAGGTTCCAGGATTATTAAATTACAGATTAGGGCAGAGGCAGAGAGGAGGAATCTACCGTCAGAACGACTTCTGATAGTAGATTCCTCATGGTAGGTTTTTCTTTAAAGAGGGCCTGTCAGGCCTCTGGACATTTCTGTTTAGTGAACAATTGGATTCACCATAAAATGGCAATTCCAAGTTGTTAGACTGCTTAGAGGCACCTCCCTTTCATGTGGTAACTGATCTTTTATTCATACATTTCAAGGAGAAATTACAAATAAACAGCATAACACAACAAAAACGCTAAAGAATTGTTGTAATGCAAGCATTTATTTAAACATCAGGAGTTCTTATAGTGTCTCTTTGCATAAAATGGTATAAATCATTTCTGAATGTTTATTTACTTTTGATTAGAAATTCCATATCTTCCATAGCAAAGCAATGTCACTGCAGCCACCTGAGATATTATTGGTGGGTTTAACATCATATAGCTTTAGATGAATCCCCATTCAAACACAATACAAGACATTATTCTGTCTTTCTGATTACTTGTTTTCTTATGGTTTATGCACATACTATGATATTCCAAAAGAAAATGTTTTATACACCCAAACAAATAAAAGATAACGTAATAGTAATAGTATAATTCTTGTAAATGTAATAGATTATAAAAGTTGAATTATTGTAATCTTCAATTATTTCTCAGCAAATATCTGAACAATTATTTTTCCTCTGTCCAGTGTTATTAAATAGCCTTTCTGTCTGCTGCAGAAAGGTAGAGCTAACAGGAGACATTGCTTCTTGAAGGTGACCTAAATGAAACAATATGTATAAAATGTTTTATTTTTAATAAAGTGACTCTATGCCGAGATGTAACTTGTTAAAGGTACCTACATTTTATACATTCATGTCCATCATTACAAATGATGGGAGTTGTACAAGAAGTTGTATTGAAGCATTAAACCCCAGGCGATGTAGGAAATTTTCTCATATATATATATATATATATATATATATATATATAGCCATCATTGTTTTTTTTAAGCCAAGCTAACACAGCTGTAAGCTCTTTTTAATTAAAATAACTCACTTTTAGCTCGGAAAGTTTAAAATGCATTTCCTGTCTTCAGGTTAGTAGTTTGTGCTATAACTAATATGGTGAACAATCAATAACTGAAAAACACAATAGTAAAAAATTGCTATTTTTATAATGATGGTAACAATAATTTCAATGCTGTGCCACAGTAGAAGAGAAGATGTTGCTGGTTCTGAAGTTCCTACATTAATTACATAAAAAGATGGAATTTTCATTTTACACTTTCAAAAATTAAATGTATGAAGAACAGAGGGATCCTGTATAATGATATGAAAACGCACGTGGCACTTACTCATTAAAAGTTTAATTCCTGGCTTTCAGAAGATACATCAGTTGGGGGTCAAGATCAGGAGAGTGATTGCTAGAAGGCCATGATATGTACTTTTCTGCCATAATCTGTACAAATACAGCCTTAGGCCCATATACATGGGATCTTATAGATAACAACTGTTGACAATGTACATAGAGTTTTTGGTCACATGCAATTTCTAAATTAGAAAGTAATTCCATATTAGGAAAAATAGTTGGAATTTAGTTGGAACTTAAATTTCACTTAAGAAGGAGGGAATGAATTGATATGTTTTTGAGATTTTTAAAGAAAATATATTTTAAGACAAAAAACATTAATAGTTTTATAGAAAAAAATGTCCCCAAGGCACACATTAAACAGATAAAAAGAAATTGCACTGAGGAGAAAGATGCAGAAGAACAGACAGAAATTATAAAAGAACATTTTAAAGAGAAAAAGTATCCATATTCTTATGAATAGAGAGAAAAAAAAAGATAGGAACTTTTTATAAAAATTAGATTAATCCTACATTTGTTACCAAATATTCAAAAGCACCTTTATAGCTGAAGAAGATGCTAAATAGGAAATGGAATAAAGTTAGGAATTATCCTGCTTTGGGGAATTTGCTCCTGGATAAACCAAATATTGGTTTTAAAAGACTTGAAAACTTAAAGGGGTATTCCAGGAATCAGCATAATTCATATACAAACTGGTACTCAAAATATATGCTAATGTGTAATTAGTTGTTATTTAAAATTTTGCTCCCCTTAGCAGAAAATGCCTGTGACAAACTGTAATGAAGAATTAAAATGCTACTGGCCCTTTAATCAGTCGGTTAATTTCCTCCGCGCGGTCCAATCGGAGCAGACACAGGAAAGAAGATGGCCGCTGGTCACATGTCCACATCACATGTCCTGCACCTGCCTGGACAGGTCATGTGATCACCTATACGTTTGGCTGTAGTCGGTTGGTTGAAGTGCATCCAGTATAGCGAGTGTTATGGTAAGACATCATCTCAGTGAGGTAATGTGCAGGGATGGCAGTTACACATCATTACTATGGTAACAGAGCAAGAAAGTCTGTTACATCATCACTGGGAGCAGAGCACAAGAGGCAGGAGGAGTTACTGAGAACTAAAGGATCATGGAACTTGAAGTTTCCAGTGGGGGCCATCTTAGTGATAACTCCACCTACTTTAGAGAGGCCATAAATTTTGTAAATCATAAAATCAAACTATTTTAGCTCTGTTTTGTGACTAATGACATTGAGTATTGTTGTATTCATTTATTTATATCATCATGGGTTTTTGTGTCAGACGTTCATATTCCCGGAATACCCCTTTAAAAGGGTTATGTCATCATATCAAATTTATGTAACTTACCTAAATACATTGAAAACTGAAATTTCAGCTCTGACATTTATTTAAAAATATGCCTTCTTGTTTCAAAAAATGCTTTTCAGAATCGTTCTAGCTCCCCCTGCTAGTGGCTGTTTCCATTCTCTTCGCACCTCCCTGGCCGATTCTGCGCAGAAAGAATAAACTGCTAAAGATGGCACCACTCTTCTGGGCATGCGCATAACTTCACAACAGACTCCTCCATTGGCGCAATCACTACTTCGCATTGTGGAGGAGCAGGAGCCTCAATGCTGGATCATTATATGGGCAGCCATCAAACACCAATGCAGGAAACTTGAATGTCTGGACACTGTCTGTGTGCAGAGATAGCGTCCAAAGCTTCCATCGCTGGTCTGACACTGAAGTTGCAGACAAAGCATCATGATGCTGCTGTGTATTACATTCCAGTTGAACGGAAGCCTGTGAAGTAGAGTGACAGGGCCACTGCTACTATTGAGGTTTAGTCTGAGCAAGAGAGGGTATAGGGACCTGGGGAAGTGGTGATGATTAAATGTCACTTTAGGTGGGGTAAGGGGCAGTCATGCATAGGACATATCCGGGAGTGTGTAGGGGACAGACAGTGTTGGCATCCAGCAGTCCTGTGCTAGAAACACATTAGAAGAAAACTACCCCACCTATTACACAGGACTACTAATTCTATCCTATATATATGGGCACAGGACAATACTACTCCTTATCCTGTATATATTGACACAGCAAAGTACTACTACTCCTATCCTGTATATATAGGTACACCACAGTACTGCTACTCCTATCCAGTATATATGGACAAAGCACAGTACAACTACTCCTATCCTGTATATATGAGCAAAGTACTACTACTCTCATCCTGTACATATGGGCACAGCACAGTATTGCTACTACTATCCTGTATGTATGGGCACAACACAGTACTACTACTCCTATCCTGTATATATGAGCAAAGTACTACTACTCTCATCCTGTACATATGAGCACAGTACTACTACTCCCATCTAGCATATATGGACATGGCAAAGAAAAGTACTACTACTCTTATCTTGTATATATGGGCCATAGCACAGTACTTCTACTCCTACACTGTATATGTGAGCAAAGTACTACTACTCCTATCCTGTATATACGGGGGCACAGCACAATAATAATAATAGAATTTATATTTAAGGATGAAAAAAGTGCACCTAAGGCATGCCCTGAAAGTAGCCATTTTGAAGGCAAAACCCTGGTCAGGCGAGGACACTAAACGTGCGTGATGTGGATTTTATAATTAAGGCCTTTTTTTAATGAATACCATTTGGGAATTTCTATTAATTGTGCTATGTGCATTCATTATCTTTGATAGTGACTACTCAGAAAATAAGATACGTTACGAGAAGGATCCTTCAAAGTTGGAAAACGCAGCATTTTTACAAAAATGAATGGGAATTTATCCACCTCGGTATCTGTGAGTTTGTGGATCTGACTTCACTTTAACCCAAGAAAAGTGTAAAATCCCCTTGGTTGTTGCCTTGGATCTGTATGTAAAACAATATGGTACCAATTACAATTGCCAATCCCACCACATTTGGATTTCAGGTCCTAAGTATATGGCATAGAATATTCAATGGCACCACTAGAAAATACAAATTGTCTCGCATAAAACAAGCCCATATAAAGATTTGTAAACCAAAGGAAATAAAAAAAAAGTTCAAGCTTGTAGAAGGAGAGGAGACACAATAAAATGTTAAGCAGGAAGCTTTATTGTTAATTCCCTGTTGATAAAAACTGGCCCATGGTCATGTGATGTCACACAGGTGCACGGCTTGTTAGAACCACAGACAGTAATCAGAGCTGTGTGTTATAAGTAGATAGTGAAGCTTCCTATAGAATGACAGAAAATAATTAATTCAACACAGTAAGGAATTGATACAAACAATATTAATTATTTGATTAACGTGGGCAACTCCTTTAAGTGTTGCAATTAATTAAAGCAAGTCTCTCCCATGTCATCTCGTTCATTTGTTAGCGTAGATTCACCTTTTGGTCCTGTGGGAAGGGGGGCTATGCTATATGCCTTGTGGCCGTCATTTAGTTTTGTTTACTTCAATACCAGTCCATTTTCCTAGAAAATCAGATTGAACTTAAAGGACACCTGTCATCAGGTCTGTGTCACTAGTCCTGTCACCTCTACCTGTTGGAGCAGCTCACAAGGATCCATCCCAGCCTTTATCTAGTTATTTCATACATTAATCATTGTAAAATCATCTATTTTTTATCATGTAAATGAGGCTGGTCACATGGTCAGAGGCAGTGATGTCACCCCTGTTCCCCCTCCCCTCTCCTCCCCCTACTCATGTCTGTGTGTAATATATAGGAAAGCATGGCATGGCTAGTGTGTGTGCTGCATCTGCTAGCATGCTGCATCCTCCTAATATACAGGTGAGAGACAGACATCAGCTACACATGAATCTGACATGTTCTGCTGTAACATGGCTGCCTGGAGCTGCTGTATCTCTCCTAAACACACACACATGCACACACAGGCTGCAGGGGGCGCCGACACCAGCACCAGGAAGCACATCATTATACAGCCTCACATCATTATACAGGCTTAGGTTTACAGGCATGTAGAGGGACAATAAAGGGATAGAGGCAATGCTCTCTAATGGCAGTTTATGAAAATATATTTAGTTTAGGGGGGTTATTTTGCATGACGGGTTCTCTTTAAAATAAAGGTAAAAAAAAAATATATATAAATACAATAAATACTCATGGAGTCTCTTAGAACAGTTTTTCTAAACTACAAATTGAACACTGCAATTTTCAGATGGATAAATATATGGAACAGCAAGAATTTATGTTTTTGAAGCATTGGCATTATTATTACTATGGCAACAAACAGTACATAGTGAACATAAATGCTAAAGCAATCATTGTTCAAGGCCTGTGAGCATGCTTTATAAATCAATACAGCTCAAGTGTGAAGACCATAGATGTTACAAGTGTATACTAAAAATATTTCATGTGTCCTGTATGTTTGTTGTATCCCCTTTATGTGCAGTCACATACAAATAATCTAATTATCTACAAATGGAACCCTATACACCTAGCAAATCAGAATTAGGGCTACTAGATTGCCATTACAGGGGCTCCACCACAGATACAACACTCTAACAATAATATAAACTTCCCTCATAACAAGGTTGTATTTCTGTCAAAATGTGGCGGTTGTAGTCCCTATTAATAAAATATGAAAAGGACACCCCTTGCCCAGCTGAAGAATTTGAATGATTGTACCATTTCCTTCATTTACACCATTTTGAAATTAACTGAATTCTTCATTAGATGTGAAGAGAGTTGTATCTATGTATAAGGCTTGGTTCTAGTACCAAACTATTTATTAACCTTGGTTCTGGTAATGCAAGGAGTAAGCTGGATTCCAGAAATTACTCTTTGTAGGAAGCTTAGTTGTAGTACCAAATATGATTTTTTTTTTCTGTAACAATGCACATATTGCTGACCATGTCATACAGTAGTGATATAAATGGCCTTTTGTGTTATATAAAAAATAATACATATAGTATATGCAAAGAAATTTATAATTTATGAAAAGAAATTATATTTTAGTATAGAGGCAGTCCCCGGGTTACATACAAGATAGGTTCGGTAGGTTTGTTCTTAAGTTGAATTTGTATGCAAGTCGGAACTGTATATTTTATAATTGTAGCTCCAGACAAACATTTTTTGGTCTCTGTGACAAGTGGATTTTAAAAATGTTGGATTGTCATAAGAACCAGGATTACCAATAAAGCTTCATTACAGACACCTCTGATAACCGTTATAACTATTTATTGTAGCCTAGGACTAAAGTAAAGTAAATTACCAACATCCAGAGCTCCGTTTGTAACTAGGAGTCGTCTGTTATTCGAGTGTTCTTAAACCTGTCACCAGGAGAACCATTTTTAGTACTCCCCCAGTCCCCAGCGAGCATAGTACATACACTGCCTTAGTGTTTTTGTATATAAAATAGGTTTTACAGAAAAAAATATATGTAATATTGTACCTTGCTATGTGACTAGGCACTCCTCCACTGGGAGTGGCTGGAAAGGAGCAGTTTCCCCCCACTCTTGGTAAACCACTCCTCCATGTGTCCTTTTCAAATATATGAAAACACCTATCACTTTCTTAGCAACGCCCCCTGCTCCTCTACAGCCAATCCCGAGTGAGGGGAGTTATTCATTTATTTGTAAAGGTCCACTCGCAGTGGACAACTGCCTAGTCACACAGCAGATGCTAATGAAAGGTGCAATATAACATATCTTTTTTTCTGGAAAACCTATTTTTTATACAAAAACAATGCAATGTATGTACTATGCTCTGTGGGGACTGGAGAAGTGTTAAAAATGGGTCTCCTGGTAACAGGTTCCCTTTAAGTAAGGGATCGCCTGTATAGTGTATTGGTACAGAATTTGTAGCAGTTTTCATTAAAATAAGCTGTTTTTAATTATAGTTAGATTCTAGATCTTTCAGGCGTTATATACAGGCGGTCCTCTACTTAAGGACACCCGACTTACAGACAACCCATAGTTACAGACGGACCCCTCTGACCACTGTGATCTATTATGAAGCTCTCTGGATGTTACTATAGTCCCAGGCTGCACTGATCAGCTGTAAGTTGTCTGTAGTGAAGCTTTATTGATATTTCTTGGTCCCATTACAGCAAAAAAATGTGAAACTCAAATTTTCACCGAGGCAAAAAAAAAAAAATTGTCTGGAACTACAATTATAAAATATACAGTTCTGACTTGCATACAAATTCAAATTAAGAACAAACTTACAGACCCTATCTTGTATGTAACCCGAGGACTGCCTGTACACATGAGTGCATTTTTTATGGTAAGTATTTAGCGAGTCTATGTGTGGTTATTACCCACATATATAGTATTTAGAATGTTCCACAAAAAATGTCCTTATAGTTGGTCTTTTTTGTGTAATAAACACACATATGTCAATTGTAAAAGATGGTTTTACATATATATGGTTTTTTACATCTATTACTACATTCACTTCAAGAGAAAAAATATTTTTTATTTCCATGGTTTAGATTTCTGGGCATCTAATATAAGCATATATGGTTATAATGGAGTGTAAGCCGACACGAGTATAAGCCGAGGTACCTAATTTGAACATAATAAACTGAGAAAACCTATTGACTCGAGTATAAGCCTAGGGTGGGAATTGCATTGGTCATAGCCTCCACCCAGCATATAGCTAGCCAGTCCCCTCCCCTAGTATATAGCCAACCCATGCCCTCTAGTATATAGCTAGCCTGCCCATACCCCTAGTATATAGGCAGCCCATGCCTCCTAGTATCTTGGCAGCCTGTCCATGCCTCCAGTATATAGCTAGCCAGCCCATGCCCCCCTAGTATATAGCCAGCCAGCCCATGCCTCCTAGTATATAACCAGCCTGCTCATGCCCCCAGTTTATAGCCTGCCAGCCCATGCCCTCCATTATATAGCCAACCACCCCATGCCCCCCATGTTCCTATAGCAAAGACATTAGTGCCTTTGAACCCAGCAACACACTAAGTGCTAACACTGGTGGTTTTGCTTGTAATCGGGTTTGTGTGTTAGTGGATAAAGTAATGATGAATTTAGAGTGCATTCCAGCACTGAAGTGCCCTTTTCAGGGCATTTGGAACCAAATGGTACTTGCCCAAACACGTTTTTTCTGGATGTTGTTGGACAACTTTTCGAAATAACTCTGACAGAAGTTGGATAGCACTACGAAATCCATTAATCCATAATCCAAAATCCATAATGCACTGCAGTCATTTTATGTCTTATGCTAGTCCCAAGCAATATGAAAGAATCACACATATATTGCTGAAAATGGCAGTAAGGAAACATTTGATAAGATGATTCTTTTCAAGGACACTTACCAAAGGTGAAAAAAAGCTTTTAAGTTCAAATCATTTTTGGAAAGACATTTGGGGTGTATTTCTAATACTTTTGTTCATTACAAAATGTGTAACAGCAATTAGGTTTCATTAATCTTGCAATAGGAAATAAGGATCCTAAAGCAAAATCTTCAATACCATTTAAAAATTAGAAATTTGTTTTCCTCTATAATTTTCCCCTTTTCCATTTATATTAAAAAATATGTTATTGTATGCATCATCTAATTGTATAATACTATATACCAATATATACTGGAAAAAGTATAATAATTGTCAAATTAGAAATATTAGTAGTTACAAAATCCTATAATGCTATAAATAAATAAACACAACAAAACTCAGTATCATTAATTGCAAAATGGAGCTTAAATAGTTTGCTTTTATGATTAAAATAATTAATCTACAACATGGCCGCCACTGAAAAACTGTGGTTACCAGAGAAATGATGTGTAACTGCCATCACTGCACATTGCCTCACTCTTAGATGACGTTGCACCATAACACTGACCATACTGGATGCACTGCAACCGACTACAGCCAAATATAGTGATGATCACATGACCTGCCCACACAGGTGCAGGCCATGTGATGTGGACATGTGTGGGCAGCGGCCATCTTTTGTCCTGTGTCTACCCCAGGGACAAAATTAATGGACTGATTGAAAGGCCAGTAGAATTTTAGTTCTTCATTACAGTGTATGTCCACAACAATTTGTCTGCTAAGGGGAGAAAGGATTTAAATAACAACTAATTGCATATTAGCTTATATTTTAATGACCCATTTGAATATGAACAATGCTGATTTCTGGAATAACCCTTTGAATAGGTAGATTGCTAAAATTGAAACATTGCTTTGTAATGAAGTGGATAAACACAATGATAAAGAAATTGTTAAAAAGAATTGTTACCACATTGGGAAAATAACACAAAAATACTTACTGTATTTTCTTGGACTATAAGACGCTCTTTTTAGCAAGAAAAAATCTTGATAAAAAGTGCCTGCATCATATAGTCTGAATTCATGATGATCCACCACTACCAGACCCTTCTGACCACTGTAATGGAGATCAGGTGACGTACAGACATAGCACTTTACTCGATCTGCTAGAGTGCAGAGCCTCCACACTGCTCTTTCCCTCTCCTAGCCGTAACACTCAGGAACTGGAGTGATATCAGAAGCATGTGACTGATCATCACTCAGGTCTACATGATCATCACTACATCACTCAAGGTCTACATGCTGCCAGGGATGGGGCAGAGAAGAAGATGGGATGGGTAAGAAGAAGAGGTATGTGTGTGTTCCTGTGTGTGTGTGTGTGTGTGTATAGTAGTGCCCAGTGTGTTACTATGCACGTATATAGCAGTACCCTGTGTGTTCCTATGAGTGTTTGTATAGCAGTAACCAGTGTGTTCCTATGAGTGTGTATATAGCAGGGCCCACTGTGTTTATGTGTGTATATATAGAAATTTTCAGTGTATAACAGTGTCCAGTGTGGTACCATGTGTGTGTTTACAAGTGTTGTGTGTGAATGAATGGATTTACCAGAACTGTGTGTAAAAGTTAGTTTTGTCTAAAGTGTCTTATTTGCAGTTCAAAATTAATCATCCAGGAGACAGGGAGCCCTTGTATCATGTATCTGTATTATAAAAGGACTCATGTCCTTGTGAACATAGTTCTGACTATGTGAACAGTTTACCAACACGTCCATAGGAATATTTTTTTAAAATGTATTCTTTTATTTCTTATATATAAAACATCATCCACGGCAAACAGATAAATTATCCGACTGGACATCGTGTGAACAGATCGACAAGTTTCATCCTATACAGAGATAATAAATTACTGCCAACTTCCAGATGGGAGAAAGCGTTTTTGCATTTAAATGTTTGGAGCACAAACAACCACTATGACCATGAATGAGTCCGTTTAGGATGAAACGCATCGGTCTGTTTACACTATGTCCAGTCTTGTAATTTATCTGTTTGCTGTGGATGATGTTTTATAACATGAAATAAAAGAAGCCATTTTTTAAAAAAAGTATTCCTATGGACGTGTTGGAGTTATTCCTTGTTTGTGGACCACTGCATTGGACTTCTGAATTATATCTCCATGCAAGAAGGGAGTCAAGCGCCTGGAGAGGTAAGCTGGATTTTGGAAGAAATAGAGGAATAGAATCGTCGTCAAAAAAGTGTAGGTAAAAAATGAAAAAAATTTATTAGGAATACATTAAAGATATGATCGCACAGGTGAAAAAAGGTTACGCGTTTCGGACCTAGAAGGCAAGGTCCTTATTCATACTTGTCAGTTGTGTCAACACGTCAGTTGTGCTCCAACCTGAGACACAAGCTGTGAGCATTAAACTCAAAATTAGCAGCAAGGGAAGGAAGAAACAAGAGCAGATTTTGTTGTTCTATATGCTATGTGAACAGTTTAGGTTAAAAACACTATGGGGTTTGTTGCATTTCAAAGTCAAACATATTATAATAATGATAAGTCTCACTTGCCATCTCATTGGCTACCCAACATGAAAATTAGTATTGTTACTTGTCAATATACAGTATGGAGGGAAAGTGTTTCAAATATACTATTAACTTTTAATTAATGTTTACCTAAAAAATCCAGGAGGTGAGGAACTGATCAGGAAGTTCTTTTCCATATTTTGTAGAATATCATTTAACATTCTTACTCTTATGGGATCTCTTTCCTTGGGGTCATTTGCTGGTCTCATTTCATTAGACTGAAACAACTGTGCCGTTTCTCTCAAATTCTTTGCACTTTCTGTTATATCATTTGAAACATCACCACCTAAAATAAAAGGACGCACTATTTACCAAAACTGTTTTTTATTAACACATGACTATTAATGACACTTTAAATTTAAGGTTTAATCAGTTGGTCAGAATGTCTAAAAAAATACATACAAATTGAAGAACAGTAGAAAAAAAAGAAGAAATTTGATTTATGTAGATTTTGTAACAGAAATGTACAGTTGCTGCTCTGGAAATATATGAGAATGGAGCATTTTTATGAGTTTTGAATTACATGGAGCTGCACATCCAGTGATAAAATTTTTGAATTTACACCGATAACAAAATGGTAACATTGTAAAAGGATAACACCTATAAATTATGTTAACATGCGGTTTCATATTAAACAACTTTATTTATGAGTTAAAACGCCTTCAGTTTTAATAAAGCAGGAAATAGGATCTGCATAAAGGTAATAAATATATTGTATCCTAAACAATGAAGTCAATTTTATTCAAGTAAATAAAAGCACAGTTAATAGCTGCTTTGACACTGTACTAAATTTGTCTCCAAGTGTGTCCAGACTCATATAGAATTTAATGGCCGAGTCCTTGGAGCTACTAAGATGGGATCAGCAGATTTTAATACTTTAATACTTTAAAAGAAACTTAAATCAAGACAAAAAAGAGCAAAAGTGTAGGTAAGAAAGAACAGTTGTAAACATGGATTACTGAGCTGTACCAACGTATACTTACTATTCAATTTATACCTTTGTTTTTTTTTTTGTTGTTTTTTGAGGACATTCAGTTGCCAAGATCAAGATCTATTGTAATTATATATACTTGCGTTATGGGCATTTTTTGTTGTTTTAATTACTATGCCACTATAGTTCTGTAGATTTTATTAGCCAGAATTGCATTAAAATTAAATGGTTCATTTTTGCAACATTTTCATTTTTTTATGTGGCCAGATGAACTGAACTATAAAAGCTTCTTTCCCATAAATTAATATGTATTTGATAACGTAACAGATTTGATATATTTTTTTAAAGGAACATTCTTCATTCACCTGGACTGAGCAATGTATCTGAGAATAGTTTTGTACACAGTATATAGCAGATAGTTGAGGAAAGGAGGCTTAATATATAGAATTGCATAATGTTACACTTGATGTTTCGGCTTTGTAAAGCGAGATCAAGCAAGCAAAATATTATCAATTCAACACAAACAATGGGGCACATTTACTTACCCGGTCCTGCGTGATCCCCGTTCCAGAATTTCCTCCGGAATGCACACCTGCTACGATTTAAGAAGAAATGTGCTCCAGATTACCCGATTGTGTCGCTTCCCTGATCAGGTCAACCGGAGTTCACCTTCTTCCTGGAGCACGTAAGTGCTTAGTTTGCAACACAAATTGAAAATGTTAAATCCAGCGCTTAGTTCAAATCCATCGGCTCATCCCACGCCTCCCGCTCCTGATTTCTGTCGCGTGAAAGCCGGCGCTGATGCGCCAAAATCCAATCGCGTCCGACACTATCCCCGGCACAATATACAAAAAGTCGGGAAACCTGATGAAAATGTGGCCGCGGGACCCTTAGTAAATAAGCCCCAATGTCTTCTTATCTTGCTGCTGTCTTTGTGGGTACAAGGGAAAGTTTGGGAAAGTTTACAGAAACATTTTTTTTTTTTTACTCCTCACCTTCAAAAATCCTTACCTTAGTCTTATTTTCCATTTACAGAGCTGTGTAAGAGCTGTTTTTCAGTTTTTTTTTATAAATTTTACTTCTTAATGTCAGAATGTAATATTCCATGAAGTGTACCCCAGTACAAAGCAGGAAATAAAATTACAAACGCAGCGAAACTGACAAAAAAAAAACTGCATCCGTTTTGTTTTTGTGGTGTGTTCCAAATGACACCTTTTTTACTTTTTATTATGTTTTAGTAGGTTTTAAGAAATTGAAATCTTTTAAACAAAAAAACTTTAGCCATATTCTGAGACCAATAACCATTTTATACTTCAGTGTAAGGACATGTGTTTTTTACGGGATGAGTCAATGTTTTCATTTATAGCAATTTGAGACCTATATGACCCTTTGATTTTACTTTCATTTCAGCCCGTAGGATTAAAGTATGATTTTGCCATCAGCACATACTTCTCTGCGCGTAAGTTCTACACATCAAAACAAGAAGAAAACAAATTTAAAGAAAATCAACTGCCTAAAAAAAACAAAAAAGGCTAGAAATACTCACCTTCACTTTTCATCTTGATCTCTGTGTTGTCCTCCGCTAGTCTTGACAAGCCAGGATCAGCTAGAAAAAAAAATTATAATTAGCAGTTGATGCTGTGGACTCACATGCTGAGAGAGGAGGTGATGTCATGCAAGAGGTGTGAATTTTTGTCTCCGTGCTGCTAATTATAACTTTCTTTTCTAGGCAATCCTGGCGTGTCAAGACTAGCAATGGACAGCACCAGGATCAACATTAAAGGGGTATTCCCACAAAGACAAGATTCTTATATGTACTCAGGATAACAAAATAACACATTCTCTAATTCACTGTTAACTACAGCATTTCACAGATATAAGTCCAAAATGTCTCTATCAGTCCTGCTGTACATAATTTCAGTTGCCCCTAGACTTCTGACTTTAGGGTCGGGCATCCATCTTGGATTTGTATGTGACAGCGTGCAGATGAGATTTCTGTCTCTCTCTGCTGTGTGTTTGTAGTCACGACCCCCTACACAGAGCTCACACTGATCACTTCCTGTCAGCACATTGTGAAGAGAAAGGAGCTGCAAACTACAAACTACAAGGGGATAAGTGATCCGGGGGAAGGGGAGGCAGGCATTGACGCACCTGCTGCAACCACGACCTGGCTTGGCAATGGTCTGCGGGCGTTTGGTCAGAGGCATAACAACATCCATAGCTGCATGGGACAGGGGCCAGCCTTCTCCAACTGCAGTCTCCTGCCCTGCCCATCCCATCCATATTCGGCCCATCCATTCTGTGGCCGACTGACCCACTCTTGCAATCTGCGGCTGTCCAAAACCATTCGCGGCAGGCTCCGATCATGTCATCAGTTGCTACCTGGCCCGCCCATCCTTCCTGCATGGACAGCCAACCTTCCCTCCTGCTCGCTGGCACAGCCGGTCGTCCATCGCCACAGCCCAGCGGCACAGCCAGCCACTTTTCCTCCTGCCCACTGACACACACATAAATATATATATATATATAAAAATATATATACATACACACATATGTATATATATGCATGTGTATGTATTTATATATGCATATGCTGTATGTATGTGTGTTTATGTAAATACTGTCTAAATGTATATGGTGTATATGTGTGTAAATGCAGTATATGTGTATATGCTGTATGTAGTATTTATGCAGTATGTGTGCATATTCTGCATGTCTACGCAGTATGTATATTCAGTATGTGTGTATATGCCGTATGTATACACAGCATGTGTATATATGCTGTGTGTATATGCAATATGTATATGGTGTGTGTATATGCAATATGTGTGTATATGGTGTGTTCATACTGCATGTAAGTGTATATATGGTGAGTGTATACAGTATGTGAGTGTATATATGGTGAGTATACAGTATGTAAGTGTATATATGGTGAGTGTATACAGTATGCATGTGTATATATGGTGAGTGTATACTGTATGTATAAGTTTAAGATGCATGCTGTTTGTAATGTATTAATAATAATGTCTATGTACTATAAAATATGAGCGCATATTTGATGTGTATGTATGGTATGTGTGTATAAATATATGGATATGTACATACAGTGTGTTTATTCTATATGAGTTTGTATATACGGTATGTATTAGTGTATAAATGGGTATATAAGTAAATAAATGTGTGCATATATGTGTATACATGTATGTGTGTACAAATATATAAAAGTGAGTATGAGTTTATAACTTTATCTGTGTATATAATATAAAT
This sequence comes from Engystomops pustulosus, assembly GCA_019512145.1. Taxonomy (NCBI): domain Eukaryota; kingdom Metazoa; phylum Chordata; class Amphibia; order Anura; family Leptodactylidae; genus Engystomops; species Engystomops pustulosus. Next base: position 61,703,637 of record CM033643.1, on the reverse strand, counting down.
GTATGTATTTAAGAGTGTATGAATGTATGTGTTTCCATATATGAGTGTGTAAATGTGTGTGATTGTATAAACATGTCTGTACAAATATGTATATATTTTATTTAAATGGTAGGGAATCCGCTATGGGGCTCAAGCTCTTCTAGTTACGCCACTGGAGGCGGGCACATACCTGTGAGAACACAGATGTAACAGTGTAAAAGTCTGTCAGCCTGTGTCTGTCATGCTTCTGTGTATCTCATCCATTTTATGCATCTGTGATCTGTCTTATCTCTCTTTCTATATGTCAGGGTGTTAGTACAATGTCAAAAGCCATATGAAAGTGTATATACACCTGTACCCTAATAATGCAACCACATTGTCACCCCACAGAACTAGATAACTAGATAATACAGTATTGTGTTTGCTTAGAGAGGTCTCACCCACACCCTGGGATTTAGCACTGAGCAGCCTAGGGAGTGATAGGAGCTAAAACAGCAATTAAACTGAGTAAAATTGCAAAGTAAGGGGTTAAAATGATCTGAATTGTGTAAAAATTACTAGGGGATTGAGATGTGAGAATTATCTTTAGTTGGAAGACCCCTCTAAGAGGAGCGGAGGTAAGTATTTTTGTTAAGAACAGTGAATGTGGTATCTTGTTATCCTGAGTACATTTAACCCCTTAAGGATACATCCATAATGTTTTCATTTTTCCGTGTACAGAGCTGTGTGAGGGCTTATTTTGTGCGCAACAAATGTTACTTTCCCGTGATGTTATTCATTATAACATACTGTGTACTGGGAAGCTGGAAAAAAATTCTAAATGTGGAAAAATTAAAAAAACACGCATGTGCGTCACGTTCTTGTGGGCTCAGTTTTTACGTCTTTCACTCTGCGCTCCAAATAACACCTCTGCTTTATTCTTTGGTTTGGTTACGATTGTGGTGATACCAAATTTATACAGGTTTAATTGCGTTTTAATACATTTTCAAAAATTAAACGAATGTGTACGAAAAAGGAAAAAAAAATGTTGTCATCTTCTGACGCTAATAACTTTTTCGTACTGAGCTGTGTGATATGTCATTTTTTGCTAAATGAGCCGACATTTTAATTGCTACCATTTTGAGGACTGTGCAACATTTTGATCACTTTTCATTACATTTATTATGTCATGTAAAAAGGTGTAAAAGTCGCATTTTGGACATTTGGGCTCCATTTCCCGTCTCGGAGGTCAACTCCGGTTATAACCGTTTTTTATATTTTGATAGATCGGGCATTTTTGGGACGCGGCAATACCTGATGTGTTTGTGATTTTTACGGTTTATTATATTTTATATCAGTTCTAGGGAAAGGGGGGTGATTAGAATTTTTAACATTTTGTACATTTTAAAACTTTTTTCACTATTTTTTAGACCCTCTAGAGTACATTAATCCTAGATGGTCAGATCTTTCCTACCATATACTGCAATACAACTGTATTGCAGTATATGGAGTTTTTGCATGTGATTCATTACAAGGGGCCACTGGCTCATTGTAACGAATATGGAGAAACCATTCAGCCTCAGGTCTGACGAAGGCCCGAGGCTGTCATGGCAATCAATCGCCGCCCCCCGATGATGTTCGAGGGAGCGACGATCGGAGGTACCATGGCACCGCCCATGTGCCGCCATGCTTTCATTGCCACCAGCGGCTTTGCCGACAGCAAATAAGAGGTTAATACCCGTGATCGGCGCAAGCACCAAGTGTTAGCGATGGGTCTTCACAGCAATATGCAGCAAAGCCCATCTCTGTATGAAAAGGGCTCAGCCCGTGAGCCCTCTTCATACACCATTTATAGCTCTGCAGCGGATATATTCGTCGCAGAGCGTGAAGGGGTTAAGAAACTTGTTTTCATGGGTATGCTCCGTCAAGGATCTGGATCATAGAAGATGCTCTGAGACTCATCAAAAACGATTATGGAGTTAGAAGGTTACTTCAAAGTTAACTTGAAGAACTGAATGATCTGCTTTCTGACCTCTGGTGTTTTTCTGATTATTTCTTTAAAACAAACTGTGTGAGTATATCCCAAAAGAACAATCTGTTTGATGAATAAACAGTACAACCAACTGATCCTGCTTTTTTGATCTAAAGGCATCGTATTTAGGGGTGATCCCATATTTATACATGGATAGCAGCTCCGATGACCTCACCCAGAGCATTTATTTACCTTCATAGCTACATTGAGTAGCATGCTGGTCCGAAACACATTCTGTTTTTAAAGGACATCTACCCACAGGATTAACGGCTGTCTGCAAATTAGCCTGATGGGCTCCAGGCTCCATTAACACCTATGGAGCCTAGCGCCTCTCAGGCTCATTGGCATACAGTCCTTCATCCTGGTGGTACATGCCCTTTAAGTCTATCTCAGTAATATCTAAGTGCAATTCACCCATTTATGTCCTTCTAAATATTGATGTTTGTTTTAAATTAACATAATAATATTATAAGACATGGACCAAATCCAGCATTTCAGCCAGACCACTTAGCATATGTAAGTAATGCCATCTGACATGTTGTCTTACTTTTTTGCTTAGAAGAAAGTAACATGGTTTAGGCTCTCAATCTCAGTGATTGTTAATTTATCTTTAAATGATATGCTGGAGACACCATACGATTTTGCTGACCCAATTACCTGCAGCATGATTACATAAGATTGTAAAATACAAGAAATAAGTGTATTAATGAGATTGGCCCTAAGCAAACTACGTGTGTGATCTGCAGCATGAGATGCATAAATACTCGCTACAGCACTTTTCATACCGTTATAGCTTATCTGGCTGTGAGATACATAGAAGTTAGAAGAGGTGTCACAAAACTGCTATTACTATAAATGTTTCTTTGGGCTATATTCAGTAAACTTTAAAGATGTTATGCTTAATAAAGTAATTTGTAAGTTTTCTCCCTGAAGGAGACATGCCGTAGAATGTAACCCTCAGCACGCTGTCTAACTAGTATTTAAAATTTAGTTTAATATCCCCCTAGGAGAAAACTATGAGTGGAAGAAAAGACCTCAAGCCTGTACCACCATATAAAGCAGAACTGTCCAACTTATCAGTCACTTACGATAATGTCAGTGACGGTGTGACTAATGATTAACAAGTATGGTAGCTCTGTATAAATGTGTGAATTTAAAGCAATAATTTTATACAACTATTTCTGATACTTAGAACATTTATGTAGGCCTAAAAAATAATAAGAGGATTGGGGACAAGATTTCACAATGCTATTTTCACACATTAGTATGCTCTTTCTACTTCTGATGAGATTGGTGAGCAAACTATACTTCTATGTCAGAATGGCATTATACAGTAAACCCTCATGCACATGAATATATTTGTGTGCCATGCACAAATGGTGGCTAGTTCACAACACAAATGATTTATAATGTGCACATTAGAGATGAGCGAACATACTTGTCCGAGCTTGATGCTTGTTCGAGCATTAGCGTACTCGAAACTGCTCGTTGCTCGGACGAGTATTTCGCCAGCTGGAGAAAATGGCATCTCCCGCCGTTTTGCTTTTTGGCGGCCAGAAACAGAGCCAATCACAAGCCAGGAGACTCTGCACTCCACCCAGCATGACGTGGTACCCTTACACGTCGATAGCAGTGGTTGGCTGGCCTGATCAGGTGACCCTGGAATAGACTAGCCCCTGCCCGCGTCATTCTCTGTCTGGATGCCGCTAGGGAGAGAGCTGCTGCTGGTCAGGAAAAGCGTTAGGGTGTTCTATTAGAATAGTGTTAGGCAGGAGTGATTCTACAAGAACCCAACAGTCCTTCTTAGGGCTACAATAACGTTTTATTTTCCTTTTTTTTGGTTTGCTTGTGGCTGGGCTTGCTGCTATTAGTAGTGCAGCTAGTACCATATTGTGAGTAATTTGCAGGGAGACTTGTGTTTAGCTCTTAGTGACACACATATCCACCTCAAACACCGAAGTGGGACAATTTATTAGGGGTTTGAATTGAATTAGGCACAGTCTGCTGATTTATTTATTTTTTTACGTTTATTTCTCTTATAACTCAAAGTCATCTGGCACAGCACAAAATCCAGTTGTGTGCTGTCAGTGTAGGTTAGAAACTAGCCATAGCAATAGGATAGCATCTTTTTGTTTAAAAAAAAAACACAAAAAACCCCCAAAAAAATTTTGAAGTTTACACTTTAATTTGGAAAATGTTTAACCAGAGGGCTAGGGGTAGAGGACGAGGGCGTCCAACTACTGCAGGGGTCAGAGACCGTGGTCCTGGGCGGGGTGAGACACCACCTGTCGTGGATTGCGGATAATGCTTCTAGCCATTTGTCCATCAGTCAGTCTTCCACGCAGTCCACCCATGTCACCGAAATCAGCACTCCTCCAGCTCCTCCACCTCAGCCTCCTTCCCCCCAGTCTGCCCCCTCCGAGCAAAATTTGGCATTTGAACCGGCATACTCTGAGGAACTGTTTTCTGGACCCTTCCCACAGTCACAAACCACTTGTCCGGTTGCTGCTGAGCAATTTTCCGATGCCCAGGTTTTCCACCGGTCGCAGTCTGTGGGTGATGATGACATTATTGACGTAGTGGAAGAAGTGTGTAAAGAGGTGTCAGTCGATGAGGAGACACGGTTGTCAGACAGTGGTGAAGTTGTTGTCAGGGCAGGAAGTCTGAGGGGGGAGCAGACTGAGGGATCGGAGGATGATGAGGTGACAGACCCAAGCTGGGTTGATAGGCCGGGTGAACACAGTGCTTCTGAGATGGAGGCGAGTCCTAAAGCAGAACAGGTTGGAAGAGGCAGTGGTGGGGCCAGACGGAGAGGCAGGGCCAGAGCTGGTGCATCAGCGCCAAATGTTTCACATAGTCAAGCTCCCGTGGCGAGGGCTAGATTTTCAGAAGTCTGGAGGTTCTTTAAAGAAACACCGGATGACCAACGGACTGTGGTGTGCAACCTTTTCCAAACCAGGATCAGCAGGGGTTCCACCACTACTAGCTTAACTACCACCAGTATGCGCAGGCATATGAATGCTAAACACCCCACTCAATGGCACCAAGCCTGTTCACCTCCGGTTGGGCACACCACTGCTCCTTCCCCTGTGTCATCTGCTAGTAAGCCCCCTGCCCAGGACCACGGCCCAAACACCTCCCGTGCGAAAACTCCATCTTCGCCTCCAAGATCCTCCACAGCATCCACCAGCGTTCAGCTCTCCATACCCCAGACGCTGGAGCGCAAAAGGAAGTATAGCGCAACCCACCCACACGCCCAAGCCCTCAACGTCCACATCTCCAAGTTGCTTAGCCTGGAGATGCTGCCCTTTAGGCTGGTAGAGACCGAGGCCTTTCGAAACCTCATGGTGGCGGCCGCCCCTCGGTATTCGATCCCCAGCCGCCACTACTTTTCCACGACTTTTCCCGATCTGCCGTCCCAGCCCGCACAGTCACGTCAGAGAACATCATCCGTGCCCTGACCAACACCGTTTCTGACAGGTCCCCATGACCAGGACACGTGGACAAGTGCTGCAGGGCAGGGCCACTATGTATCGCTGACGGAAACATTGGGTTAACTTGGTGAAGGCTGGGACCGAGTCTGACCTTGGGGCTGGTCATATACTGCCGACGCCGGAGGATGTGGGCCTACCTCGGTCAGGTCTCAAGGCCTACTATGCCTCCTCCTCCTACACACCCTCCTCACCTCCTCCTCCGAATTACCATCCGTGGGCATGGCGCCCATCAGTTGTGTAGCTTTAGGCACAAGCACATGCCGTCGCTAAGCGACAGCAGGCGGAGGTGCTCAAAACTGCTGAGCCTAGCGATAAAAGGCCCACCACGCCCACAGAGCTAGTACAGGCATCACGCGCAGACCGATCTGTGGCTGGCACCGACTGAACCTGAAGCCAGGCATGGTTGTGTGTGACAACGGCCGTAACCTGGTGGCGGCTCTGCAACTCGGCAGACTGACACATGTGCCCCGCCTGGCCCATGTGTGTTAAATCTCATAGTCAGCGTTTCCTCAAGACATACCCACATCGTTTGCAAAACCATTTTTGCTCACGAAGGTGGTGCGCATCTGTGCGCATTTCAGGAAGTCCAGTCACAGATGCTGCACTCTCAGAGCAGCGCAGCGCCGCCTCCAACTGCCCGCTCACCGACTGTGTGCGACGTGCCCATGAGTGGAACTTAACATTAACCATGTTATCCAAGAGTTTACCAGCAGCGGAGAGCGATTGTAGACTGCCAGATGTCAACTTCCACCAGAACTGATAGTCAGGTCAGTCAGCTTCCTCAAGTCTACAATGAGGAGTGACGTGGATGTCTGATATCTGTTCAGGTGCTGAGTAACTTTTGAGGAGGTCAACAAGATGGTCAGTGGCGATGCCGCCATCATCAGCCTCAATCCCACTGCGTGGCCTGTTGAAAAACTCTCTGGTCAGCACTGAAAGTCGGAAGCTTTGCGCTCGTCACAAGAGACGGGGGAAGAAGATTACCTTGTTGATAGCCAAAGCACCCTTAGTTCTGTTTCAGTGCATATGGAGGAGGTGGAGAAGAGGAGAGAAGAGGAGGAGAATGTTGGCGAGACACAAGAGGGGACCATTGTTTCAGTCCTTCCAGTTCACGCGGTCTGTATGGGCAGAAGAAGAGAGTTGGAGGAGGAGAAATGGAACAGTCAGGCCAGTGAGGGAGTGAATTCTTGCGCTTTTGGACTCTGGCGCTATGGCAGATTTATGCAGGCTGCCTATCCTGTGACCCTCGCGTTCAAAGAATTTATTCCAGCACCGATTACTGGGTATTCACTCTTCCTGGACCCGGCAAGCAAACAATCTCTCCACTCCATCATCCCTGGAGAGGAAAGGGTGTGAGAATGCATGAATACCAGCAGGCCTGGTGCACAAGCTGAAACAGTATTTCCCTTCTGACAAGGCTAGCGGCCAGAGGGGCTAGTACTTCTGCGGGACAAGTAGCGAGGGAGAGTAGCGAGCAGGCAGCTTTTCCAGCACTGGCCAGAAGTATGCTTTACAAGTCTTTGCCAGTTTATGTACCCCAGCAAGACACTGTCACCTGTTTCCCAGTCTCGCAGAGTAGGGCTGATCTTTACAGAAAGATGGTAAGGGAGACGTAGCTGACCATACTATCGTCCTAAATGATCACACAGCTCCCTACAAACTACTGGTGTTCAAGCTGGACATGTTGGCACGAACTGGCACTGTACGCTTGGGGTTCTTGCTTCCCTTGGCCGCTAGCGTGTTGTCTGAGCGGGTTTCAGTGCAGTGTGTGGCATCATCACCGATAGCGTACACCGCTGTTAACTGACAGCGCTGACAGGCTGACGCTTATCAAGATGAATAAAGCCTGTATTTCTCGGATTTTCATTCTCCACCAGTGAAAGAAGCTCAACCTAAATAATGTATGCACTCCTCCTCCTCATTGTCCTCCTTCTCCTCCTCGTACACTAAAGCAGAGGAAACTGGCTATTTTTTGCCAGTGGCCACTCGGCTTAGCTATAGTACGCTATGTATTTAATTTTTCTGGAGGACCACCTACCTGCTCCTCTGGTTTGAAACTTTTTTGGACGTGCCACATACAGGCACTATCCAAATTAATTGTCTCTCCAGAGCAGCCTCCACATGGTCGTCTTTTAGCTGGCTCCACATGTTGTCTCCATGCTACCTCCACACGTCATCGCCATAGCTGCCTCCAAACAGTCGTCCACTATAGTTGCCTCCAACATGGTCTCCTATCAAACGAACTGTGTCAGGCAAATTTTGGGTTGTTTTCATGGATTCCACATCAAACTTGTTAACTTTGTCGCCACCACTGCGTGTAATCCACAAAATATACTGGCAACTTTATCATTACCGAATATTTCAGCGCTTCTTGCGCTCTGTTACATTCCCCTACACCCGCCCATAACCCAAACTTATAGAACGCTACTTACACTTGATCAATGCAAAGGTCTTAGAGGACTGTTTGGAGAGTAGCCGAGAGACAGGGGCTTGGATAGGCAAGTTCGCTGGCAGCGGAGCTCCAGCTCCATCCAAGATCCAACTAACATAGTTAACTGCAGCAACCTTTAATCTACTACTAGTTCACTGCCTCCATACATCGTCCCCTTATCAAACGAGCTGTGTCAGGCAGAATTTCAGGTGTTGCACCAGATACATTAGTGGAACTCGCCCATCTATCGGCCAGCCTGCTGAGACCCTGAAGTTGCAATCATAGCACGCGCAATATGACTGCCCCATATTGTCGCTCTTAATCATGGAAGTCGTCTCCATGGCGGCCTCCACATGATCCCCTTATCACAAAGAGCTGTGTCAGGCAATTTTTTCGGGTGTTTCACCAGATACGTTATGGAACTTGGTCACTGATGTCGCCACCATGCAGTGTTATCGACTAAATATACCGTCATCCTTTTGTTCACATAGAAATCATTTCACCTCCTGTTGGTGAAACCTGATTCCATTAGGGTATTGTCACCATGACACTCTCTAGCCTGCCACTTTGCCGCTGCCTCTGCTGGCCGTCCCCTATAGTGTCAGGGTGAATTATTGCATGTTTAGATGCTATCATAGCCTCATTCGGTCACTCTGTACATGGCCATGCTGTTTGCCCATATTTTTGCATATGGTGCGATTAAGCAGCCTCAGAGTTCCATGCATGCTGGCCCCTGTTGTTTCCTGTCCTTTCTGTGTGTGTTTCCCATCCTTTTCAGAGGTTCCCAGGTGTTTGGCCAAGCTTCCCTGTGCAGAGCCTTGGTCCCCTTCTGAAAAATGCTCGATCTCCCATTGACTTCAATGGGGCACGTTATTCGAGACGAGCACTCGAGCACGGGGGAAAGTTTGTCTCGATAAACGAGTCCCGAGCATGTTTAGTGCTCGGCTCATCTCTAGTGCACATCCATGATGCATGGACGGTATGAAACCATATTATAAACCATCCAAGTTGCTGCCCAACAATTGTAAAGCAGGTCCTATTCTGCCTGGATGTTAGTGGCAAGTGAGCTGCCCTCACCACTAATGTCTGTAAGGCCACAGGTTGTAGAGCGGCGTCCATCCCGATTTGGCAGACTCTGCACTCATGATCCAAATTTGAACAAGTGCTGCCATTCAAGCTTTGAGTTCATGTTTAGGAAAAGCATCCTCAGGTAGGTAGAGGAGGCTGCTGGGATTATGGACAGGTGGAAATCTATGTTTGCTCTTTTTAGGCACCGTGCGCAGAGCTGCATAAGTTACTGATAGTGCTATAGGCAGGACCAAACTTAGTACTATTAGCATTCCAAGCATCATCAATATTTAAAGGGACACAGTCTCAGCTAGCTTTTAGTTTCGCACCATGCGCAATTCCTAAAAGGCACAATCTAGTATAGTCTGCAGTTTCCAACATAATTTAGCAATATCTAAAGGCACCATCTCAGTAAAGCATTGTAGTTACAGCATCAGTCTAGCAATGGCTTAACACCAGTTTTACAAGTACTTGAGCATGTGTAACGTTACACTGTCACTCTAAGACCTATTTGCATCATAACAGTACTACCCATTGTAATGAGGTTTTGACCTATATCCTCCAAACAGGTGTTGCAGGTCTTTAAAAATAGGAAGCAGTAAAGGGACAGGATATGGGTTTAATGGTGCTCCTTCTGCTGCTGGTGGTGAGAGCTAGTGCTTCAGGAAAAGGATGTGTCCATCTCTACCTGAATGCAAGCAGGAGCCATGGTCTGCAGCGCATATGGTAGACTCCGTAGGCCACACATATTTGAGGCATTGATCAATTACATGTGCCTCAACTTCCATGGAATTATGTTCACCATGCTAAACATCTTCGAAACTGCAAAGCCCTCCTCCTTATCCCCTTCAAAACAGCAAAGGCTGTCTCAGACAAAAAGTCAGGAACAGCCACTCTTGCTGTATGACTTCTCTCCTAGCTGGAAATCTGTGACCCATCCACCTAACTCAGACAGAGTTGCAAGATTCCCAAGGCCCAATGATGGAGGATGAGGGAGTGGGGCAGTAGAGAGTTATCAAAATAGATCTACACTGATATGAAGAACCCAACTGCTGTGGCTTTCTGTGATGTGTAGACAGAGAGGGCTCACTGAAGTGGTAGAAGAAGCAAGATATGATGAAGAGCCTCCTAGACCCTACATAGGTGGAAGGTAGCAATAGTTCAGATGAAATGGGGGTAATCAGTAAGCCCAGCAGCCTGAGAAACAGTGAAAGAGTGCCAAGGTGCAGGTCTGCTTATGGTGCCTTGTTATCTGTCACTTCCCGCACCCATGATCCAGCAAAACAAGACCATTGCCACAGGATGTCTGCCGCATGCATTTTTTTCTTCTATAGTGCAGGGAGACAGGACGTGTAATTTTAACGCTGTGCCACCAGTTCATAAAGGAGCCAAAGCCATAACAATCTGAGTGCCTCATATGTGACTAGGCAAAGTGAACATGAGATGCAGTGGATGAACAACCAACCAGAGCCTGATGCCCCATATACTGCTTTGGTTAATTTAGGCGGTACCTCTACCTCCATTCTGCCCCCACCAGGATTGATGGACATACTCCTTGCCACCAGTTGCCTTCTACTTCCTACTCCTGCTTCTCCTCTCCTTTTTCTTCATCCGTCAATGCATAGCCTGCACCACTGGTTTTGCAAAATCATGTGGAGCTAGAAGCAGGCTGTTCCATCTGTCTGGGTGAAGGGCACACAGTCTACATGAGATCTGTGTTCTGGGATCAGGAACAGACAGATGAGTGGTTGCTGCCATGTGAACCTCAAGACTGGCAAGTTGGTATAGTAAAATGGTATAAGTAGTGGTTTTGGGCAAATGCAGATTTATGACATCTCTTGCCTTGTGATGTTTGAACCTGGTGGTGGCAAAGGTTCTGGCCAACTACACGACCTGCCAGGACTGCTGTAGTGTGTGTCGTGTTTTTGTGATATCAGCATTACACCCCGCTGCTGCTCACTGCATTGCAGAGGAACTTTGACTTGCTCACCCACCACCTCATATCGCTGATATTAAACTAGATGACATTCCACTTTCCACAAGCAGTAGCAGGCAATTTTTGAATTCAGCTCCTTAACACCCGAATGAGTCAAAGTAGGACCAACTTCACCACCAATGAATGGCCTACATAAAGGAATTTGTTCAGCACTGCACTGCTTCATAGGCACCAATATGGTCAGAACTGTGATGCCATTATCAGTTCTACTATCCCATCTTTGTTGCTGCTTGATGAAAGAGTTTTCTGGCCATGAGTAAAGATGGCCCAGGAGGAAGAAAAATATGAACAGGTGTCAAGTCACTCAGTGTTCTTGTCGGCGTCACTTATGGAGGGTGGTAGAGGAGGACGATGAAGGATGAGAAAGAGAACGAGAATGAAGAAGAGGAGTTTTCCTCAGAGCAGGGCGACACCTGGAGCACAGACGGATGTCCAGCCAGGGGACACAGTTTAGGATATGCAGCTCAATTAGTCAATAAAAACATGGTGGGGAGATGCAGAGAAGGGGAACACCTCCACTGGACAGCTTGTCCTTGCCTTGGGCAGCCTCTGTCCACATAGGCCACTAGTATGACCTTTAAATTTCACCTAGAAAAACACCACGTTCTAATTACTTGGTGGCCTCTGCTGGGTCCACAATACAATGATAGTAGCATCGTTAATCCACAAGTAATAGTGAGACACAAATGAGGTTGAGCGAATTGGTGCAAGCACTTCACTGTCAGATTTCCAATCCAACATTGGGTGCTCAGTGCCAGCAGGGAATGGAGGATCAGAAAGTCAATGACGCAATAGAAACACCTCAGGAGGGAGAGTGAGCATGATCACAATACCGAATACTGTAATTGTATTCTCCTCAACCTCCACCACAATCGGATATGGCACGTAGTACTAGGAGGCAGACTGTGATGGTGTAGGTGTACGATTACTCTTCACATTTCTCCGGTACTGAGCACAAGCCCTCCCCCATTCAATTGTGGTCGGAAATGTGATACCTAGCAAGATGATGTACCTCTAGCCTTACAGTGTGTGTGGCGGGTCTGCCCTGCGACAGTGTATGTTAAAGTGTTCAGCATGCTTGGTGGTATCATCACTGACAAGAGAATATGGCTTCTTACAGCCAATGTGGATATCTCACATTAAGATAAACACAGGCAGATCTCACCCAGCTTGGCTTTGCCAGCATCTGAATAAGTTGGTAGAGATTGAATACCACATTCCCTGACTTTAACTTGCAATTGTCAAATCCGGGATTACCAGAATTTAAACTTAAATTGCAAATCGTACTCAATCTCCACCTTTATACTGTCAAATCATTACATTGCTTAGTGTAAGGAAAGCCGTATCTCCCGGTCCTACAGTACATTTGCAGTGGTTTGAGTGGCATAAAAATTTTAAGGGAATGCTACAATGTCAGCGGATAATCTACTACCAGAGGGAAAAAGTATACATTTCTCAGCAGCTTGTGGTAGAAGTGCTTATATTGTTATTATTGTTTATGTCTGTCTTAATAGGACATAAAAGGTGTTGAACATAACAAAAACAATGCTTCTCTTATTTTAAAAATAATGTCAACAGGTTTGTGTAATATTGCAGCTCAGACTATTTATCATCTATGGAGCTAGTGAAAAATGACATACACAACCAGTGGAGTTAAGGATATATTTTTTAAGTTCCCATGTTTTTACAATCCAGGATAAGCATTTAATTCCAAACTTTTTCTTAATTTCTTATTTTCTCCCATGATGTGCATAACCATCCCTCTTGTCATCAGGTTGTGTCTGGTACTTGGAGCATTATTGACAACGTGAAAACATTGCTCCTTACTCTGCCCTACATTTAAAATGAATGTCTTAAGCTCCTACCATAAGCAAAATAAAAAAAAAAAAATTAAAACTTCTTTAGCCTTTAGAGATATATACCTTTAAGACCATTAGTAACCCTGTAGTTAAAAAAGTACCTTCTCCATCATCAACAAGGAAGTCATCAGATGTGTATGGTGGACTACCACAGTTTAAGTGCTGGGCAGGGCTGATCTGTTATCACAGATTTGACCAGTAGTTACCACAAGAAGCATAACAGCAAAGACAGAAATATGTGTTTTGAACTCAAGCATTGTCAGCTAATATCTTTCTCCTCCTCTGGGTTTTTACAGAGTCATCTGGTTCTTCAGTGGATCTAACATTTCCATCAGAGATGTCACACTGATATTATCTTGAAGGGACACTCACTTTGTGTAATACAATGCAGAGTTACAATGGATATAAGAGGGAGGAATAAACTGAGTTACCCTAACTGGCACAGGTGGAGAAATATTTAAATAATCACATAATTCAACCAGTTATCATTAGATAATAGTTTACTTTACATAGAAAAGATCCTCAAGACCAACTAGGAAATAAATGAATTCTAAAATAAAAAAGAGAAACACCTTAAGCTGTTGGATAATCAACTATCTGCCAGCCCCTATACTTGATTCACCAGTGTTTTTGGATGAGATTTTAAAGCATTGAGCCTAACTATTAGATTGTGGTATCTGTACAGATAGCCTAATTCTATGGGGTTTTATGTGTGTCATATATAATTATTATTGGACAAAACAGTTGAGTAAATATAATCTTGTACATATACGTATTAAGCAAGTTGCTTATCCAAGGATTGTGGTATCAGTGCAGAGAGCAGATTGAATCCTTCTGCTACTAACTTCATACATGAAAGGTATGTTTTGACAAGTCCTGACCGCACAGTCAAAACTGCTTACAGGCTCCCTTTTAAAGTTAATATTTCACCCCCTCCAATCTACTCCAACTTTTTTCATGCTTAAGAAGTAATTATTTTCAAGATTTCTACAGTTTCAAACAAATGGCCAGAGCCAAACTGGGACTGTTCTATGCCAGCACCATCCATCAGATGTAGAGAGGACGAAAAAATGTTTTTGGGTTCTGGAAACACCCTGATAAGGAGACAATTCCAATTGCGAAGCAATTGAATATACTCTTGAAGAATGCGGAGTGAGGGATTAGCAAAGGTGGAAAATATCTAATTTAACAGTATATGTGAGCAAAATAAATAAGGTACCCACTCCTAAGAAAAATCATTTGCAGTGGACTAAAGGATACACATCAGAGTATGGCAATGATTATGGTAATAGTGGGTCCTCTTTGTGATTATAAAGTCCTCCTATGTCAAGCAATGGATATCAACATTTTCTTGGTTTACTTCCAGGTGGGTTTAAAGCAAGCCCCTCTACTACAAGTCAAGTCCATCGATCTGACAGCAAACAGCCTATTTAGCCAAAATAGCTTTAGTACCAATATGCTAATTAGACATTTCTGTCGGAAGGGTGGTTTGGTCAGATAGTTGGCTTTGTCCATTGAATGGTAGAGATAATTACTAAAAGTGGAGTGGTGCCTGTTAAAGAAGGCAAAACAGTTGGACATGTATGTGCTTTTCCAACTATGAATATCAACAGGTAACTGCTACAGAAAAAAAAAACTTTTCCACTTGTAACACCTTGACAATCCATGAAATAAAGCTGAACATTCTAGTAATTTGCATCATTATGATTGGATCTAGGATTTATTTTGGGTAAAGTCCCAATGCATATCCTGTTTAATGCATTAAAAAGGAGAGTCTGTTTTGTAGCTACTGGTGAATTAGCATGTTTTTAAATCATATTTGAGGAAAAGCTCTTGTTTCACTTCTTAACTTTTACCATTGAACAAATTTGCTCTGATTTGTTTCAAAGTAATAGATGGAACTTTTCCACATGTCTCAAATTAAAGCAGTTGCCAAGTCGTAATGTGAAAAGATATGAAAATTACACCCAACAAATCAAACTGCATTTCCTTTCAGATGGAGCACTTCCTGGAACACTTCTTTCCAGTAGCAACAAATCTTCAAATTTAAAAGTTGAATGCACAAGTTGTAAGACAAGTGATAAATAGAAACAATTTAAAGGTGACAATGGACTGCAGTTGAGTGCATGTATGCTGGCAGAATAATCATTCCTGTTTTTTCCTTCATATTTGTCCTAAATATCAAAGGGAAGACCGTTTTTATTATTGCATCCTATTTCAGATACAGTATTGCCTCCTGGTCTATGGGACAGGTTCTTGCTCTTATATCATTCAAGATTTGTAGTGCTATTTCCAGTGATTAAGTAGACTAGTACAAATGAGTACAAAGTACCAGACCAACCATTTGTTTTCATCACAGAATCTGATTACCATCTTTGCTTCTATCCAAAAAATAATTGTGTCCGTTTTTAACCAAATACCTAGACCAAGGTCATCAATTTCAGAAACACAATGCTTCAAACTAGGCCCAATAAATCAACTCAAACAAATTACTCAGCGGTTAAATTTCTGTCCTTCCTGGAACTGTAAGAAGGGAGTGGATCTGCTGCAATGAGCCTTTGTAATAAATACATGAACGGTGGTCACTTATCATATGTACTAAACTACAAGCTATAAAACAGAATGACAGGGCAGTGGTCTTTCACCATCACTGCTTACATGTGTGTGTGAGCTTTAAACCCAAGAAATGTACAATATTTAAGATGACCTATATTAGAAGTGGATTACAGAATTAAAATTGTACACAAAATTAAATTTGTCAAAACTGGTCACATTTGAAAGTACAGTGCAAAACTGCACTATATGCAGTTTGCCTGTGAATTGTGCAGGAGTGCGGCAGATTCACGAATTGTGGTGTACCTTATTCATGAATCTGGAAGTATGTACCATTTTTTTTTGGTGCAAATTGTTCGTGCTGGCAGAATTGTGGTGCACACAATGTGGTGTTGGACAGGACTGTGGCTCACAATATGCCCTTTTGGTCACATTTTTCTCCTTGTTGGGACACACGCAGCCGCAACACAAAACTGTAGTGCAGATACTTTATAAAATACATGTGCAAGCAATTTTACACTTTGTATTTCAAGTGCAAAGTCAGACAGAAAACTGGTGCAAACACTTTTTAATAAATGTGGGCTAGTGGATTGATAGGATAGTAAGAAAAAAAATTATAAAAAAAAGCTATCAAGGTTCACAAGTATCTTGTTTAGTTAACCCTCCTAAGATGCAGCCATTTTTGACTTAAAGAAGATCGGTTACCTCCTGAATTTTACCACTCTGACTAGCAATGCCTTGATAAAGGGTTACAAGCCTCTCACCATATCACCTAAAGTTAGCTGCCAGTGAGGCCCTGTGTGCCTTTATTGCAGCGCTTTTCTGATATGCAAATTAACTTACCTGACCCATATCTTCTGAAATTGATCTTCTCCTCCCGTGCTGTCAGAGTCACCTTATTTGACGACAGCTCTGTGTTTTTCTCATCAGTTGCCCTGCCTCCTGTGTACTTCGGGACTGTCGCTAATGTGTAGCTATAGACGTATAAAGCACTATTTATTATAGCAAATATTGAAATTTTTTTTTTTTTATAAGGGTCCCTTGTGTTACATTCATGTCAGTAACTGAAGTGACATTCAATAAGGTCTTTAACTCCTATCATTAGCAAACTATACCACATATATGTATCATATGACATGAAATCATATCATGTCACAAATGTGGGATGGAGAGGAGTAGAAAACTGGGTGCAATGCTGTGATTTTACGTCATCAGATACATGTAAAGGGCATGGACTTTTAATTACACACCCTGGTCACATGACATGAACTGCTGAATAGTAAGGAGGCATAAGGCATGAGAAGAAATTGAGAGGCTTTCACAGCAGCAGGACACACCCCCTCTGATGCCAGGTAATAAGAAAAATTTGATGTGGACGTAAGGGAAACAATTTTTAGCTAAAGAATGGTGTCAGTTCAGTTAATGGCTCATCGGAAGATGTCACTAGCTGTAATTTGTGAAAATGTGGTCAACAGGTTCCCTTTAAGGCCTCAGCACCTTTTTTTGTAATCGACATTGGTGTTGCTTTATAGGGATATAACTTTTGAGCAATTTAACTTACCAAAGTGATTTTGAAATGATTTTTCAGCATATGCTTTACTTCACATTAGTGGAAAACTTTGCGTTAATTGAATTAATTGGTTAATTAAGTTTTGAAATTTATTTTATTAAAAAAAAATTCAAAATTTGCCATTTCCAAAATTGACAAAATAATCTCGTTTTTTCCAGATAGGATATTAAGAATTTCTAAACTCCTAGCTCGTCAAAGCATCAATAATTAGACATTAATCAGAATAAAAGCGGAGTCATTAAGTATTTAAAAAAACATGCCAAACTTCCTCTTGTATATCTTGGTCATCCACATTCACAATAAAACTTACTTGCTTAAAAAGATAAATGAAAAAAAAAGTTTGTTAAAATTCTAAAGAGCAGTAAATGTAGCTTTATTAATAATTTAGTAATACATTAGCTTTTGAATTCATAGAGGGGAATATTAAAATTGCCTTTGTCTACAAGTGTGCCATTTTATCGTACTCATGTACTACATGAGATTGCTCCAACAGAGTGTAACCTTTTGTTACACTCTTATTCAGATTTTGAAAAGTAGTGAAAACATTTGATTGACAAAACCATTTGTCTTTTGTGAGCCCAGGGAAAGAAATATGTGTTTAAACAGAAAAACAAAAAGAGCAGCACGGTTTCTTCTTCACACAAACAATATATTTTAGCAAAGTAAACAATAATGCATAACAGGGCACCTTGTGGATTACCTTTCAATTTGCTTTTGAATTTCTACGCAATATCCAATGCATTAAAGGGCAAAACTGGATCACTTGCTATTCGTAAAACCATCTCTGAAGTCAGCTGAAAAAAATAAAAGAAATTTTAGAACATTGTGTAGGGCAGCAAAAATATTTTATAAAACATCTCTAAAAAGTATTTTATGAACAAAGCGCTAACATATACACAATAAAACAAAATCATCAATGAGACATTTAAACTTGACATGTGTTTTGTTGCAAACACTTTGGTTTCATGCATTTAAAAAAGTAAACAGTTTAAAAAAATGAAATGTGATGATCATGGTTTAAAAAAGGTTTCAAATATTTCTTAAAGTGTGTTGCTTTCAGATAAACTCATCTATGATTGAGGTTGCCTTGTGATAGGTAATCAATGTTTCAATAAAAATCGTGCTCTAAAAAGATCTTTGAAAGGAACCTGTTACAAGGAATGTGGGTTTTTAGCTGGTGGACAAGTCCAACAGCCATATGTTATGGGATTTTAAAAATGTCTTTGTGAGCATTTGTGTTACTTCAGTCGTTTTATAATTTAAGATATATTGCCTGGCTCCCTACCAATAGCATGTGGTGAGTCCCGGGGGGAGCGGAGGAGGAGCTACATCCTGTGTTGTGCCTGTGTTAGTCTTCTCTCCATTAAAGTCATCCAAATCCTCACCTACTCTCCACTTCCGATTGTGTGCATTGAGAGGCAGGGGAGGAGAAGGGTTAATGTATGGAGGAGAGGAGAAATGCAAGAGGAGACATCAGACACACCAACCCTACAGCTACCCCGCCCTACCCCTCCAACTCACCACGTACTCCTGTGGGAGGCCAGGTGATGAAAGTAAAACCTTTTTATAAACTACTGCAATGATTCTGACATGCTGGACAAAGGCATTTTTAAGATCAGCATAGCATAGTGTATTGGTACCTGTCACCAATTGAAAATTACATTTGGTGACAAGTTCACGTTTTAAACCCTTTACAATCCACAACTCTTGAATTCTTTAAACCCATAGCCCAATAAGACGTACCCTTACGTCTTGCTGCGCTATGGGGAGATGAAGAGGGCCTAACGGGGCTGAGCCCTCTTCATCCTCACCGGGCATTTGCTTCATAATGAAGCAATGCCCGTCGCTAACACCCGTGATATGGTATTGTGCTTGCCACCGATCGCGGGGTTAACCCTTTGATCGCTGCGGCGGGCAATAAAGAGCCGGCGGCGCCGTGGGCACCGCCACTTGGCTTTGATCATCACTCCCCGTGACCGTTAGTGGGGGGCGGCGATCCGTTGTCATGACAGCTCTCGGATCACCACAAAAGATCCGAGGCTCATGATCGAGGCCATCTATTACAATGTGCGATCTGCACATGTAATAGATGGTATGCAAAATACCCATTATACTGATATGTAGGTATGCAGTGTATTTTAGGATCAATCAGACAACCTAGGGTTAAAAGTACCCTAGGGAGGTCCTGAAAAATAGTAAAAAAAAATAAAAGTAAAAAAAAAAAATTTATATTAAAAAACATAAATATTCAATCACCCCCTTTCCCTAGAACTGATATAAAATAAAAAGTAAAAATCCTAAACACATTAGGTATACTCGTCCAAAAATGCTCCCGATCATCAAAATATAATAACCGGTTTTCACTTGTGTTTTAACCCCGTGAGCGCGGAAAATAGCGCCCGACGAATGCAAATTGGCTTTTGTTTAGCCATTTTGAAAAATAGAAAAAATTCTATGAAAAGTAATCAAATGGTCGCACTGTCCTAAAAATAAAAGCATTGAAAATGTCATCAGACAGTCGCAAAAAATTGACACCATACTACAGCTTGTACACTAAAGTATGAAAAAGTTATTAGCGCAAGAACACTATAAAATGAAGATTTTTTTTTCTGTCAGGGGTTTTAATTTTTGTAAATGTATGAAAAACATTACAAAACCTCTACACCATTTGGCTTGGCCCTGTCCCTGTGATTGTATTGACCCAATGAGTGAAAGTGACTTGTCATTTGGGGCACACCGTGAAAGCGTGTAAAAACCAAGCCCACAAGAAATGGCCCACGCACAAAGTTGTTTTTTTCATCATTTTCACTGCATTTAGAATTTTTTTCTGGCTCCCAGTACACGGCATGGAATATGATATCCATCACGACGAGTGCAATTGTTTACGCAAGAAAATAAGACATCCAGCAGCTCTGGAATGGAAAATATAAAAAGGTATAAGATTTTGAAGGTGGGGAGTGAAAAATAAAACGCAAAAAAACGAAAAAGGGCCTGGTCCTTAAGGGGTTTAAAAGCATAACGCCATGGAATTTCTGGCACAGTGGGGATTTTTTCTAGCTCACACCATTTCCCAGCAATGTCTCTATTTTCAGATCTCTACTATAAGGCACAGTGCCAGGCCATCTGCTTTCGCCAATTCTAGAATTTGAGAGTTTAGTTAGCAAACTTTCAGTTTAGCTTTGGTTCACAATATACTAATTAGGCACAGTTGTATAGTCACATAGGGGTTCTGGGTTTAAAGCAGACAATTAACAGTAGGTATAAAAATGAGGAATGGTGGTGGCAGGAATCCATAAATAAAGCATGCAAAAAATTGGTTAATGTTGAGAGTAATATCCTCTTTGAAGGTAATAGGTCACCAGAAAAGAAAAGTTGTTGTTTAAGATTTTTAAGATATATATTTTAAGGAATTATTAACGGAAATGCAAAACATTTTCACACCACATATTATTTAGTAAAAATGTTCATTTCCTGCAATTTTTGCTTTAACTATTTAGGGTGCAGCCAATTTAGGCTTAATGCACAACCCTAGGTTTCAAATATGAACATGGGTAACTTGACTACAAAGTTTAAACACTTTAACTTTCCAAATTAATTTTGAGGGCATGTCACAAAAACAGTTGACGTATTGGTAAATTTGGTTCATATATTTACCAATTTACACTAAAGAAAAACAAAAATTTGACAAAACAAAACATTCCATTTTGAAAAATCATAAATTATCTCTCATTTTTTAGCAGATATACCACCTCAATTAGTTACTAATGGACATTCACTGCTTTCGAGTTTAGTACTTTCAGTCATATTTTAAGATGACTTTATTTTTATTACAATGTAGACGCTTACCGAATTTGAACCTTGTATTTTTTTCATATTTTCCAAGGAGATTTCAATTGGACTTTTTTGGGGCATCATCACATAAATCAAAATGAGTAACCCCTCTCAAAATTTGTTATACAATTGTTCGATGTAAGAGGATACTCCCACGTGTGGACGTTACTTGTTGTATGAGTGCACAGCAGGATGCAAAAGGAAAGAAAGAAATTATGTTTTGCAGAATTTTTAATGTATTGCAGAATAAAGAGTAGTATGTGGGGAAAAAAAATCGATAGTTGGTGCATGCTATCTCCAAAAGGTTTATACCACTGTAATTTATTCAAAACCCTTGATTAGTGGACACCAGTCCATATATATCAAATCACAACATGATTTAAAAAACATAATTCATTTTATTAAACCCTAACGCTGAAGCCACTTTTCACCTCCTGACACGGCCCATTTTTAAAATCTGAAGTGCGTATTTAAGTGGTAAACTTTGGAACGCTTTAAACCATATCCAGTTGAATTTTGAGATGTTGTTTTCGTGACCACATTGTACTTAATGCTGGTTGAGAAATTTAATCACTTATGTAGTATTTAATTTATGACCTAAATGGAAATTTGGCAAAAATTTTGAAAAAAATCAATGTTTTACAATAAAATGTTCTACTTTTTGTTAAAGTGGTCATATCACTAAAATAACTTGAAACTAACATTTTCCTATGTATGCGTTAAAACGTGACATCATTTGTCAAACACATATTTTACTTTATTTAGGATGTTAGGCGGCTATACTTTAGGTGGACAAATTTTTCAGATTTTTCACGAAAAAAAAAATCATCAAAACATACTTTTGGAGGGTCAAGGTAGTTAGAAGGGATTTTATTAAGGCTTACATGACATTGAAAACCCCCACAAATGACAGCATTTTAGAAACTACACCCCTCAAAATATTCAAAACAACCTTTGGGAATTTTGTTAACCTATTAGTGTTTCCATGAGGATAGTGAAAAGATAAATGAAAGTGAAATAGCGAAATGTAATTTTATCTTAATATAAATTCATTGAACACTAAAATTTGCACTTCACATGGGGTTCGTTAAAAAGGAAAAATGCATTTACAATCGTTAGGGGCACATTCATCCGAGATGCATTACCCATTTTTCACTGTCCCTGCTGTAAGGGCACAGGGGGGCATTGGAACGGGAATATATAAGAGCGTTGTTGCTTTTTGCAGGGAAATATGGCTGAAAACGTTTTCAGGTGACAGGATGCATTGGAGAGCCATATGGTACCAAAACAGAGGGGAAAGCCAACATGAGACTCATTTTGGAACAGTACACCCCTTGGAGAGGGTTTAGAAACGTGTAATTTGTGTAGTCTTACACTAAGTACCAAGCCAAAAAGCAAAACGGCGGGAGCTGCCATTTTCTCGAGCGGGCGAAGTATTCGTCCGAGCAACGAGCAGTTTCGAGTACGCTAATGCTCGAACGAGCATCAAGCTCGGACGAGCATGTTCGCTCATCTCTATCTAGGAGCTCTTCATCATATCTTGCTTCTTCTACCACTTCAGTGCAGCCCTCTCTGTCTACACATCACAGAAAGCCACAGCAGTTGGGTTTCTTCATATCAGTGTAGATCTATTTTGATACTCTACTGCCCACTCCCTCATCCTCCATCATTGGGCCTTGGGAATCTTGCAACTCTGTCTGAGTTAGGTGGATGGGTCACAGATTTCCAGCTAGGAGAGAAGTCATACAGCAAGAGTGGCTGTTCCATGACTTTTGTCTGAGACAGCTTTGCTGTTTTGAAGGGGATAAGGAGGAGGGCTTTGCAGTTTCGAAAGATGTTTAGCATGGTGAACATAATTCCATGGAAGTTGAGGCACATGTAATTGATCAATGCCTCAAATATGTGTGGCCTACTGGAGTCTACCATTATGCGCTGCAGACCATGGCTCCTGCTTGCATCAGGTAGAGATGGACACATCCTTTTCCTGAAGCACTAGCTCTCACCACCAGCAGCAGAAGGAGCACCATTAAACCCATATCCCTGTCCCTTTACTGCTTTCCTAATTTTAAAAGACCTGCAACACTGTTTGAGGATATAGGTCAAAACACTATTACAATGTAGTACTGTATGATGCAAATAGGTCTTAGAGTGACAGTGTAAGTTAACACTGGCTCAAGTACTTGTAAAACTGGTGTTAAGCCATTGCTAGATGATGCTGTAACTACATACTTTACTGAGATGGTGCCTTTAAGATATTGCTAAATTATGTTGGAACTGCAGACTATACTATGATTGTGCCTTTAGGATATTGCAGCATGGTGCAGAAACTAAAAGCTATACTGAGACTGTGCCCTTTAAGATATTGGATGATGCTGGAAATGCTAATAGTACTAAGCTTGGTCCTGCACTATAGCAGCCTATCAGTAACTTCATGCAGCTCTGCACGGTGCCCTAAAAAGAGCAAATACATTAGATTTCCACCTGTCCATAATCCCAGCAGCCTCCTCTACCTACCTGAGGATGCTTTTTCCTAAACATGAACTCAAAGCTTGAATGGCAGCACTTGTTCAAATTTTGGATCATGAGTGCAGAGTCTGCCAAATTCGGTATGGACCCGCTCTACACTACCTGTGGCCTTACAGACATTAGTGGGTGAGGGCAGCTCACTTGCCACTATCCAGGCAGAAATAGGACCTGCTTTACAATTTGTTGGGCAGCAACTTGGATGGTTTATAATATGGTTTCATACAGTCCATGCATCATGGATGTGCACTAGAGATGAGCGAGCACTAAAATGCTCGGGTACTCGTTATTCGAGACAAACTTTTCCCGCTGCTCGAGTGCTCGTCTCGAATAACGAGCCCCATTGAAGTCAATGGGAGACTCGAGCATTTTTCAAGGGGACCAAGGCTCTGCACAGGGAAGCTTGGCCAAACACCTGGGAACCTCTGAAAAGGATGGAAACACCACAGAAATGGACAGGAAACAACATGGGGCCAGCTGCTGGAACCTCTGAGGCTGCTTAATCGCACCATTATGCAAAAATTATGGGCAACAGCATGGCCATGACAGAGTGACCGAATGAGGCTAGATAGCATCTAAAACATGCAATAATTCACCCTGACACTATAGGGGACGGCATGCAGAGGCAGCGGCAAAAGTGGCAGGCTAGAGAGTGTCATGGTGACATACCCTAAATGGAATCAGGTTTCACCAAAGGAGGTGAAATGATTTCCTATGTGAACAAAAGGATGACGGTATATTTAGTCGATAACACTGCATGGTGGCGACATAGTGACCAAGTTCCATAACGTATCTGGTGAAACACCCGAAAAATTAGCCTGACACAGCTCTTTTGATAAGGGGATGACATGTGGAGGCCGCCATGGAGACGACTTCCATGATTAAGAGCGACAATATGGGGCATTCATATTGCGCTGCTATGATTGCAACTTCAGGTCTCCAGCATGGCGGCGATAGATGGGCCGAGTTCCACTATGTATCTGGTGAAACACCTGAAAATTCTGCCTGACACAGCTCGTTTGATAAGGGGACGATGTATGGAGGCAGTGAACTAGTAGTAGATTAAAGGTGCTGCAGTTAAAACTATGTTAGTTGGATCTTGGGATGGAGCTGGAGCTCCGCTGCCAGGCGAACTTTCGCCTATCCAAGCCCCTGTCTCTCGGCTACTCTCCAAACAGCACTTCTAAGAACCTTTTGCATATGATCAAGTGTAGTAGCGTTCTTATAAGTTTGGGTTATGGCGGGTGAGGGGAATGTAAACAGATGCGCAAGAAGCGCTGAAATAATATCGGTAAATGATAAAAGTTTGCCAGTATATTTTGTGGATTACACAGCAGGGTGGCGACAAAGTTAACAAGTTTGATGTGGAATCCATGAAAACAACCCAAAATTCTGCCTGACACAGTTCGTTTGATAAGGAGACCATGTATGGAGGCAACTATATGGACGACTTTTGGAGGCAGCTATGGCGATGACGTGTGGAGGTAGCAATGGAGACAACATGTGGAGCCAGCTAAAAAGACGACATGTGGAGGCTGCTCTGGAGACAATTTAATTTGGATAGTGCCTGTATGTGGCAGTCCAAAAAAGTTTTCAAACCAGAGGAGCAGGTAGGTGGTCCTCCAGAAAAATTAAATACATAGCGTACTATAGCTAGAGCCAGTTGGCCCTGGCAAAAAATAGCCAGTTTCCTCTGCTTTAGTGTACAAAGAGGAGGAGAAGGAGGACAATGAGGAGGAGGAGTGCATACATTATTTAGGTTGAGCTTCTTTCACCTGGTGGAGAATGAAAATCCGGAGAAATACAGGCTTTATTCATCTTGATAAGCGTCAGCCTGTCAGCGCTGTCAGTTAACAGGCGTGTACGCTTATCGGTGATGATGCCACCACCTGCACTGAAAACCCGCTCAGACAACACGCTAGCGGCAGGGAAGGCAAGAACCTCCAAGGCGTACAGTGCCAGTTCGTGCCACATGTCCTGGAGGAGGGAAAAATGCGAAATATGAAAAAAATAAAAAAGGCCCCCAGCTTCTTGTTAAGGCGGATAATAGAAGGAAATATCTATATTTGTTTTAATGCATTGTTAACCAATCAAAATTACGAATGAGCCCTGGAGCTACAATGACGCAGTGAAACATATCTTGTTTAATCCCTGAACCGAGTGGTGTTGCTGACAAAAACCAATTATAACATTTTTGATAATGAGGCTTTTGCGCTTTCAAATTATTGCACACTGCTTCAGTCTTGTCCTGTTCAGATAAGCCTGAGCGATACATCATCACTAAGTATGTCACAGTCAGGCAGAAAGTAATCAATCAGCAACTATTATCCCCCGCTTCTGAGTATGAGTCATTCGCTCAGGGTGATTAGTCCTGATCTGGACAGTTCAGGAAGCTCCTTGTAAGTGTTTATGTAGGCAGCCAGCATGCCAACCCACTTTCCCAAGTTCCTGATTTAATAATTGTTATTGAGCCAAAACCCTCGGGTCAGGGATAAACAAGATATGTTTCTGCACAGAATCTCAAGAGTATGTTTGGTTAGTGATGCATAAAAAAATAAAAAAAAATGGTAGATTTATTTTAAGTACTTTCCTTTATTTGCAAACTATATTCAGTGCTAACATACATTGAAGTATGACGTTCAAGATTTAAGATGATGCTATAGTAACCGCCCAAGGTAGTGGCGTCTTTCCTAACTGAATAGACAATCAAAGATAAACAGTGTTGGCTGTATAATGTATTCATTAAGTGTAAGTAGCTAGGATTATTTGCTATAGCATGTAAAGCCTTTCTTTAACCTCTACGTGCAAAATTATATACATTCGTGGTGTTGGTAGGGGCTGCGAGAAGAGAAATCACGGGCTGCTTCCTTGTTTTTAAGTACACTGATCACAGAAGTTTAAATGGATTAGGACAAACACCTGCCAGCGGGCAATGCCATCTCGCGATTGCCTGATAAACACACACATTGAATAGCCATGAAGTCATCGAATCATGAACCTGATCCACTACCATTATGCCACTGTGATAATTTACAATAGATACATAAATGCAAACAATTAAATTGCCCACATTTCCCGTAGAAAATATAACAGAAACAAAACAAATAATAAATTATGCTTAGTGTCCCCATCTATTGTAAATATAAAAAACATAATCACATTGCTGCTGAAGGCCGTTCTAAAGAAGAATACAGAACCATCCCACATTGCCAAAACTGTGTATGTTAGCCATTTTCAGCCATAATTATTTGAATACAAAGTGATCAAAAGGTCATATATGATCATGATGAATGTGGCAAACAGCATTAGTTTTTTCTTAAAATATGTTAATTCTATGAAACCTAAAAAAAGTATTTGAATAGAGACTAAAAAAAGTGTAATAGATTGTTGTCTCATGATGGAACTGATCCAAAGAATAAAGGGTTTTGTTTCGGAGGTGTCAGTTGTAGCTGCCTAGAGCTGCCATAGTGAAAGTCATAAAACAGGCCCACAGCTACTTTGCCTCAACATTCAACGTGACACCAAAAAGTTTAAATGCCCACAAGATGGCCAAGCCCTTATAGTCTCAACAAAAATAAAAGTTTATGCCGATGGAACTGGAAGTAGAAAACAAACACTAAAATGAAAACAGGACAAAAGGATGAAAAGTCTGTACCCCAAAATCAATGGACAAAAAAAAGAGTATGAGGAGGTAAATACATGGAATCTGATGCAGAGGATATCATACTTTAGCCAGCGGTTTGGGGCACACAATGCTGCCCTGACAGATAGCAATTGATAACTCCATATGAAAAAGAAAGAGAATGGAAAAACGGGCACTCAATGATAAAACACCATGCCCATTCTTTATTCAAGTCAAGGCAGGATTAAGAAAGAGCAGTGCTGTGCACACCACAGAACAATGGCCCGTTACACAATGCGAATTTCTTAAACCTTGAATGCCACTGTGATCAGAGCCATGAGAAAACGCAACAGCACGAAAAGACCAGTCGTTCTGTGGTGTGTTGTGTTGGCGCTTTTG
The DNA here is from genome assembly GCA_019512145.1 of Engystomops pustulosus. Classification (NCBI taxonomy): domain Eukaryota; kingdom Metazoa; phylum Chordata; class Amphibia; order Anura; family Leptodactylidae; genus Engystomops; species Engystomops pustulosus. The sequence goes on along the minus strand of CM033643.1, from coordinate 61,676,301 downwards.
TGCGGATTGCCTGGCAATAAAGAAGCCAGTGTTTTGTATCTGTCTTTTTTAGTCTTTTCTATGCGACTATGATCAATAGCTATAACAAGTGGCATCCCCAAAGTCAAGTGTATAAAAGGAGTGTTCATTCTGTCCAGAACCATCAGTAGTAAGTAACAGCTTGCTAATGGCTGACTACATGCTAATTATTTATTATGCCCCAAGTAATTTTTTAATTAAATATTGAAAGTCAAAGCTAAGAGTCTTAAACCCATGTTAAATATTAAAAAAAAGTTTTAGGGCTATGTAGAAGATTCTATGTGACTCGCAGTAATGCCAAAGACTATACGTATATACTTATTCAGCACTGGGGCCGTGTGTTGGGATGTGAGAGGTTTGTAGACACAATTATATACAGATAATGAACATGCGAATGGCAGTCATAGAAAAGAATTAGGGTTGTTATGCCTTTGATAGTTAAGGCTGCTTCTAGAGCTCAATTCATTCTTTGCCATCTTTGCCTTATTACATTATAAATTGTCACGTTATTTGAACTCTGTTCCTTTTCTTCTTTCAACACAATCCCAATTCAATAGGTGAGAATATGTGTGTTCTAAAATGAGAAATCAAAAAAAGAGTATGCACTTGTAAAGGACACAAAGCAAAATGACATTGAATACTTGCCCTGTCTACCACCATCCTATACTCCGCCTGCCATAAAGCTTCATTGTTCGTATCTATTGAAAGGAAAAGTTAGAAATATGTAATGTGATGTATGACAATGAATAATTGTAACTAGCTCAGCCAGCCACAAAGTTTTATACAAGTTATACATAAGAAAATGATCTTCACTTGTCTAATGCCGCATAGATTTGTCAGCAGGGCCGATTTGCCTTATTTTTCTTCTACTCTTACTTGGAAAATTTAGTGCAAAGTGCACATAATGTGAAAGCACTTTCATTACATTAAGAGGTTGTCTGAGAACTAAGAGACCTTTCACCACCTCATTTATATGGATGATTACAGCTTAGACAGTCCAGTGTCTGACCATCTATCTGTTCAGAGGAGGAGAGCCTGGGGGCCTGGTAGGCGTGTGATATGACTAATCTTCTATCATACTGCCAATCAAGTGGCCCAGACAGTGTTTGGATCGCTCTATACTCCTAATAGATGCCGGTTTTAAAACTTTGATAAAACATTGCATACACCGAATGTGTGTAAAAACATATTCAATTCAGCATAAATGCAATGAAAACACAATGTTGTAAAACACATACATGATGACAAACATTCGGGGAACTATAGCACAAACACAATTTAATGCCATGAAAACGCAAAGCCACCAGTAAAAGCCCACAATAATGAAAAAGCCACACAAACACCATGTCAACGAAAAACGCCATGATAAAAGCCCAACTCGAACAAGACCTCATTCCGTGAGGACTGCGTTCTGATGCCATGTGACTGTCGCCTACGCATAGCAAATGCTGGCCACCAATATACAAAAAAAGGATCAAAACGCAAACCTGGCCAAACGACAGACCTGTGAGTCTAACTTCTGTTGTGGGTTTGTAGAGACAATGCCCTTATCCTGGAGTGAGATATCTCACTGTAGCATAACCTTATAAACCAGCACTCGCATGTGTTTATGAGGGAATCAGTTCCTGTCAGACTCAATCTGCTTGCTTCTAAAGAGGAGGTGAGTAAGTTCCAGACTGGATCTAGGGAGGTTGTGGATGTTGTATATCTAGCGACTTTTCAAGGACCATTTGATACAGACGCCGCCGCCATAAAAGGTGGGTATTATGCGCTACATAAAATGAGGACTGCTGGGACAAGGGGAAAATCTGTGTATTTGACAAGGAAATAATTGGCTTAAACTTAATTATAGAAAACAGAGGGTCGTCATTAATAGAATATCTCAGGTTGAGTGGATGATTACAGTGAAATGTGCCTTATGACAAGGCAGCAGAATGGGCCCCTTCTTTTTAGTATTTTATTAATGACTTTGAAGTGTGGTCTATACACTTGGATAATAGGAAACAAAAAGTAACAATTATGTGTAAACAGTCAATAACTGGTAAAACTGCCAGAGCTGAAACAAGAGTTGGGGGTATTGGTGGATGGCTATAAACTTAATTTAGCTGACCAGAGCCAGGCGCTGCTGCTAAAGCAAATAAAATTATGGTATGTATCAAGAAGAAACAAAAGGAATAGACTCTGCACCTGATAACGACATAGTTTTGCCCCTTTAAAAAAAAATCAATGGTAGACCACACATGGAATATTGTGTACAGTTTTGGGCAACAGTGTATAAGTATAAAAAGCCGACATAGGAGCATATAGACTTGAAAAGGAATGCAAGGCATAGAAGAGAGCACCAACAAGAATTTATTAGAGGAAGGGGGGACTAGTATACAATAACAGATAACAAAATGGGCCCCAGGTAGTCAGCGCGATATATAAGGATCTCTCCAACCAGCGACAGGGAGCATCATCTATTGCCTAGATGAGGAGGGGGCTTACTGGGTCGGGTTCTTCTACCTCAACATAGACAAGGTTCTTACTGTAAGAGCAGTGAGACCTGAGACTATGGAACTCTGCCACATGAGGTTGTTCATGGCGGATATTTGCTACACGGTTAAAAGAAACATGGTTTGACTTTCTGCCCCAGAGCAAAAATAATGGACAGATTATGGGTAAATGTAAAACACAAGTATTTAATTCTTGAAAATTGGACTTATGCGACTTGGCTTTTTTCCAGCCATACTTTTTTTCCAGCCTTATATACACATAAAACAACAAATGTGACGTAAATGCAAATGCAACGCCAAACATAGCGCAAACGGCAAATTGCCATTTCAAATGCCAGCAGTAACCATGAAATGCCAAATGCTACCACAAACACCAATACATATATATGTGAGGCAAACGCCAATAAACGCAAGAATAAAAAACGCCGACACAAGTGCCCCCATTTCAGCCATCAAACACGAAGCCTACGTACGACCTAAACACAAGGGCCTGAAATGCCGTTCACTTCAGTACATCATGTAATTAGATTTGCCATTACAGTGAACATTTGCTTTTAAAACACATTCACATTGCATTTACATCACAATTTGTAACTTAGTGTTTATGAACTAGTGCAGTGCGAAATGCCTGTGATAAATGCTATGTCAAAAGAATATTAGTGGCTAATTTGTGAATACAGTGTCTAGAGATATAAAGAAATCACAGCTCACTACATGTCAAAGTCGCGTCTCTGAAATTCCTACTGCTTGACTTGGACAGATGATTGAGAACATTAGCCAAACACACACCTTCAACTGCCCAAGCACATCCTCCATGACACAACACAGAATTACAATGGTCAGATACTGCGGGCTGCTATCTCCAACATCTGAGGGTGCCCCTCGAAAGAAAATTTCAATGTGCCTCATGAATCTGGTAGGAGCTGATTACAGGCATGGTATGCCCCTAATCTCCACAGAGATGGCAAACAAGTCCTATTAAGATGTTTTTATATTTTTTAAGCTGCCTAGTATGTAAAACACATACTAACATGCGAGATCTTTCCTTGACACCCCTTAATAATAGAGATAAGCTGAATGGCCAATGGTTGGGCGATATGTACCAAACTGTATCGTCAGGCTTTGTTCCCCGGATATGACACTGCGACTTCAATTAGAAAAATTAGAAAACTATTTAAATTAATGCCAAAGTGCCTCACAGTTGTGCTATGCTACTATGATGCCATGGCAAGTTGATGACTGAAAACATTAGTAGCGATGTGCATGATGCCATATGATTTTTAATTTTAAATTCTGACTTTTGCCTGCCACACAATTGTGGGTGTACTGCCAGGTGTTTTATTGGTCTGCGGATTCGATCTAATAGAATGGACCCAAATAGGATTTTATCGTTCCCGTCCAGACGAAGGACTGCTCATTCCTGACCTCACTAAGCTTTATGTGCTAAAAATGATAAATTATAAGCCCACTTTTAAAGCTTTACACTTACAAATTACTTTATCTTGACTGACATGAAGGGAGCGCGGATGCGTGTCATCAAGTCATTGTGCCAAGGCATACCCGCGTAGGTTGTGATTGACAGAGTCTCATTTAAGCCTGTGAGTTGCCAGAGGACTGTCAGAACTACTCACACCATTTATCACAAAGATTTCAAGATTTCAGGTTCAGCCCTGATCATTGATCATCCAAATGCCAGTCATAAACTACAGCTGAATTTTACAAAAGAAAATTTAGGAGAAGTTTAGGGAAGTATAAACAGAGGATAGTCATAACATGATGCCCTATGGCCAGTTTAGGGTAAAAAAAACACAATTCCTTTAAAACGGGATTCCAGGAATATGAACATGTTCTACGAAACCCATAATGCCCTATATGCAGTAAATAAATATTACAAAACTCAATGTCATTTGTCACAAAATAGGAGCTTAAAGTTAAATAGTTGATTTTCATGAGTCTCAAAATGTTATGGACCTCTCTAAAGAAGCTGGACACGTTATCCACAAGCTGGCCCAAGTCGTCCCATACTCTTTTAAGCTTCTCAGGAACTATTCCTCCCTCTCATGACCTATGCTCCCAATGATGATATAACAGACTGTCCTGCCCTCGTACCATTAGTAATGATGTGTGTTAATTGTAATAAATGCATATACAGACACTGTGATGGATGACGCTCTCCACAACACTGCGCCAGAATGGATGCACTTGTGCCCAACCAACAACTGCCTGCCAATATTATGGTGATCACATGACCTGACCAGGCAGCGTGAAATCCAACGACCTGACGAAAGGGCCAGTAGACATAGTAGCCCATTTTGTTAATTCTTCATACAGGGGTATGTTCAGACAGCAGTTTTCCTTCTAAAGGGAGCTAGGAGCCTAAATTTTAAACAAACCAATTACATATTAGCCTTATATTTTAAGGACCCATACAATTTGTAAATGAATTATGCTTATGTCTAGAAACCCCATTGAAACATATACCTAGTAGAGTTAGAATGTAGGCAATGGATTTTAAACTGTGCACTTTTTCAACATATTAAAGGCAATAGGTCATGTTTATCTCACAGTTTGCCCAGTTCCGAGTATTACCATAACTTCTCCCCCCCCCCCCCCCCCCCCCCCATTAATGGAAAGTTGCCCTATTAAACACATGAGATGGAAATTACTTACATTTATGTTTACTGACAGATTCAATTTAAAAAGTTGTTTATTCTCCATATGAACAAGCGGAAATAAGAGTGTTAATAAATGACCCTATATACTCTCCTAAGGATATGCGCTTTGTATTATATCCCAACATATACAATTAGACCATTTAGAGCGCTAGATTGTTGATCATCACATTATCCATGGTGTCTAAAAATGTATGAAAGTTAAAGAAAACCTACCAGGCCAGGAATCTACCATCAGAGTGGAATGTGATAGGTAAGGTAATTCTCCTCACCTCTGCCCTAATCTATTACTTAATAATCCGGCACATATTTCCTAACTATGTAAAACTTTATTTTAGGTATGGTAAAGTAACTGACAAAGGCTACTGGGGTGTTTACTAGCCTGGCTAGCACTGCGAAGCTAAGGCTAGCTACACGCCCCAGTAGCACTCTGCAGTAAGTACATGTTCCTCAAATAAGATTTTAACAGTTAGGTTAGGTTCCAGGATTATTAAATTAAGATTAGGGCCCCAGCGCCGGCATGAGAGCATGGCATCTACACATCAGAAGACTCTGATCGCAGATTCCTCATGGCTAGTTTTACCTTTAAAGCAGGCGCCTGTCAGCGCCTATGGACATTCTTTAGGTGAACCCATTGGATCCACCATAAAATGGCAATTCCACAAGTTGTTAGAACTGCTAAGGCGGCACCTCCCTTTCATGTGGCTAACTGCATCTTTATTATAAATATTTCAAGGAGAGAAATTACAAATAAACAGCATTAAACACAACAAAAAACGCCTCTAAGAATGTGTGTAATGCAACATTATTTAACATCAGGAGTTATTATAGTGTCTCTTTGCAATTCAAAATGAGTATTTTATAAAATCATTCTGAATCGTTTATTTTATTTGATTAGACATTCCCATATCTTCATAGCCCAAAGCAATGTCACTGGCAGCCACCTGAGAATATTATCTGGTGGTTAACATCATCATAGACTTTAGATGAATCCCATCAAACACAATACAAGACATTCATTCTGTCTTTCTGAATTACTGTTATCTTATGGTTTATGCACATACTATGATTTCCAAAAGAAAAAATGTTTTATACACCCAAAAACAAATAAAAAGATAACGTAATATGTAATAGTGATTAATTCTTGCTAAATGTAATAGAGTATAAAAGTTTGAATTATTGATAATCTTCATTATTTCGCAAATAATTGAAACAATTATTTTTCCTCTGTCCATAGTGTTATTAAATAGCCTTCGTCTGACCTGCCAGAAAGGGGGATGAGCTAACAGCAGACATTGCCTTCTATGAGGTGACTAAATGAAACAAATATTATAAAATGTTTTATTTTAATAAGTGAATCTATGCGAGATTGTAACATGTTAAAGGTACCTAACATTTTTATAAATTCATGTCATCATTACAAATGATGGGAGTTGTACAAGAGTTGTATTGAAGCATAAACCCCAGCGATTTTTGTGTAGGCAAATTTCTCATTATTATATATATATATATATATATATATCTATATATATATACTATATATTTAGACAATCATTGTTTTTTAAGCCAGTAACACAGCGGTAAGACTCTTTTAACATTAAAATAAACTCACTTTTCGCCTCGGAAAGTTTAAAATGCATTTCCTGTCTTCAGGTAGTAGTGCTGCTATAACTAATATGGTGCAACAATAAATAACTGAAAAAACACAAATAGTACAAATGCCTATTTTATAATGATGATGAGTAACAATAATTTCAATGACATGTGCCACAGTAGAAGAGAAGATTGTGCTGGTTCTGAAAGTACCTAAATTAATACATAAAAAAGATGGAATTTTCAATTATACACTTCAAAAAATTAAAGTATGAAGAACAGCAGGATCCCTGTATAATGAATATGAAAACACACGTGGCACTTACTAATTTAAAAGTTTAATCCTTGAGCTTCAGAAGAACATCAGTGGGGTCCAGATCAGGAGAAAGTGATTGCAGACGGCAATGGTGATATGCTACTTTTCTGCCATAATCCCTGCTGACAAATACAGCCTAGCGCCCACATACATGGAGAGATCTTCTAGATAACAATGTTGCACAATGTACATAGAGTTTTGGTACACATGCAATTCTAAATTAGAAAGTAATTCCAGATAGCGAAAAAATAGTTGGATTTAGTTGGAACTTAAATGCCACTTAAGAAGGAGGAACGAATAGATATGTTTGAGATTTTTAAGAAAATAATTTTAAGACAAAAAACATTAATCGTTTTATAGAAAAAAATGCTCCCAAGGCACACATCTAACAGATAAAAAGAAATGCCCACTGAGGAGAAGAGCCAGAAAGAACAGACAGAAATATTAAAAGAACTTTAAAGAGAAAAAGTATCCATATTCTTATGAATAGAGAGAAAAAAAAAGATGGAACTTTATAAAAATTAGATTAATCCCTACATTGTTACCAAATATTCATAAAGCCACCTTTAGAGCCTGCATGAAGAAGATGCTAAATAGGAAATGGCATAAAGGTAGGAAGGAATTGACCTGCTTTGGGAATTTGACGATCCCTGGGCAAATAACCAAAATATTGGTTTTTAAAAGACTGAAAACTAAAAGCGGGTATTACCAGGAATCAGCATAATTCATATACAAACTGCGTACTCAAAATATATGACTAATGTGTAATAGTTGTTATTTAAAATTTTGCTCCCTTAGCAGACTGCCTGTGAACAAACTGTAATTAATGAAGAATTAAAATGACTTACTGGCCCTTTATCAGTCGGTTAATTCCTCTCGCGCGGTCCAATCGGAGCAGACACAGGAAAGAGGGATGCCGCCCTGGTCACATGTCCACATCACCTGTGACCTGCACCTGCCTGGACAGTCAGTGCATCACCTATACGTCTGGCTGATAGTCGCGTAGGTTGAAGTGCATCAGTCTAGCCAGTGTTATATGGTAAGAATCATTCAGTGAGCGGGTAATGTGCAGCCGGGATGGCCAGTTACCACATCATTACTATGGTAAAGAGCAAGAAGTCTGTTACATCATCAATGGGAAGCAGAGGCACAAGAGCAGGAGGAGTACTGAGAACTAAAGGATCAGAACTAGAAGTTTCAGTGCAGCGGCATCTTAGTGATAACTCCACCTACTTTAGAGAGGCCCATAAATTTTGTAAATCATAAAATCAAACTATTTTAGCCTCTGTTTTGTGACTAATTGCACATTGAGTATTGTTGTATTAATTTTATTTATATAATAATAGGGTTTTGTCGACAGACGTTAATATTCCAGCCGAATACCCCTTTAAAAGCAAGGTATATGTCATCATATCAAAATTTTGTAACTAACCATTAAATACATTGAAAAACTGACAATTCAGCTCTGCACATTTATTTAAAAAATATGCCTTCTTGTTTCAAAAAATGACTTTTTCAGAATCGTTTCTAGCTCCCCCTGCTAGTGGCTGTCCATTCTCTTCGCCAGCTCCTGGCCGATTCTGCGCAGAAAGACTAACTGCCTAAAGATTGGCCACCACTCTCTGGGCATCGCGCAGTAACTTCACAACAGACGCCTCCATTGGCGCAATCACTACTTCGCATGTCGCAGAGCAGGAGCCTCAATGCCTGGTCATTATATGGGCAGACCATCAAACACCAATGCAGGAAAAAACATTGAAGTCTGGACACTCGTCTGTGTCAGAGATAGCGTCCAAAGCTTGCATCGCGGTATGAACACTGAAAGTTGCAGACAAAGCATAATGGATGCTGCTGTGTATACATTCCAGTTGAACGGAAGCCTGTGAAGTAGAGTGAAGGGCCACTGCTACTATGAGGTTTAGGCTGAGCAAGAGAGGGATAGGGACCTGGGAAGTGGGATGATTAAATGTCACTTAGGTGGGCGTAAGGGGCAGTCATGAATAGGGACATATCCGGGAGTGTGTAGGGGACAGACGTGTTGGCATCCAGCAGTCCTGGGATAGAAACACATTAGAAGAAAACTACCCCACTAGTACAAGGACTACTAATTCTATCATATAATATGGCGCACCGGACAAAATACTACTCCTTATCCTGTATATAGTGGCACAGCAAAGTACTACTACTCCTCCTGTATATAAGGGTACCCCACAGTACTGCTACTCTATTCCAGTATTATGGACCAAAGCACAGTAACACTACTCCTATCCTGTATATATGAGCAAAGTACTTAATACTCTCAATTCCTGTACATATGGGGCACGCCCCCAGTATTGCTATACTATCATGTATGTATGGGCACAAACACAGTTACTACTATACTATCCTGTATATATGAGCAATCAAGTTACTACTACTCTCATCCGTGTACATATGAGCACCATACTACTACTCCCATCTGCATATATGGGACATGGCAAAGAAGTGTACTTACTACTCTCTCTTGTATATATGGGCCATTAGCACAGTACTTCTACTCCTACACTGGATTATGTGAGCAAAGTACTACTTAAATCCTTATCCTGTATATAGGGGGCACAGCACAATTAATAATAATAGAATTTAGATTTAAGGATGAAAAAAGTGCCACACTAAGGCATGCCCTGAAGTAGCCATTTGAACGGCAAACACTGTCAGGCGGAGGGACACTAAAGTGCGTGATGTGGATTTTATAATTAAGCCTTTTTGTTAATGAATACCATTTGGGAATTTTCTATTAATTGTGCTCTGTGCATTCATTATTCTTTGATAGTGACTACTCAGAAATTAAGATACGTTACGAGAAGGATCTTCCAAGTTGGAAAACGAACGCATTTTACAAAAATGAATGGGAATTTATTCCACCTAGGTTATCTGTGAGTTTGTGGATTGAATTCCTTTAACCAAGAAAAGTTGTTTGTTGTAAAATCCCCTTGGTTGTTGCCTTGGATCTGTATGTAAAAACAATACTGTACCAATTACAATTGCCAATCCCACCACATTTGGATTCAGGTCCTAAGTATATGGCATAGAATATTCAATGGCACCACTTAGAAAATACAATGTCTCGCATTATAAAACAGCCAATATAAAGATTTGTAAACAAGGAAATAAAAAAAAAAGTTCAAGCTTGTGAAGGAGAGGAGAACACAATAAAAATGTAAGCAGGAAGCTTTATTGTTAATTCCCTGTTGATAAAAATGAAAAACTGGCCATGGTCATGTGATGGTCACACAGGTTCGCCCGATTCTTGTTAGAACCACAGGACAGAATCAGAGCTTGTGTGTTATAAGGAGATAGTGAAGCTTCCTATAGAAGAACAGAAAATAATTAAATTCAACACAGTAATGAATTGATACAAACAATATTAATTATTGATTAAACGTGGGCAACTCCTTTAAGTGTTGCAATTAATTAAAGCAAGTCTCTCCCAGTAACTCTCGTTAATTTTGTTAGCGTAGATACCTTTTGGTCTGTGGGAAGGGGGGCTATGCTATAGGCCTTGTGGCCGTCATTAGTTTGTTTACTTCATACAGTCCTTTCCTAGAAAATCAGATTGAACTTAAAGGACACCTGTCTCAGGTCTGTGTCACTAGTCCCTGTTCACCCTCTACCTGGTTGGAGCAGCTCACAAGGATTACCATCCCAGCTTTAATTCTAGTTATTTCATACATTAAATCATGTAAAATCATCTATTTTTTATCATGTAATGAGGCTGTCACATGGTCAGAGGCAGTGATGTTCACCCCTGTCCCCCTCCCTCTCCCACCCCTACTCAGTATTGTGTTGGTAATATATAGGAAAGCATGGCATAGGCTCGTGTGTGTGCTGCATCTTCTAGCTGCTGCATTCCTCCTAATATGAAGGTGAGAGACAGGACATCAGATACACATGATCGACATGTTCTGCTGTAACATGGCTTGCCTGGAGCTGCTGTTATCTTCCTAAAACACCACACATGCACAACACAGGGCTGCAGGGGGGGCGCGACCCCGCCAACCAGGAAGCACTCAGTATACAGCCTCACATCATTATACAGGCTTAGGTTTTAGGCATTGTAGAGGGGACCAATAAAGGGATAGAGGCAGGCTCTCTAATGGAGTTTATGAAAATATATTTAGTTTAGGAGGGGTTATTTTGAATGACGGGTTCTCTTTAAATAAAGGGTAATAAAAAACAATATATATAAATAACAATAAATACTCATGGCGTCTCTTAGAAACAGTTTTTCTAAACTACAAATGGAAAACACTGCAATTTCAAGATTGATAAATATATGAACAGCAAGAATTTATGTTTTTGAAGCTTGGCATTATTTTACTATGGCCAACAAAACAGTACAGGAGTGAAACTAAATGCTAAAGCAATCATGGTTCAAGCCTGGGAGCGGCTTTATAAATCAAATACAGCTCAAGTGTGACAAGACCAAGATGTTACAAAGTGTTATACTAAAATATTTCATGTGTCCTGTCTGTTTGTGGTATCCCCTTTATGTGCAGCACAATACACAAATAATCTAATTATCTACAAAATGGACCTATACACCTAGCAAATCAGAATTAGGGCTACTAGATGCCATTACAGGGGGCTCCACCACAGATGTACCAACACTCTAACAAAATACTAAACTTCCCTCATAACAAGTTGTTATTTCGGTCAAAAATGGTGCGGTGTAAGTCCCTATTATAAAATATGAAAGGACACCCTTGCCAGCTGAAGAATTTGACTGATTGTACAATTTTTCTTCATTTACACCATTTGAATTAACTGAATTTCTCATTAGATGGGAAGAGAGTTGTATCATGTATAGGCTTGGTTCGAGTACCAAACTATTATTAACCTTGGTTCTGGTAATGCAAGGAGTAAGCTGGATTCCAGAAATTACTCTTGTAGGAAGCTAGTTGTAGATACCAAATATGATTTTTTTTTTTCTGTAAAATGCACATATTGCTGACCATGTCATACAGTAGTGATTATAAAATGGCCTTTTGGTTTATATTAAAAATAATACAATAGTATAGCAAAGAAATTTATAATTTATGAAAAGAAATTATATTTAGTATAGAGGCAGTCCCCGGGTTACATACAAGATAGGTTCGGTAGGTTTGTTTTAAGTTGAATTTGTATGCAAGTCGGATGGTATTATTTTATAATTGTAGCTCCAGACAAACATTTTTTGGTCTCTGTGACAACGTGGATTAAAAATGTGGATTGTCATAAGAACCAGGATTACAATTAAAGCGTCATTACAGACACCTATGATAACCGTTATAACTATTTATTGTGCCTAGGACTAAAGTAAGAGTAAAAATTCCCAACATCCAGAAGCTCGTTTTGTAACTAGGAGTCGTTGTTATTCGAGTGTCTTAACCTGTCACCAGAGAACCATTTTTAGTACCTCCCCCAGTCCCCCAGCGAGCATAGTACAGACACTGCCTTATGTTTTTGTATATAAAATAGGTTTACAGAAAAAAATATAGTGTAATATTGTACCTTGCTATGTGGACTAGGATCCTCCACTGGGAGTGGCTGGAAAGGAGCAGTTTCCCCCCACTACTTGGTAAACCATTCCTCCATGTGTCCTTTCAAAATATATGAAAAAACCTAATCACTTTCTTAGCAACGCCCCCTGCTCCTCTACAGCCAATCCCGAGTGAGGGGAGTTATTCCATTATTTGTAAAGGTCCACTCGCAGTGGAACAACTGGCCTAGTTTTTTCCCCCCCCCCAAAACCAGCAGATGCTAAGGAAAGGTACAATATAACATATCTTTTTCTGGAAACCTATTTTTTATACAAAAACAATGAAGGTATGTTACTATGCTCTGTGGGGGATGAGAAGTGGTAAAAATGGGTCTCCTGGTAACAGGTTCCCTTGAAGTAAGGATCGCCGTTAGTGTATTGGTACAGAATTTGTAGCAGTTTTCATTAACAATAAGCTGTTGTTTAATTATAGTTAGATTCTAGATCTTCAGGCGTTATATACAGGCGGTCCTACTTAAGGACACCCGACTTACAGACAACCCCTAGTAAGACGGACCCTATGGACACTGTGATCATTATGAGCTCTCTGGATGTTACTATAGTCCCAGGCTGCCACGATCAGCTGTAAGTGGTCTGTAGTGAAGCTTTATGATATTTCTTGGTCACATACAGCAAAAAAATGTGAAAACTCAAAATTTTCACCGAGGCAAAAAAAAAAAATTTGTCTGGAAACTACAAGTATAAAATATCAGTTCTTGACTGGCATACAATTCAAATTAAGAACAAACTTACAGAGACCCTATCTTGTATGTAAACCCGGTTGAGGATGCCTGTACACATGAGTGCATTTTTTATGGTAATGGTAAGTATTGAGCGAGTCTATGTGTGTTATACCCACATTATATGTATTTAGAATGTTTTCCACAAAAAAAATGTCCTTTATGTTGGTCTTTGTGTAATAAACACACATATGTCATTGTAAAAGATGTTTTATAATATATGCATGTTTTTTACATCTATTATACATTCACTTCAGAGAAAAATATTTTTATTTCCATGGTTTAGATTTCTGGCATTTAATATAAGCCATATATGGTTATAAGAGTGTAGCCGACACGAGTATAAGCGAGGACCTAAATTTGAACATATAAATGAGAAAACCCTATTGACTCGAGTAAGACTTAGGGTGGGAATTGCATTGGTCATAGCCTCCCCACAGCTATAGCTAGCCAGTCCCCTCCCCTAGTATAAGCCAACCAATGGCCCTCAGTATATAGTACCTGGCCAATACCCCTAGTATATAGGCAGCCCCATGGCCTCCTAGTATCTTGGCAGGCCTGCCATGCCTCAGATTATAGCTAGGCCACAAGCCCTGCCCCCTAGATATAGCAGCCAAGCCCATGGGGGGGGGGGGCCTCCAGTATATAAACAGCCTGCTCATGCCCCAGTTTATAGCCTGCCCAGCCCATGCCCTCAATTATATAGCCAACCACCACAGCCCCCCATGTTCCTATAGCAAAGACATTAGTGCCTTTGAAATCCCAGGCAAACACACTAAGTGCTTAACACTGGTGGGTGGTTTTGCTTGTTTTAATCGGGTTTGTGTGTTAGTGGATAAAGTAAGATGAATTTAGAGTGCATTCCAGCACTAAGTGCCCTTTTCAGGGCCTTGGAACAAATGTACTTGCCACAAACGTGTTTATGGATGGTGTTGGAACAACTTTTCCGGAAATAACCTCTGACAGAAGTTGGATAGCAATACGAAATCAATTAATCCATTAACCAAAAATCCCTAATGCACTGCAGGTCATTTAGTCATTTTTATGTATTAGCTAGTCCCAAGCAATATGGAAAGGAATCACACATATATTGCTGAAATGCAGTAAGGAAACATTTGATAGATGATTTTTTAAAGGGAAACATACCAAAGTGGAAAAAAAACTTTTAAGTTCAAATCATTTTTGGAAAGGGGGAAAATTGGGGTGTATTCTAAAAAAAAAAAAAAGTACTTTTGTTCATTACAAAAGGGTTGTAACAGCAATTAGGTTTCATTAATTTGCAATAGGAAATAAGGACTAAAGCAAAATCTTATAACCATTTAAAAATAGGAAATTGTTGTCCTCATAATTTCCCCTTTTCCAGTTATATTAAAAAATATTGTTTATTGTATTGCATCATCTAATTGTCTAATTACTCTATACCAATATATGACTGGAGAAAAAGTATAATAATGTCAAAAATTAGAACTATTAGTAGTTACAAAATCCTATAATGCGATAAATAAATAAACACAACAAAATCAGTATCATTAATTTGCAAAGGAGAGTAAACTAGATTTGCTTTTCTGATTAAAAGAATTAATCTACAAACATGGCCGCCACTGAAAACTGTGGTTACCAGAGAAAGGATGGTATACTGCCATCACTGCACATTGCCCACGCAGCTGGACGTGGCACCATAACATGACCATAATGGATGCACTGCAAACGACTACTACAGCCAAATATAGTGATGATCACATGACCTGCCCACACAGGTGCAGGCCATGGATGGGACCATGAGGGGCAGCGGCAATCTTTGTACTGTGTCTACCCCAGGGGGACAAAATTAATGGACTGTTGAAAGGCCCAGTAGAATTGAGTCTTCATACAGTGTAGTCCACAACAATTTGTCTGCTAAGGGGAGCAAAGGATTAAATAACAACTAATTGATATTAGCTCATATTTGTAATGACCCATTGGAATTATGAACAATGATGATTTCTGGAATAACCATTGAATAGGTAGAAGATGATTAAAAATGAAACATTGATTTGTAATGAAGGGAATAAAACACAATGATAAGAATTGGTAAAAATCATTGTTACCACATTGGAAAAAACAAAAAACTTACTACTGTATTTTCTGGGACTATAAGACGCTCTTTAGCAAGAACCCAAATCTTGAGAAAAAGTGCCGCATCATATAGTTGAATTCATGATGATCCAACCACTACCAGACCCTTCTGACCCACTGTAATCGGAGAAGGGTGACGTACAGGGACATAGCACTTTACTCGATGCTTGCTTAGATGTGCAGAGCCTCCACCACTGCCTCTTACCTCTCCTAGACGTAACACCAGGAACTGGAAGTGATATCAGAAGCATGTGGGACGATCATCACTCAGGTCTACAGATCATCATACATCAACTAAAAGGTCTATTTTTCATTGTGCCAGGGATGGGGCAGAGAAGAAGATGGGATGCGGTAAGAAGAAGAGGATGGTGTGTTCCCTGTGTGGTGTGTGTGTGGTATAGTAGTGCCCAGTGTGTTCGATGCACGTAATTAGCAGTACTGTGTGTTCCTATGATTGTTTGCATAGCAGTAACCAGTGTGTCCTATGAGTGTGTATATATAGCAGGGCCCACTGTTGTTTATGTGTGTTATATAGAAATTTCGTGGTATAAACCAGTGTCCAGTGTGAGGTACCCATGGTGTTGTTTACAAGTGTTGTGTGTTGGAATGAAGTATTTTACCAGAACCTGTGTGTAAAAGTTAGTTTTGTCTAAAGTGTCTTATTTGCATTCAAAATTAATATCCAGGAGACAGGGAGCCCTTGTTGTATCATGTATTGTATTATAAAAGGACTCAGTCCTGTGAAACATAGTTGAATATGTGAAAAGTTTACCAACCGTCCATAGAATATTGTTTTAAAATGTATTCTTTATTCTATATATTAACACATCATCCAAGGCAAAACAGATAAAAAAAAAAACAAAAAAATTATCCGACTGGACATCGTTGGGTTGAAAAGATCGACAAGTTTCATCCTATACAGAAGATAATTAAATTACTGCCAACTTCCAGATGGAGAAAGGCGTTTTTGCATTTAATGTTGGAGCACAAACAACCACTATGACATGAAATGAGTCCGTTTAGGATTGAAACGCATCGTTGTTTAACTATGTCCAGGTCTTGTAATTATCTGTTTGCTGTGGATGATGTTTGCTAACATGAAATAAAAGACGCCATTTTTTAAAAAAAGTTATCCTTCTGGACGTGTTGTGGAGTATTCCTGTTTGTGGACCACTTGCATTGGACTCTGAATTATATCTCCAGCAAGACAAGGGAGTTCACGCGCCTGGGAGAGGTAAGCGGATTTTGGAAGGAAATAGAGGAATCTAGAATCGTCGTCAAAAAAAGGTAGGTAAAAAAATGAAAAAAATTTATTAGGAATACATTAAAGATATGATCGCACAGTGTGAAAAAAGGTTTACGCGTTGCGGACCCTAGAAGGCAAGGGTCCTTATCATACTTGTCAGTTGTGTCACACGTCAGTTGTGCTCCAACCTGAGACACAAGATGTGAGCATCACTCAAAATTAGCAGCAAGGGAAGGAAGAAACAAGAGCAGATTTTGTTGTTCTATATGCTATGGTATGAACAGTTTAGGTTAAAAAACACTATGGGGTTGTGCATTTCAAAGTTCCAACAATATAATAATGATACGTCTACTTGCCATCTCATTGGCTACCCAACATGAAAATTAAGTTATTGTTACTTGTCAATATACCAGTATGAGGGAAAAAGTGTTTCAAATTTATAGATTAACTTTGAATTGTTTACCTAAAAATCCAGGAGGTGAGGAACTGATCAGGAAGTTTCTTTTCATTATTTTGGCGAAATAATTTAACATTCTTACTATTTGGGAGCTCTTCTTGGGGTCATTTGCTGGTCTCATTTCATTAGACTGGAAACAACTGTGCCGTTTCTCTCCAATTCTTTGCACTTTCTGTTCTCTCATTGAACCATCACCACCTAAAATAAAAGGACGCACTATACCAAAACTGTTTTTTATAACACATGACTAGGTAAATGCCACTTTAAATTTAAGGTTTAACAGTTGGTCAGAATGTCTAAAAAAATACATACAAATGAAGAACAGTAGAAAAAAAGAAGAAATTGATTTATGTAGATTTGTAACAGAAATGACAGCTGCTGCTCTGTGAAATATATGAGAATGAGCATTTTTATGAGTTTTGAATTACATGGAGTGCACATCAGTGATAAAATTTTTGAATTTACACGATAACAAAATGGTAACATTGTAAAAAGGATAACACCTATAAATTAGAGTTAACATGCGGTTTTCATATTAAACAACTTTATTTATGAGTTAAAACGCCTCAGTTTTCATAAAGCAGGACAGGAAATAGGATCTGCAAAAGGTAATAAACATATTGTATCCGAAACAAGAAGTCAATTTTATTCAAGTAAATAAAAAGCACAGTAATAGCTGCTTTGACACACGTACTAAATTTGTCTCCAAGTGTGTCCAGACTCATATAGAATTTAATGGCCGAGTCCTTGGAGCTACTAAGATGGGATCAGCAGATTTTATACTAATACTTAAAAGAAACTTAAATCAGACAAAAAGAGCAAAAGTGTAGGTAAGAAAGAACCGTTGTAAAACATGGGATTACGGAGCTGTACCACGTATACTTTTACATTCACTTTATACCTTGTTTTTTTTTTGTTGTTTTTGGAGGACATCAGTGCCAAGCTCAAGATCTATTGTAATTATATATACTTGCGTTATGGGCATTTTTGGTTGTTTTAAGTACTATCCCACTATATAGTTCTGTAGATTTTATCTAGCCAGATGGCATCATTAAAATAAATGGTTCATTTTTGCAAATTTTCATTTTTTATGTGGCCAGATGAACTGAACTATAAAAGTTCTTCCCATAAATTAATATGTATTATAACGTAACAGATTTGATAGATTTTTTAAAGGAACATCTTCATTCACTGGACGGAGCAATGTATCTGAGAATTAGTTTTGTACACGTATATAGCAGATAGTGAGGGAAAAGGAGGGCTTAATATATAGAATTGCATAATTGTTACACTTGATGTTTCGGCTTTGTTAAAGCGAGATCAGCAAGCAAAAGATTATCAATTCAACACAAACAAGGGGCCATTTACTTACCCGGTTCCTGCGTGATCACCCGTTCCAGATTTCCTCGGAAGCACCACACCTGCTACGATTAAGGAAGAAAGTGTGCGCAAGATTACCCGATGTGTCGTATCCCTGATCAGGTCAAACGGAGTTAACCTTCTTCCGGGAGCACGAAGTGCTAGTTTGCAACACAAATTGAAAATTTAATCCAGCGCTTTAGTTCAAACATCAGGCTCATGCCCACGCCTCCCGCTTTCCCCTGATTCTGTAGCTTGAATGAAAGCCGGGCTGATGCGCCAAAAATCCAATCGCGTCGACACTATCCCGGACACATATACAAAAGTCGGAAACTGATGAAAAATGTGGCCGCGGGACCTTAGTAAAGTAAGGCCCCAATGTCTTTCGTTATCTTGCTGCGGTCTTGTGGGTTACAAGGGAAAGTTCGGGAAAGTTTACAGAACACATTTTTTTTTTTTATCCTAGCACCTTCAAAAATCCTTACCTTAGTCTTATTTTCCATTACAGAGCTGTGTAAGAGCTGTTTTTCAGTTTTTTTAAAATTTTACTTCTTAATGTCAGAAATGTAAATCCATGAAGTGTACCCAGTACAAAGCAGGAAATAAAATAACACAACGCGCGGAACCTACTGACAAAAAAAAAATGCATCCGTTTGTTTGTGGGTTGTCAAATTGGGCACCTTTTTACTTGTTATTATGTTTGTAGTGGTTTTAAGAAAATTGAAATCTTTTTAAACCAAAAAACCAACTATAGCCCTATTCTGAGACCAATAACCATTTATTCTTCAGGTAACGGCAATGTGGTTTTTTTAGCGGATGAGTCAATGTTTTAATTTATAGCAATTTGAGACCTATATGACCTTTGATTTTACTTTCATTTCAGCCCAGTAGGAGTAAAGTATGATTGTCCATCAGCACACAATTCTTCTTGCGCGAAGTTCTACACGATCAAACACAGAAGAAAACCAAATTAAAGAAAATCAACTGCCTAAAAAAAAAAAAAAGGCTAGAAATACTCACCTTCATTTTCATCTGATCTCTGTGTTGTCCTCCGCTGTCTTGACAAGCAGGATCAGCTAGAAAAAAAAATTATAAGTAGCAGTTGATGCTGGATCACATGCTGAGGAGGACGGTGATTGTCATGCAAGAGGTGTGAGATTTGTGTGTCTCCGGCTGCTAATTATTACTTTTTTTCTAGCAATTCCTGGGTGTGCAAGGACTAGCAATGGACAGCACAAGGATCAACATAAAGGGGATTCCACAAAGAAAGGGATTATGATATGTACTCAGGAGTAACAAAATAACACATTCTCTAATTCATGTAACTACAGCATTTCACAGAATATAAGTCCAAAATGTCTCTTATCAGTCGCTCTGTACTAATTTCAGTTGCCCCTAGACTTCTGACTTAGGGTCAGGGCACACATCTGGATTTGTATGCGGACAGCCGTGCAGAGAAGATTTCTGTCTCTCATCGCGTGTGGTTTGTTATCACACCCCCTACACAGAGCCACATGATCACTTTCCTGTCAGCACATTGTGAAGAGAAAGGAGCTTGCCAAATACAAACTACAAGGGATAAGTGATCCGGGGGAAGGGGAGCAGGCATTGACCACCTCCTGCAACCAACGACCTAGGCTTGGAATGGTCGCGGGCGTTTGGTCAGAGGCAACAAACATCACATAGCTGCATGGGGACAGGGGCCAGCCTTCTCCAACGGTCTCTGCCCTGCCCATCCCACCATATTCGCGCCCAATTCTGTGGCCGACTGACCCACTTTGCAAATGATGCGGCCTGTCCAAAACAGTTCGCGCCAGGCTACGTCATTGTCATCAGTTGCTACTGGCCAGACATTCCTTCCTGCAGTAAGCCAACCTTCCCTCCTGCTCGTGGCACAGACGGTAGTCCATCGCCACAGCCCAGCGGCACAGCCAGCCAATTTTCCTCCTGCCCCACGACACAACATAAAATATATATATATATAACAATATAATACATACACACATCGTGTATATATATGATGTGTATGTATTTATATATGCATATGCTGTATGTAGTGTGTTTATGTAATCGTCTAAATGTTATGGTGTTATATGTGTGTAAATGCAGTATATGTGTATATGCTGTATGTAGTATTATGCCGTATGTGTGCATATTCTGCATGTCTACGCAGTGTATATCAGTATGGTGTATATTGCCGTTTGTATACACACATGTGTATATATGCTGTGTGTATATGCAATATGTATATGGTGTGGGTATATGCACTATGTGTGTATATGTGTGTTCACTGCATGTAGTGTTATGGGAGGTATACAGTATGTGGTGTTATATGGTGAGTATACAGTATGTAATTTATATATGTGGAGTGTATACAGTATGATGTGTATATAAGGTGAGTGTATACTGTATGTAAAGTTAAGATGCATGCTGTTTGTAATGTATTAATAATAATGTCTATGTACTATAAATATGAGCGCATATTGATGTGTATGTATGGTATTGTGTATCAATATATGGGATATGTAATTAGCAGTGTGTTTATTCTATATGAGTTGATATACGGTATGTATTAGTGTATAATGGTGTATATAAGATAATAAATGTGTGCATATTGTGTATACAGTATGTGGTACAATATATAAAAGTGATAGAGTTTATAACTTTATCTGGTGTATAAATATAAATGTATGTATTTAAGAGTGTATGAATGGAGTGTGTTTCCATATATGAGTGTGTAAATGTGTGTGATTGTATAAACATGTCTGTACAAATATGTATATATGTTATTTAAATGGTAGGGATCCGCTATGGGGCTCAGACTTTCTAGTACGCCACTGGAGCGGGCACATACCTGTGGGAGACACCAGATGTAACAGTGTAAAAGTCTGTCAGCCTGTGTCTGTCATGCTTTGTGTATTCATCCATTTTATGCATCGTGATCTGTCTTATCCTCTTTCTATAGTGTCAGGGTGTTAGTACAATGTCAAAAGCCATATGAAAGTGTATATACACCTTACCCTAATAATGCAACCACATTGTCACCCCACAGAACTAGATAACTAGATAATACAGTATTGTGTTGCTTAGAGAGGTCTCACCCACACCCTGGGATTAGCACTGAGCAGCCTAGGGGTGAGTGATAGGAGCTAAACAGCAATTAAAACTGAGTTAAAATTGCAAAGTAAGGGGTTAAAATGATCTGAATTGTGTAAAAATTACTAGGGGATTGAGATGTGAGAATTATCTTTAGTTGGAAGACCCTTAAGAGGAGCGGAGGTAAGTATTTTTGTTAAGAACAGTGAATGTGGTACTTTGTTATCCTGAGTACATTTAACCCCTTAAGGATCATCCATAATGTTTTCATTTTTTCCGTGTACAGAGCTGTGTGAGGGCTTATTTTGTGCGCAAAAATGTTACTTTCCCGTGATGTTATTATATAACATACTGTGTACTGGAAGCTGGAAAAAAATTCTAAATGGTGGAAAAATTAAAAAACAAGATGTGCGTCACGTTCTTGTGGGCTCAGTTTTTACGTCTTTCACTCTGCGCTCCAAATAACACCTCTGCTTTATTCTTTGGTTTGGTTACGATTGTGGTGATACCAAATTTATACAGGTTTAATTGCGTTTTAATAACATTTTCAAAAATTAAACGAATGTGTACGAAAAAGGAAAAAAAAATGTTGTCATCTTCTGACGCTATAACTTTTTTCGTACTGAGCTGTTGGATATGTCATTTTTGCTAAATGAGCCGAATTTTAATGTACCATTTTGAGCTGTGCCAACCATTTTGATCACTTTTCTTACATTTATTATGTCATGTAAAAAGGTGTAAAAGTCGCATTTTGGACATTTGGGCTCCATTTCCCGTCTCGGAGGTCAACTCCGGTTATAAACCGTTTTTATATTTTGATAGATCGGGCATTTTTGGGACGCGGCAATACCTGATGTGTTTGTGATTTTTACGGGTATTATATTTTATATCAGTTCTAGGGAAGGGGGGTGATTAGAATTTTAACATTTTGTACATTTAAAAACTTTTTCACTATTTTTTAGACCCTCTAGAGTACATTAATCCTAGATGGTCAGATCTTTCCTACCATATACTGCAATACAACTGTATTGCAGTATATGGAGTTTTTGCATGTGATCATTTACAAGGGGCCACTGGCTCATTGTAACGATATGGAGAAACATCTCAGCCTAGGTCTGACGAAGGCCCGAGGCTGTCATGGCAATCAATCACCGCCCCCCGATGATGTTCGAGGGAGCGACGATCGAGGTACCATGGCACGCCCATGTCCGCCATGCTTTCATTGCCACCAGCGGCTTTGCCGACAGCAAATAAGAGGTTAATACCGTGATCGGCGCAAGCACACAAGTGTTAGCGATGGGTCTTCACAGCATATGCAGCAAAGCCCATCTCTGTATGAAAAGGCTCAGCCCGTGAGCCCTCTTTCATACACCATTTATAGCTCTGCAGCGGATATATTCGTCGCAGAGCGGAAGGGGTTAAGAAACTTGTTTTCATGGGTATGCTCCGTCAAGGATCTGGATCATAGAAGATGCTCTGAGACTCATCAAAAACGATTATGGAGTATAAGGTTACTTCAAAGTTAACTTGAGAATGAATGATCTGCTTTCTGACCTCTGGTGTTTTTCTGATTATTTCTTTAAAACAAACTGTGTGAGTATATCCCAAAAGAACAATCTGTTTGATGAATAACAGTACAACCAACTGATCCTGCTTTTTTGATCTAAAGGCATCGTATTTAGGGGTGATCCCATATTTATACATGGATAGCAGCTCCGATGGACCTCACCCAGAGCAAGTATTTACCTTCATAGCTACATTGAGTAGCATATGCGTCCGAAACACATTCTGTTTTAAAGGACATCTACCCACAGGATTAACGGCTGTCTGCAAATTAGCCTGATGGGCTCCAGGCTCCATTACCACTATGGAGCCTAGACGCCTCTCAGGCTCATGGCATACAGTCCTTCATCCTGGTGGTACATGCCCTTAAGTCTATCTCAGTAATATCTAAGTGCAATTCACCCATTTATGTCCTTCTAAATATTGATGTTTGTTTTAAATTAACATAAATATATAAGACATGGACCAAATCCAGCATTTCAGCCAGACACTTAGCATATGTAAGTAATGCCATCGACATGTTGTCTTACTTTTTTGCTTAGAAGAAGTAACATGGTTTAGGCTCTCAATCTCAGTGATTGTTAATTTATCTTTAAATGATATGCTGGAGACACCCATACGATTTTGCTGACCCAATTACCGTGCAGCATGATTACATAAGATTGTAAAATACAAGAAATAAGTGTATAATGAGATTGGCCTAAGCAAACTACGGTGTGATCTGCAGCATGAGATGCATAAATACTCACTACAGCAATTTTCATACCGTTATAGCTTATCTGGCTGTGAGATAATAGAAGTTAGAAGAGGTGTCACAAAAACTGCTATTACTATAAATGTTTTCTTTGGGCTATATCAGTAAACTTTAAGATGTTAGTAATAAAGTAATTGTAAGTTTTTCTCCCTGAAGGAGACATGCCGTAGAATGTAACCCTCAGCACGCTGTCTAACTAGTATTTAAAATTTAGTTTAATATCCCCCTAGGAGAAAACTGAGTGAGAAAAAGACCTCAAGCCTGTACCACCCATATAAAGCAAACTGTCCAACTTATCAGTCACTTACGATATGTCAGTGACGGTGTGACTAATGATTAACAAGTATGGTAGCTCTGTATAAATGTGTGTGAATTTAAAGCAATAATTTTATACAACTATTTCTGATACTTAGAACATTATGTAGGCCTAAAAAATAATAAGAGGATTGGGGACAAGATTTCACAATGCTATTTTTCACACATTAGTATGCTCTTTTACTCTGATGAGATTGGTGAGCAAACTATACTTCTATGTCAGAAATGGCATTATACAGTAAACCCTCATGCACATGATATATTTGTGTGCCATGCACAAATGGTGGCTAGTTCACAACCACAAATGATTTATAATGTGCACATTAGAGATGAGCGAACATACTTGTCCGAGCTGATCTTGTTCGAGCATTAGCGTACTCGAAACTGCTCGTTGCTCGGACGAGTATTTGCCAGCTGGAGAAAATGGCATCTCCCGCCGTTTTGCTTTTTGGCTGGCCAGAAACAGAGCCAATCACAAGCCAGGAGAACTCTGCACTCCACCCAGCATGACGTGGTACCCTTACACGTCGATAGCAGTGGTTGCTGGCCTGATCGGTGACCCTGGAATAGACTAGCCCCTGCCGGCGTCATTCTCTGTTCTGGATGCCGCTAGGGAGAGAGCTGCTGCTGGTCAGGAAAGCGTTAGGGGTGTTCTATTAGAATAGTGTTAGGCAGGATGTGATTCTACAAGAACCAACATCCTTCTTAGGGCTACAATAACGTTTTTATTTTCCTTTTTTTTTTTGGTGCTTGTGGCTGGGCTGCTGCTATTAGTAGTGCCGCTAGTACCATATTGTGAGTAATTTGCAGGGAGACTTGTGTTTAGCTCTTAGTGACACACATATCCACCTCAAACACCGAAGTGGGACAATTTATTAGGGGTTTGATTTGAATTACGCCGAGTCTGCTGATTTATTTTTTTTTACGTTATTTCTTTTTACAACACAGTAATCTGCCAAAGCAGTGTGCTTGAGTGTGGGCTAGAAATAGCCATAGGAGAACCCCAATGGCTTATTTAGGCCTACAATAGCGTTATATTTCCTTTTTTTTGGTTTGCTTGTGGCTGGGCTTGCTGGCATTAGTAGTGCAGCTAGTACCATATTGGAGTAATTTGCAGGGAGACTTGTGTTTAGCTCTTAGTGACACACATATCCACCTCAAACACCGAAGTGGGACAATTTATTAGGGGTTTGAATTGAATTA
The DNA here is from genome assembly GCA_019512145.1 of Engystomops pustulosus. Classification (NCBI taxonomy): domain Eukaryota; kingdom Metazoa; phylum Chordata; class Amphibia; order Anura; family Leptodactylidae; genus Engystomops; species Engystomops pustulosus. The sequence continues at coordinate 61,650,799 of CM033643.1, read as the reverse complement.
GGCACAGTCTGCTGATTTATTTATTTTTACGTTTATTTATTTCTCTTATAAACTCAAAGTCATCTGGCACGCACAAAATCCAGTTGTGTGCTGTCAGTGTAGTTAGAACTAGCCATAGCAATAGGAGATAGCATCTTTTGTTTAAAAAAAAAACACAAAAAACCCCCAAAAAATTTTGAAGTTTACACTTTATATTTGGAAAATGTGTAAACCAGAGGGCTAGGGGTAGAGGACGAGGGCGCTCCAACTACTGCAGGGGTCAGAGACCGTGGTCCGGGCGGGGCTGGAGACACCACCTGTCGTGGATTGCGGATAATGCTTCTAGCCATTTGTCCATCAGTCAGTCTTCCACGCAGTCCCACCATGTCACCGAAATCAGCACTCCTCCAGCTCCTCCCCTCAGCCTCCTTCCCCCAGTCTGCCCCCTCGACAAATTTGGCATTTGAACCGGCATACTCTGAGAAACTGTTTTCTGGACCCTTCCCACAGTCACAAACCACTTGTCCGGTTGCTGCTGAGCAATTTTCCGATGCCCAGTTTTCCACGGTCGCAGTCTGTGGGTGATGATGACATTATGACGTAGTGGAAGAAGTGTGTTTAAGAGGTGTCAGTCGATGAGGAGACACGGTTGTCAGACAGTGGTGAAGTGTTGTCAGGGCAGGAAGTCTGAGGGGGGAGCAGACTGAGGGATCGGGGAGGATGATGAGGTGACAGACCCAAGCTGGGTTGATAGGCCGGGTGAACACAGTGCTTCTGAGATGGAGGCGAGTCCTAAAGCAGAACAGGTTGGAAGAGGCAGTGGTGGGGCAGACGGAGAGCGGGCCAGAGCTGGTGCATCAGCGCCAAATGTTCACATAGTCAAGCTCCCGTGGCGGAGGGCTAGATTTCAGAAGTCTGGAGGTTTTAAAGAAACACCGGAGACCAACGGACTGTGGTGTGCAAACCTTTTCCAAACCAGGATCAGCAGGTGGTTCCACCAACTACTAGCTTAACTAACCACCATATGCGCAGGCATATGAATGCTAAACACCCACTCAATGGCACCAAGCCTGTTCACCTCCGGTTGGGCACACCACTGCTCCTTCCCCTGTGTCATCTGCTAGTAAGCCCCTGCCAGGACCCGGCCCAAACACCTCCCGTGCGAAAACTCCATCTTCGCCTCCAGATCCTCCACAGCATCCACCAGCGTTAGCTCTCCATACCCCGAGACCCTCCGCTAACCCCCTGGAGCGCAAAAGGAAGTATAGCGCAACCCACCACCAGCCCAGCCCTCAACGTCCACATCTCCAAGTTGCTTAGCCTGGAGATGCTGCCCTTTAGGCTGGTAGAGACCGAGGCCTTTCGAAACCTCATGGGGCGCCGCCCCTCGGTATTCGATCCCCAGCCGCCCACGACTTTTCCCGATCTGCCGTCCCAGCCCGCACAGCACGTGTCAGAGAACATCATCCGTGCCCTGACCAACACCGTTTCTGACAAGGTCCCCATGACCAGGACACGTGGACAAGTGCTGCAGGGCAGGGCCACTATGTATCGCTGACGGAAACATTGGGTTAACTTGGTGAAGGCTGGGACCGAGTCTGACCTTGGGGCTGGTCATATACTGCCGACGCCGAGGATTGGGGCCCTACCTCGGTCCAGGTCTCAAGGCCTACATGCCTCCTCCTCCTACCCCCTCCTCCACCTCCTCACTCCGAATTACCATCCGTGGGCATGGCGCCATCAGTTGGTAGCTTAGGCACAAGCAGCAGTGCCGTCGCTAAGCGACAGCAGCGGGGTGCTCAAACTGCTGAGCCTAGTGCGATAAAAGGCCCACCACGCCAAGAGCTAGTACAGGCATCACGGCGCAGACCGATCTGTGGCTGGCACCGGAACCTGAAGCCAGGCATGGTTGTGTGTGACAACGGCCGTAACCTGGTGGCGGCTCTGCAACTCGGCAGACGCACACATGTGCCCTGCCTGGCCCATGGTGTTAAATCTCATAGTTCAGCGTTTCCTCAAGAATACCCACATCGTGCCATTTTGCTCACGAAGGTGTTGCCGCATCTGTGCGCATTTCAGGAAGTCCAGCACAGATGCTGCACTCTCAGAGCAGCGCAGCGCCGCCTCCAACTGCCCGCTCACCGACTGTTGTGCGAACGTGCCCATGAGTGGAATTAACATTAACCATGTTATCAAGAGTTTACCAGCAGCGGAGAGCGATTGTAGACTGCCAGATGTCAACTTCCACCAAACTGATAGTCAGGTCAGTCAGCTTCCTCAAGTCTACAATGAGGAGTGGACGTGGATGTCTGATATCTGTCAGGTGCTGAGTAACTTTTGAGGAGTCAACACAGATGGTCAGTGGCGATGCCGCCATCTCAGCCTCAATCCCATGCTGGCCTGTTGAAAAACTCTCTGGTCAGCATGAAGTCGGAAGCTTGCGCTCGTCACAAGAGACGGGGGAAGAAGATCCCTTGTTGATAGCCAAGCACCCTTAGTTCGTTTTCAGGCATATGGAGGAGGTGGAGAAGGAGGAGAGAAGAGGAGGAGAATGTTGGCGAGACACAAGAGGGGACCATTGTTCAGTCCTTCCTGTTCACAGCGTGTATGGGCAGAAGAAGAGGAGTTGGAGGAGGAGGAAATGGAAAGTCAGGCCAGTGAGGGGAGTGAATTCTTGCGCTTTTGGACTCTGGCGCATATGGCAGATTTCATGCTAGGCTGCCTATCCTGTGACACCTCGCGTTCAAAGAATTTATTCCAGCACCGATTACTGGGTATTCACTCTCCTGGACCCGGTACAAGCAAAATCTTCCACTCTCATCCCTGGAGAGGAAAGGTGTGAGAATGCATGAATACCAGCAGGCCTGGTGCACAAGCTGAAACAGTATTTTCCTTCTGACAAGCGCTAGCGGCAGAGGGCGAGTACTCTGCGGGACAAGTAGCGAGGAGAGTAGGCGAGCAGGCAGCTTTTCCAGCACTGGCAAAGTATGCTTTAACAAGTCTTTGCCAGTTTATGTCCCCAGCAAGACACTGTCACCTGTTCTCCCAGTCTCGCAGAGTAGGGCTGATCTTTACAGAAAGATGGTAGGGAGACGTAGCTGACCATACTATCGTCCTAAAATGATCACACAGCTCCCTACAAATACTGGTTTCAACTAGCGTTGGGTTTCTTCATATCAGTGTAGATCTATTTTGATAACTCTATACTGCCCCACTCCCTCATCCTCCATCATTGGGCCTTGGGAATCTTGCAACTCTGTCTGAGTTAGGTGGATGGGTCACAGATTTCCAGCTAGGAGAGAAGTCATACAGCAAGAGTGGCTGTTCCATGACTTTTGTCTGAGACAGCCTTTGCTGTTTTGAAGGGGATAAGGAGGAGGGCTTTGCAGTTTCGAAGATGTTTAGCATGGTGAACATAATTCCATGGAAGTTGAGGCACATGTAATTGATCAATGCCTCAAATGTGTGGCCTACGGGTCTACCATATGCGCTGCAGACCATGGCTCCTGCTTGCATTCAGGTAGAGATGGACACATCCTTTTCCTGAAGCACTAGCTCTCACCACCAGCAGCAGAAGGAGCACCATTTAAACCCATATCCCTGTCCCTTTACTGCTTCCTAATTTTTAAAGACCTGCAACACTGTTTGAGGATATAGGTCAAAACCCATTACAATGGGTAGTACTGTTATGATGCAAATAGGTCTTAGAGTGACAGTGTAACGTTACACATGCTCAAGTACTTGTAAAACTGGTGTTAAGCCATTGCTAGACTGATGCTGTAACTACAATACTTTACTGAGATGGTGCCTTTAGATATTGCTAAATTATGTTGGAAACTGCAGACTATACTAGATTGTGCCTTTTAGGAATTGCGCATGGTGCGAACTAAAAGCTAGCTGAGACTGTGTCCCTTTAAATATTGATGATGCTTGGAATGCTAATAGTACTAAGTTTGGTCCTGCCTATAGCACTATCAGTAACTTATGCAGCTCTGCGCACGGTGCCTAAAAAGAGCAAACATAGATTTCCACCTGTCCATAATCCCAGCAGCCTCCTCTACCTACCTGAGGATGCTTTTCCTAAACATGAACTCAAAGCTTGAATGGCAGCACTTGTTCAAATTTGGATCATGAGTGCAGAGTCTGCCAAATCGGGATGGACGCCGCTCTACAACCTGTGGCCTTACAGACATTAGTGGTGAGGGCAGCTCACTTGCCACTAACATCCAGGCAGAATAGGACCTGCTTTACAATTGTTGGGCAGCAACTTGGATGGTTTATAATATGGTTTCATACCGTCCATGCATCATGGATGTGCACTAGAGATGAGCCGAGCACTAAAGATGCTCGGGACTCGTTTATCGAGACAAACTTTCCCCCGTGCTCGAGTGCTCGTCTCGAATAACGTGCCCCATTGAAGTCAATGGGAGATCGAGCATTTTTCAGAAGGGGACCAAGGCTCTGCACAGGGAAGCTTGGCCAAACACCTGGGAACCTCTGAAAAGGATGGGAAACACACACAGAAAGGACAGGAAACAACAGGGGCCAGCATGCATGGAACTCTGAGGCTGCTTAATCGCACCATATGCAAAAATATGGGCAAACAGCATGGCCATGTACAGAGTGACCGAATGAGGCTATGATAGCATCTAAACATGCAATAATTCACCCTGACACTATAGGGGACGGCCAGCAGAGGCAGCGGCAAAAGTGGCAGGCTAGAGAGTGTCATGGTGACAATACCCTAATGGAATCAGGTTTCACCAAAGGAGGTGAAATGATTTCTATGTGAACAAAAGGATGACGGTATATTTAGTCGATAACACTGCATGGTGGCGACATAGTGACCAAGTTCCATAACGTATCTGGTGAAACACCCGAAAAAATTGCCTGACACAGCTCTTTGTGATAAGGGGATCATGTGGAGGCCGCCATGGAGACGACTTCCATGATTAAGAGCGACAATATGGGGCAGTCATATTGCGCTGCTATGATTGCAACTTCAGGGTCTCAGCAGTCTGGCCGATAGATGGGCGAGTTCCACTAATGTATCTGGTGCAACACCTGAAATTCTGCCTGACACAGCTCGTTTGATAAGGGGACGATGTATGGAGGCAGTGAACTAGTAGTAGATTAAAGGTTGCTGCAGTTAACTATGTTAGTTGGATCTTGGATGGAGCTGGAGCTCCGCTGCCAGCGAACTTGCCTATCCAAGCCCCTGTCTCTCGGCTACTCTCCAAACAGTCCTCTAAGACCTTTGCATTGATCAAGTGTAAGTAGTCGTTCTATAAGTTTGGGTTATGGGCGGGTGTAGGGGAATGTAACAGAGCGCAAGAAGCGCTGAAATATTCGGTAATGATAAAGTTGCCAGTATATTTTGTGGATTACACGCAGTGGTGGCGACAAAGTTAACAAGTTTGATGTGGAATCCATGAAAACAACCCAAAATTGCCTGACACAGTTTCGTTTGATAGGAGAACCAGTTAGGGAGGCAACTATATGGACGACTTTGGAGGCAGCTATGCGATGACGTGTGGAGGTAGCATGGAGACAACATGTGGAGCAGCTAAAAAGACGACATGTGGGGCTGCTCTGGAGAGACAATTTAATTTGGATAGTGCCTGTATGTGGCGCGTCCAAAAAAGTTTTCAAACCAGAGGAGCAGTAGGTGGTCCTCCAGAAAATTAAATACATAGCGTACTATAGCTAAGCCAGTTGGCCCTGGCAAAAAATAGCCAGTTTCCTCTGCTTTAGTGTACCGAGGAGGAGAAGTGGAGGACAATGATGAGGAGGAGTGCATACATTATTTAGGTTGAGCTTCTTTCACCTGTGGAGAATGAAAAATCCGAGAAATACAGGCTTTATTCATCTTGATAAGCGTCAGCCTGTCACGCTGTCAGTTAACAGCGGTGTACGCTATCGGTGATGATGCCCACACCTGCACTGAAACCCGCTCAGGACAACACCTCAGCGGCCAAGGGAATGCAAGAACCTCCAATGCGTACAGTGCCAGTTTCGTGCCACATGTCCAGCTTTGAACCCAGTATTTTGTAGGGAGCTGTGTGATCATTTAGGACGATAGTTATGGTCAGCTACGTACTCCCTTACCATCTTTCTGTAAAGATCAGCCCTACTCTGCGAGACTGGGAACAGGTGACAGTGTCTTGCTGGGGTACATAAAACTGGCAAAGACCCTTGTAAAGCATACTTCTGGCCAGTGCTGGAAAAGCTGCCTGCTCGCCTACTCTCCTCGCTACTTGTCCCGCAGAAGTATCACCCCTCTGGCCGCTAGCCTGCTGTCAGAAGGAAAATACTGTTTCAGCTTGTGCACCAGGCCTGCTGGTATTCATGCATTCTCACACCCTTTCCCTCCAGGGATGAATCGGAGTGGAGAGATTTTTGCTTGTACCGGGTGTCCAGGAAGAGTGAATACCCAGTAATCGGTGCTGGAATAAATTCTTTGAACGCGAGGTGTCACAGGATAGGCAGCCTGCCAGTGAAATCTGCCATAGCGCCGAGTCCAAAAGCGCAAGAATCACTCCCCTCACTGGCCTGACTGTGTCCATTTCCTCCTCCTCCAACTCCTCTTCTTCGCCCATACAGCAGCGCAACATGGAAGGACTGAACAAGGTCCCCTCTTGTGTCTCGCCAACATTCTCCTCCTCTTCCCTCCTCCTTCTTCCACCTCCTCCTATATGCCTGAGAAACGAACTAAGGGTGCTTGGCTATCAACAAGGTAATCTTCTTCCCCCGTCTCTGTGACGAGCGCAAGCTTCCGACTTTCAGTGCTGACCAGAGAGTTTTTCAACAGGCCACGCAGTTGGGATTGTAGGCTGAGATGTGCGGCATCGCCACTGACCATCTGTGTTGACTCCTCAAAAGTTACTCAGCACCTGACAGATATCAGACATCCACGTCAACTCCTCATTGTAGACTTGAGGAAGCGACGACCTGACTATCAGTTCTGGTGGAAGTTGACATCTGGCAGTCTAACAATCGCTCTGCCGCTGCTGGTAAACTCTTGATAACATGGTTAATGTTAATTCCCTCATGGGCACTCGCACAACAGTCGGTGAGCGGGCAGTTGGAGGCGGGCTGCGCTGCTCTGAGAGTGGCAGCATCTGTGCTGGACTTCCTGAAATGCGCACAGATGCGCACACCTTCGTGAGCAAAAAAAATTTTGCAAAACGATGGGGTATGTCTGAGGAAACGCTGACTATGAGATTTAACACATGGGCCAGGCAGGGCACATGGTCAGTCTGCCGAGTTGCAGAGCCGCCACCAGTTTACGGCCGTTGTCACACACAACCATGCCTGGCTTCAGGTTCCGGTGCCAGCCACAGATCGGTCCTGCGCCGTGATGCCCTGTACTAGTCTTGGGCGTGGTGGGCCTTTTATCGCATAGGCTCAGCAGTTTTGAGCACCCCGGCTGCTGTCGCTTAGCGACGGCACTGCTGCTTGTGCCTAAAGCTACCAACTGATGGCGCCATGCCCACGGATGGTAATTCGGAGTGAGGAGGTGGAGGAGGGGTGTTAGGAGGAGGAGCATAGTAGGCCTTTGAGACCTGGACCGAGGTATGCGCCCCATCCTCCGGCGTCGGCAGTATATGACCAGCCCCAAGGTCAGACTCGGTCCCAGCCTTCACCAAGTTAACCCAATTTCCGTCAGCGATACATAGTGGCCCTGCCCTGCAGCACTTGTCCACGTGTCCGTTGGTCAGGTGGACCTGTCAGAACGGTGTTGGTCAGGGCACGGATGATGTTCTCTGACACGTGCTGTGCAGGGCTGGGACGGCAGATCGGGAAAAGTCGTGGGCGGCTGGGATCGAATACCGAGGGGCGGCGCCCCATGAGGTTTCGAAAGGCCTCGTCTCTACCAGCCTAAAGGGCAGCATCTCCGGCTAACAACTTGGAGATGTGGACGTTGAGGGCTTGGGCTGGTGGTGGTGTTGCGCTATACTTCCTTTTGCGCTCCAGCTTGGGGTTAAACGGAGGGTCGTCGGGGTAATGGAGAAGCTAACGCTGGTGATGCTGTGGAGATCGTGGAGGCGAAGATGGAGTTTTCGCACGGGAGGGTTTGGGCCGGTCCCTGGTCATGGGGCTTACTAGCAATGACACAGGGGAAGGAGCTGTGTGCCCAACCGGAGGTGAACAGGCTTGGTGCCTTGAGTGGGTTGTTTAGCATCATAGCCTGCGCATACTGGTGGTAGTTAAGACTAGTATTGGTGGAACCACTGCTGATCCTGGTTTGGAAAAGGTTTGCACACCACAGTCCGTTGGTCTCCGGTGTTTCTTTAAAACCTCCAGACTTCTGAAATCTAGCCCCCGCCACGGGAGCTTGACTATGTGAAACATTTGGCGCTGATGCACCAGCTCCTGGCCCTGCTCTCCGTCTGCCCCACCACTGCCTCTTCCAACCTGTTCGCTTTAGGACTCGCCTCCATCTCAGAACAACTGTGTTTCACCCGGCCTATCAACCCAGCTTGGGTCTGTCACCATCATCATCCTCCCGATCCCTCAGTCTGCTCCCCCCTCAGACTTCCTGCCCTGACAACACTTCACCACTGTCTGAAACCGTGTCTCCTCATCGACTGACAACCCTCTTATACACACTTCTTCCACTACGTCCATAATGTCATCATCACCCACAGACTGCGACCGGTGGAAAAACTGGGCACTGAAAATTGCTCAGCAGCAACCGGACAAGTGGTTTGTGACTGTGGGAAGGGTCCAGAAAACACGTTTCTCAGAGTATGCCGGTTCAAATGCCAAATTTTGCTCGAGGGGGCAGACTGGGGGAAGGAGTCTGAGGGGAGGAGCTGGAGGAGTGCTGATTTCGGTGACATGGTGTGGACTGCGTGGAGACTGATGATGGACAAATGGCTAGAAGCATTATCCGCAATCCACGACAGGTGGTGTCTCACCCCGCCCGGACCACGGTCTCTGACCCTGCAGTAGTTGAACGCCCTCGTCCTCTACCCCTAGCCCTCTGGTTTACACATTTTCCAAATATAAAGTGTAAACTTCAAAATTTTTTGGGGGTTTTTTGTGTTTTTTTTTAAACAAAAGAATGCTATTCCTATTGCTATGGCTAGTTCTAACTACACTGACAGCACACAACTGGATTTTGTGCGGTGCCAGTTGACTTTGAGTTTATAAAGAGAAATAAATAAAAAACTAAAAATAAATAAATCAGCAGACTGTGCCTAATTCAATTCAAACCCTAATAATGTCCCACTTCGGGTTTGAGGTGGATATGTGTGTCACTAAGAGCTAAACAACAAGTCTCCCTGCAAATTAACTCCAATATGGTAACTAGCTGCACTACTAATGCCAGCAAGCCCCAGCCACAAGCAAACCAAAAAAAAGGAAATATAACGCTATTGTAGGCCTAAATAAGCCATTGGGGTTTCCTATGGCTATTTCTAGCCCACACTCAAGCACACTGCTTTGGCAGATTACTGTTCGTTGTAAAAAGAAATAACCGTAAAAAAAAATAAATCGCAGACTCGGCGTAATTCAATCAAACACCCTAACTAAATTGTCCCCACTTCTGGTGTTTGAGGTGGATATGTGTGTCATAAGAGCTAAACACAAGTCTCCCTGCAAATTACTCACAATATGGTACTAGCGGCACTACTATAGCAGCAAGCCCAGCCACAAGCACCAAAAAAAAAAGGAAAATAAAAACGTTATTGTAGCCCTAAGAAGGTGTTGGTTCTTGTAGAATCACATCCTGCCTAACACTATTCTAATAGAACACCCCTAACGCTTTCCTGACCAGCAGCAGCTCTTCCCTAGCGGCATCCAGACAGAGAATGACGCCGGCAGGGCTAGTCTATTCCAGGGTCACCGATCAGCGCAGCAACCACTGCTATCGACGTGTAAGGGTACCACGTCATGCTGGGTGGGCAGTATTCTCCTGCTTGTGATTGGCTCTGTTTCTGGGCGCCAAAAAGCAAACGGCGGGAGATGCCATTTTCCTCCAGCTGGCAAATACTCGTCCGAGCAACGAGCAGTTTTCGAGTACGCTAATGCTCGAACAAGATCAGCTCGGACAAGTATGTTCGCTCATCTCTAATGTGCACATTATAAATCATTTGTGGTTGTGAACTAGCCCACCATTTGTGCATGGCACACAAATATATCATGTGCATGAGGGTTTACTGTATAAATGCCATTCTGACATAGAAGTATAGTTTGCTCACCAATCTCATCAGAGTAAAGAGCATACTAATGTGTGAAAAATAGCATTGTGAAATCTTGTCCCCAATCCTCTTATTATTTTTTAGGCCTACATAATGTTCTAAGATCAGAAATAGTTGTATAAAATTATTGCTTTAAATTCACACAATTTATACAGAGCTACCATACTGTTAATCATTAGTCACACCGTCACTGACATTATCGTAAGTGACTGATAATTTGGACAGTTTGCTTTATATGGGTGGTACAGGCTTGAGGTCTTTTTCTCACTCAGATTTTCTCCTAGGGGGATATTAAACTAAATTTTAAATACTAGTTAGACAGCGTGCTGAGGGTTACATTCTACGGGCATGTCTCCTTCAGGGAGAAAAACTTTACAAATTACTTTATTACTAAATCTTAAAAGTTTACTGATATAGCCCAAAGAAAACATTTATAGTAATAGCATTTTTGTGACACCTCTTCTAACTTCTATTATCTCACAGCCAGATAGCTATAACGTATGAAATTGCTGTAGTGAGTATATTTATGATCTCATGCTGCAGATCACACACGCTAGTTTGCTTAGGCCAATCTCATTATACACTTATTTCTTGTATTTTACAATCTTATGTAATCATGCTGCCGGTAATTGGGTCAGCAAAATCGTATGGGGTCTCCAGCATATCATTTAAAGATAAATTAACAATCACTGAGATTGAGAGCCTAAACCATGTTACTTCTTCTAAGCAAAAAAGTAAGACAACATGTCGATGTGCATTACTACATATGCTAAAGTGTCTGGCTGAAATGCTGGATTGGTCCATGTCTTATATATTTATGTTAATTTAAAACAAACATCAATATTTAGAAGGACATAAATGGGTGAATTGCACTTAGATATTACTGAGATAACTTAAGGGCATGTACCACCAGGATGAAGGACTGTATGCCATGAGCCTGAGAGGCGTCTAGGCTCCATAGTGGTAATGGAGCCTGGGACCCATCAGGCTAATTTGCAGACAGCCGTTAATCCTGTGGGTAGATGTCCTTTAAAACGAGATGTGTTTCGGACGCATCATGCTACTCAATGTAGCTATGAAGGTAAATATTGCTCTGGGTGAGGTCCATCGGAGCTGCTATCCATGTATAAATATGGGATCACCCCTAAATACGATGCCTTTAGATCAAAAAAAGCAGGATCATTGGTTGTACTGTTATTCATCAAACAGATTGTTTCTTTGGGATATACTCCACACAGTTTTTGTTTTAAAGAAATAATCAGAAAAACACCAGAGGTCAGAAAGCAGATCATTCAGTTCTTCAAGTTAACTTTGAAGTAACCTTATACTCCATAATCGTTTTTGATGAGTCTCAGAGCATCTTCTATGATCCAGATCCTGACGGAGCATACCCATAAAACAATTTCTTAACCCCTTCCGCTCTGCGACGAATATATCCGCTGCAGAGCTATAAATGGTGTATGAAAGAGGGCTCACGGGCCTGGCCTTTTCATACAGAGATGGGCTTTGTGCATATTGCTGTGAAGACCCATCGCTAACACTTGTGTGTCTTGCGCCGATCACGGTATTAACCTCTTATTTGCCTGTCGGCAAAGCCCGCTGGTGGCATGAAAGCATGGCGGACATGGGCGTGCCATGGTACCTCGATCGTCGCTCCCTCGAACATCATCGGGGGGCGGTGATTGATTGCCATGACAGCCTCGGGCCTTCGTCAGACCTAGGCTGAGATGTTTCTCCATATCGTTACAATGAGCCAGTGGCCCCTTGTAAATGATCACATGCAAAAACTCCATTACTGCAATACAGTTGTTATTGCAGTATATGGTAGGAAAGATCTGACCATCTAGGATTAAATGTACTCTAAGAGGTCTAAAAAATAGTGAAAAAGTTTTTAAATGTACAAAATGTTAAAATTCTAATCACCCCCCTTTCCCTAGATACTGATATAAAATATAATACCCGTAAAAATCACAACACATCAGGTATTGCCGCGTCCCAAAAATGCCCGATCTATCAAAATATAAAAACGGTTTATAACCGGAGTTGACCTCCAGACGGGAATGAGCCCAATGTCCAAAATGCGACTTTTACACCTTTTTACATGACATAATAAATGTAAGAAAAGTGATCAAAATGTTGGCACAGCCTCAAATGGTACAATTAAATTCGGTCATTTAGCAAAAATGACATATCACCAGCTCAGTACGAAAAAAGTTATAGCGTCAGAAGATGACAACATTTTTTTTTTCCTTTTTCGTACACATTGTTTAATTTTTGAAAATGTTATTAAAACGCAATTAAACCTGTATAATTTGGTATCACCACAATCGTAACCAAACCAAAGAATAAAGCAGAGGTGTTATTTGAGCGCAGAGTGAAAGACGTAAAAACTGACCCACACAGAACGTGACGCCATCTTGTTTTTTTAATTTTTCCACCATTAGAATTTTTTTCCAGCTTTCCAGACACAGTAATGTTCATATGAATAACATCACGGGAAAGTAACATTTTTGCGCACAAAATAAGCCCTCACACAGCTCTGTACACGGAAAAATGAAAACATTATGGATGTATGCCTTAAGGGGTTAAATGTACTCAGGATAACAAATACCACATTCAACTGTTCTTACACAAATACTTACCTCCGCTCCTCTTAAGGGTCTTCCAACTAAAGATAATTCTCACATCTCAATCCCCTAGTAATTTTTACACATTCAAGATCATTTAACCCCTTACTTTGCAATTTTAACTCAGTTTTAATTGCTGTTTAGCTCCTATCACTCACCCCTAGGCTGCTCATGCTAATCCCAGGGTGTGGGTGAGACCTCTCTAAGCAACACAATACTGTATTATCTAGTTATTAGTTCTGTGGGGTGACAATGTGGTTGCATTATTAGGGTACAGGTGTATATACACTTTCATTGGCTTTTGACATTGTACTAACACCCTGACACTATAGAAAGAGGATAAGACAGATCACAGATGCATAAAATGGATGAATACACAAAGCATGACAGACACAGGCTGACAGACTTTTATCACTGTTACATCTGGTGTCTCCACACAGGTATGTGCCCGCTCCAGTGGCGTACAGAAATCTGAGCCCCATGCGGATCCCTACCATTTAAATAAATATATACATATTTGGTACAGACATGTTTATACAATCACACACATTTACACACTCATATATGGAACACACTCCATTCATACACTCTTAAATACATACATTTATATTTATACTACCAGATAAAGTTATAAACTCTACTCACTTTTATATATTGTACCCACATACATGTATACACATATATGCACACATTTATTATCCTTATATAACCCATTATACACTAATACCATACCGTATATCAACTCATATAGAATAACACACTGCTAATTACATATCCATATATTTATACACACATACCATACATACACATCAACTATGCGCTCATATTTATAGTACATAGACATTATTATTAATACATTACAAACAGCATGCATCTTAACTTATACATACAGTATACACTCACCTATATACACATGCATACTGTATACACTCCACCCATATATAAATTACATACTGTATACTCAACCATATAACACGTCACATACTGTATACCCTCATATACACTTACATCAGGTAACACACATATCACACATATGCCATATACCACACATCCATATACATATTGCATATACACACAGCATATATACACATTGTGTATACAAACGGCAATATACACCATACTGATTACACTGCGTATACATGCAGAATATGCACACATACGGCATAATACTACATACAGCATATACACATATACTGCATTTACACACATATAACACCATAACATTTAGACGATTTACATAAACACACTACATACAGCATATGCATATATAAATACATACACATCATATATATACACGATGTGTGTATGTATTATATTGTTATATATATATATATTTTATGTTGTGTCGTGGGGCAGGAGGAAAATGTGGCTGGTGTGCCGCTGGGCTTTGGCGATGGACTGACCGTCTGTGCCATCGAGCAGAGGGAAGGTTGGCTGTATCTGCAGGAAGGAATGGCTGGCCAGGTAGCAAACTGATGACATGACGGAGCCTGCGCGAACTGTTTTGACAGCCCTATATTGCAAAGTGGTGTCATGTCGGCCACAGAATGGGCCGAATATGGATGGGATGGGCAGGGCAGAGACCTGTTGGAGAAGGCGGCCCCTGTCCCATGCAGCTATGTGATGTTTGTACTGCCTCTGACCAAACGCCCGCAGACCATTCCAAGCCAGGTCGTTGTATGCAGGAGGTCGGCATGCCTTGCCTCCCCTTCCCCCGGATCACTTATCCCTTGTAGTTTGTATGTTTGCCAGCTCCTTTCTCTTCACAATGTGCTGAACAGGGGGAAAAGTGATCATGTGAGCTCTGTGTAGGGGGTCGTGATACAAACCCACGCGAGAGAGACGAAATCTTCACTCTGCACGCTGTCACGATCAAATCCAGATGATTGCCCGCCCTAAGTCGAAGTCTGGGGCAACTGAAAATTAGTACAGCGACGATAGAGACATTTTGGACTTATATTCTGTGAAATGCTGTAGTTACAGTGAATTAGAGAATGTGTTATTTTGTTACCTCCTGATACACATAAACTTTGCTTTGTGGAACCCCTTTAATGTTGATCCTGGTGCGTGTCTCATTTGCTTAGTCTTGCCACCCAGGAATTGCTAGAAAAAAAAGTAATAATTAGCAGCCGGAGAAAAAATCTCACACCTCTTGCATGACATATCACCGTCCTCACTCAGCATGTGATCCCTCAGCATCAACTGCTACTTATAATTTTTTTTCTAGCTGATCCTGCTTGCAAGACTAGCGTAGGACAACACAGAGATCAAGATGAAAAGTGAAGGTGATATTTCTAGCCTTTTTTTTTTTTTAGCAGTTGATTTTCTTTAATTTGGGTTTTCTTTCTTGTGTTTGATCGTGTAGAACTTTACGCGCAAGAAGTAATTGTGCTGAGACAATCATACTTTACTCCTACGCTGAAATGAAGTAAAATCAAAGGGTCATATAGGGTCTCAAATTGCTATAAATAAAACATTGACTCACATCCGCTAAAAAACACATTTGCCTACACTAAGTAATCAAATGGTTATTGGTCTCAGAATATGGCTTCCAGTTTTTTTGGTTTAAAAGATTCAATTTTCTTAAAACCACTAAAACATAATAACAAGTATAAAAGGTTGTCCCCCCAATTTTGAGACAAAACCCAACAAACAACGGATGCAGTTTTTTTTTTGGTCAGTATCCGCGCGTTTGTAATTTTATTTCCTTGCTTTGTACTGGTACACTTCATGGATTTACATTCTGACATTAGAAGTAAAATTTATAAAAAACAACTGAAAACGAGCTCTTTCACAGCTCTTAACTGGAAATAAGACTAAGTAAGGATTTTTGAAGGTGCAGGTAAAAAAAAAAAATGTTGTTCTGTAAACTTTCCGAAACTTTCCCTTGTACGCCACAAGACAGCAGCAAGATAAGAATACATTGGGGCTTTTTACTAAGGGTCCCGCGGCCACATTTTTCATCAGTTTCCCGACTTTTGTATATGTTCCGGGATAGTGTCTGGACCGCGATTGGATTTTTGGCGCATCAGCCCGGCTTTCAATTCCCGCTACAGAAATCAGGGGGAAGCGGGAGGCGTGGGCATGAGCCTATGGATTTGAACTAAAGCGCTTGGATTAACGATTTTCAATTGTTTGCAAACTAAGCACTTCGTGCTCCGGAAGAAGGTTGAACTCCGTTTGACCGTATCAGGGATCGACACAATCGGGTAATCTTGGCGCACACTTTCTTCTTAATCGTAGCAGGTGTGTGCTTCCGAGGAAATCCTTGAACGGGTGATCACGCAGGAACCGGGTAAGTAAATGGCCCCTTGTTTGTGTTGAATTGATAATCTTTTGCTTGCTGATCTCGCTTTAACAAAGCCGAAACATCAAGTGTAACAATTATGCAATTCTATATATTAAGCCCTCCTTTTCCCTCACTATCTGCTATATACGTGTACAAAACTAATTCTCAGATACATTGCTCCGTCCAGTGAATGAAGATGTTCCTTTAAAAAATCTATCAAATCTGTTACGTTATAATACATATTAATTTATGGGAAGAACTTTTATAGTTCAGTTCATCTGGCCACATAAAAAATGAAAATTTGCAAAAATGAACCATTTATTTTAATGATGCCATCTGGCTAGATAAAATCTACAGAACTATATAGTGGGATAGTACTTAAAACAACCAAAAATGCCCATAACGCAAGTATATATAATTACAATAGATCTTGAGCTTGGCACTGATGTCCTCCAAAAACAACAAAAAAAAAACAAGGTATAAAGTGAATGTAAAAGTATACGTGGTACAGCTCCGTAATCCCATGTTTTACAACGGTTCTTTCTTACCTACACTTTTGCTCTTTTTGTCTGATTTAAGTTTCTTTTAAGTATTAGTATAAAATCTGCTGATCCCATCTTAGTAGCTCCAAGGACTCGGCCATTAAATTCTATATGAGTCTGGACACACTTGGAGACAAATTTAGTACGTGTGTCAAAGCAGCTATTACTGTGCTTTTTATTTACTTGAATAAAATTGACTTCTTGTTTCGGATACAATATGTTTATTACCTTTTGCAGATCCTATTTCCTGTCCTGCTTTATGAAAACTGAGGCGTTTTAACTCATAAATAAAGTTGTTTAATATGAAAACCGCATGTTAACTCTAATTTATAGGTGTTATCCTTTTTACAATGTTACCATTTTGTTATCGTGTAAATTCAAAAATTTTATCACTGATGTGCACTCCATGTAATTCAAAACTCATAAAAATGCTCATTCTCATATATTTCACAGAGCAGCAGCTGTCATTTCTGTTACAAATCTACATAAATCAATTTCTTCTTTTTTTCTACTGTTCTTCATTTGTATGTATTTTTTTAGACATTCTGACCAACTGTTAAACCTTAAATTTAAAGTGGCATTTACCTAGTCATGTGTTATAAAAAACAGTTTTGGTATAGTGCGTCCTTTTATTTTAGGTGGTGATGGTTCAATGAGAGAACAGAAAGTGCAAAGAATTGGAGAGAAACGGCACAGTTGTTTCCAGTCTAATGAAATGAGACCAGCAAATGACCCCAAGAAGAGCTCCCAAATAGTAAGAATGTTAAATTATTTCGCCAAAATAATGAAAAGAAACTTCCTGATCAGTTCCTCACCTCCTGGATTTTTAGGTAAACAATTCAAAGTTAATCTATAAATTTGAAACACTTTTTCCCTCATACTGGTATATTGACAAGTAACAATAACTTAATTTTCATGTTGGGTAGCCAATGAGATGGCAAGTAGACGTATCATTATTATATTGTTGGAACTTTGAAATGCACAACCCCATAGTGTTTTTTAACCTAAACTGTTCATACCATAGCATATAGAACAACAAAATCTGCTCTTGTTTCTTCCTTCCCTTGCTGCTAATTTTGAGTGATGCTCACATCTTGTGTCTCAGGTTGGAGCACAACTGACGTGTGACACAACTGACAAGTATGATAAGGACCCTTGCCTTCTAGGGTCCGCAACGCGTAAACCTTTTTTCACACTGTGCGATCATATCTTTAATGTATTCCTAATAAATTTTTTTCATTTTTTTACCTACCTTTTTTTGACGACGATTCTAGATTCCTCTATTTCCTTCCAAAATCCGCTTACCTCTCCCAGGCGCGTGAACTCCCTTGTCTTGCTGGAGATATAATTCAGAGTCCAATGCAAGTGGTCCACAAACAGGAATACTCCACAACACGTCCAGAAGGATAACTTTTTTTAAAAAATGGCGTCTTTTATTTCATGTTAGCAAACATCATCCACAGCAAACAGATAATTACAAGACCTGGACATAGTTAAACAACGATGCGTTTCAATCCTAAACGGACTCATTTCATGTCATAGTGGTTGTTTGTGCTCCAACATTAAATGCAAAAACGCCTTTCTCCATCTGGAAGTTGGCAGTAATTTAATTATCTTCTGTATAGGATGAAACTTGTCGATCTTTTCAACCCAACGATGTCCAGTCGGATAATTTTTTTGTTTTTTTTTTTATCTGTTTTGCCTTGGATGATGTGTTAATATATAGAATAAAGAATACATTTTAAAACAATATTCTATGGACGGTTGGTAAACTTTTCACATATTCAACTATGTTTCACAGGACTGAGTCCTTTTATAATACAATACATGATACAACAAGGGCTCCCTGTCTCCTGGATATTAATTTTGAATGCAAATAAGACACTTTAGACAAAACTAACTTTTACACACAGGTTCTGGTAAAATACTTCATTCCAACACACAACACTTGTAAACAACACCATGGGTACCTCACACTGGACACTGGTTTATACCACGAAATTTCTATATAACACACATAAACAACAGTGGGCCCTGCTATATATACACACTCATAGGACACACTGGTTACTGCTATGCAAACAATCATAGGAACACACAGTACTGCTAATTACGTGCATCGAACACACTGGGCACTACTATACCACACACACACCACACAGGGAACACACCATCCTCTTCTTCTTACCGCATCCCATCTTCTTCTCTGCCCCATCCCTGGCACAATGAAAAATAGACCTTTTAGTTGATGTATGATGATCTGTAGACCTGAGTGATGATCGTCCCACATGCTTCTGATATCACTTCCAGTTCCTGGTGTTACGTCTAGGAGAGGTAAGAGGCAGTGGTGGAGGCTCTGCACATCTAAGCAAGCATCGAGTAAAGTGCTATGTCCCTGTACGTCACCCTTCTCCGATTACAGTGGGTCAGAAGGGTCTGGTAGTGGTTGGATCATCATGAATTCAACTATATGATGCGGCACTTTTTCTCAAGATTTGGGTTCTTGCTAAAGAGCGTCTTATAGTCCCAGAAAATACAGTAGTAAGTTTTTTGTTTTTTCCAATGTGGTAACAATGATTTTTACCAATTCTTATCATTGTGTTTTATTCCCTTCATTACAAATCAATGTTTCATTTTTAATCATCTTCTACCTATTCAATGGTTATTCCAGAAATCATCATTGTTCATAATTCCAATGGGTCATTACAAATATGAGCTAATATCAATTAGTTGTTATTTAATCCTTTGCTCCCCTTAGCAGACAAATTGTTGTGGACTACACTGTATGAAGACTCAATTCTACTGGGCCTTTCAACAGTCCATTAATTTTGTCCCCCTGGGGTAGACACAGTACAAAGATTGCCGCTGCCCCTCATGGTCCCATCCATGGCCTGCACCTGTGTGGGCAGGTCATGTGATCATCACTATATTTGGCTGTAGTAGTCGTTTGCAGTGCATCCATTATGGTCATGTTATGGTGCCACGTCCAGCTGCGTGGGCAATGTGCAGTGATGGCAGTATACCATCCTTTCTCTGGTAACCACAGTTTTCAGTGGCGGCCATGTTTGTAGATTAATTCTTTTAATCAGAAAAGCAAATCTAGTTTACTCTCCTTTGCAAATTAATGATACTGATTTTGTTGTGTTTATTTATTTATCGCATTATAGGATTTTGTAACTACTAATAGTTCTAATTTTTGACATTATTATACTTTTTCTCCAGTCATATATTGGTATAGAGTAATTAGACAATTAGATGATGCAATACAATAAACAATATTTTTTAATATAACTGGAAAAGGGGAAATTATGAGGACAACAATTTCCTATTTTTAAATGGTTATAAGATTTTGCTTTAGTCCTTATTTCCTATTGCAAATTAATGAAACCTAATTGCTGTTACAACCCTTTTGTAATGAACAAAAGTACTTTTTTTTTTTTTTAGAATACACCCCAATTTTCCCCCTTTCCAAAAATGATTTGAACTTAAAAGTTTTTTTTCCACTTTGGTATGTTTCCCTTTAAAAAATCATCTATCAAATGTTTCCTTACTGCATTTCAGCAATATATGTGTGATTCCTTTCCATATTGCTTGGGACTAGCTAATACATAAAAATGACTAAATGACCTGCAGTGCATTAGGGATTTTTGGTTAATGGATTAATTGATTTCGTATTGCTATCCAACTTCTGTCAGAGGTTATTTCCGGAAAAGTTGTTCCAACACCATCCATAAACACGTTTGTGGCAAGTACATTTGTTCCAAGGCCCTGAAAAGGGCACTTAGTGCTGGAATGCACTCTAAATTCATCTTACTTTATCCACTAACACACAAACCCGATTAAAACAAGCAAAACCACCCACCAGTGTTAAGCACTTAGTGTGTTTGCCTGGGATTTCAAAGGCACTAATGTCTTTGCTATAGGAACATGGGGGGCTGTGGTGGTTGGCTATATAATTGAGGGCATGGGCTGGGCAGGCTATAAACTGGGGCATGAGCAGGCTGTTTATATACTGGAGGCCCCCCCCCCCCATGGGCTTGGCTGCTATATCTAGGGGGCAGGGCTTGTGGCCTAGCTATAATCTGAGGCATGGCAGGCCTGCCAAGATACTAGGAGGCCATGGGGCTGCCTATATACTAGGGGTATTGGCCAGGTACTATATACTGAGGGCCATTGGTTGGCTTATACTAGGGGAGGGGACTGGCTAGCTATAGCTGTGGGGAGGCTATGACCAATGCAATTCCCACCCTAAGTCTTACTCGAGTCAATAGGGTTTTCTCATTTATATGTTCAAATTTAGGTCCTCGCTTATACTCGTGTCGGCTACACTCTTATAACCATATATGGCTTATATTAAATGCCAGAAATCTAAACCATGGAAATAAAAATATTTTTCTCTGAAGTGAATGTATAATAGATGTAAAAAACATGCATATATTATAAAACATCTTTTACAATGACATATGTGTGTTTATTACACAAAGACCAACATAAAGGACATTTTTTTTGTGGAAAACATTCTAAATACATATAATGTGGGTATAACACACATAGACTCGCTCAATACTTACCATTACCATAAAAAATGCACTCATGTGTACAGGCATCCTCAACCGGGTTTACATACAAGATAGGGTCTCTGTAAGTTTGTTCTTAATTTGAATTGTATGCCAGTCAAGAACTGATATTTTATACTTGTAGTTTCCAGACAAATTTTTTTTTTTTGCCTCGGTGAAAATTTTGAGTTTTCACATTTTTTTGCTGTATGTGACCAAGAAATATCATAAAGCTTCACTACAGACCACTTACAGCTGATCGTGGCAGCCTGGGACTATAGTAACATCCAGAGAGCTCATAATGATCACAGTGTCCATAGGGTCCGTCTTACTAGGGGTTGTCTGTAAGTCGGGTGTCCTTAAGTAGGACCGCCTGTATATAACGCCTGAAGATCTAGAATCTAACTATAATTAAACAACAGCTTATTGTTAATGAAAACTGCTACAAATTCTGTACCAATACACTAACGGCGATCCTTACTTCAAGGGAACCTGTTACCAGGAGACCCATTTTTACCACTTCTCATCCCCCACAGAGCATAGTAACATACCTTCATTGTTTTTGTATAAAAAATAGGTTTCCAGAAAAAGATATGTTATATTGTACCTTTCCTTAGCATCTGCTGGTTTTGGGGGGGGGGAAAAAACTAGGCCAGTTGTTCCACTGCGAGTGGACCTTTACAAATAATGGAATAACTCCCCTCACTCGGGATTGGCTGTAGAGGAGCAGGGGGCGTTGCTAAGAAAGTGATTAGGTTTTTTCATATATTTTGAAAGGACACATGGAGGAATGGTTTACCAAGTAGTGGGGGGAAACTGCTCCTTTCCAGCCACTCCCAGTGGAGGATCCTAGTCCACATAGCAAGGTACAATATTACACTATATTTTTTTCTGTAAACCTATTTTATATACAAAAACATAAGGCAGTGTCTGTACTATGCTCGCTGGGGGACTGGGGGAGGTACTAAAAATGGTTCTCTGGTGACAGGTTAAGACACTCGAATAACAACGACTCCTAGTTACAAAACGAGCTTCTGGATGTTGGGAATTTTTACTCTTACTTTAGTCCTAGGCACAATAAATAGTTATAACGGTTATCATAGGTGTCTGTAATGACGCTTTAATTGTAATCCTGGTTCTTATGACAATCCACATTTTTAATCCACGTTGTCACAGAGACCAAAAAATGTTTGTCTGGAGCTACAATTATAAAATAATACCATCCGACTTGCATACAAATTCAACTTAAAACAAACCTACCGAACCTATCTTGTATGTAACCCGGGGACTGCCTCTATACTAAATATAATTTCTTTTCATAAATTATAAATTTCTTTGCTATACTATTGTATTATTTTTAATATAAACCAAAAGGCCATTTTATAATCACTACTGTATGACATGGTCAGCAATATGTGCATTTTACAGAAAAAAAAAAATCATATTTGGTATCTACAACTAGCTTCCTACAAGAGTAATTTCTGGAATCCAGCTTACTCCTTGCATTACCAGAACCAAGGTTAATAATAGTTTGGTACTCGAACCAAGCCTATACATGATACAACTCTCTTCCCATCTAATGAGAAATTCAGTTAATTCAAATGGTGTAAATGAAGAAAAATTGTACAATCAGTCAAATTCTTCAGCTGGCAAGGGTGTCCTTTCATATTTTATAATAGGGACTTACACCGCACCATTTTTGACCGAAATAACAACTTGTTATGAGGGAAGTTTAGTATTTTGTTAGAGTGTTGGTACATCTGTGGTGGAGCCCCCTGTAATGGCATCTAGTAGCCCTAATTCTGATTTGCTAGGTGTATAGGTCCATTTTGTAGATAATTAGATTATTTGTGTATTGTGCTGCACATAAAGGGGATACCACAAACAGACAGGACACATGAAATATTTTAGTATAACACTTTGTAACATCTTGGTCTTGTCACACTTGAGCTGTATTTGATTTATAAAGCCGCTCCCAGGCTTGAACCATGATTGCTTTAGCATTTAGTTTCACTCCTGTACTGTTTTGTTGGCCATAGTAAAATAATGCCAAGCTTCAAAAACATAAATTCTTGCTGTTCATATATTTATCAATCTTGAAATTGCAGTGTTTTCCATTTGTAGTTTAGAAAAACTGTTTCTAAGAGACGCCATGAGTATTTATTGTTATTTATATATATTGTTTTTTATTACCCTTTATTTAAAGAGAACCCGTCATTCAAAATAACCCCTCCTAAACTAAATATATTTTCATAAACTCCATTAGAGAGCCTGCCTCTATCCCTTTATTGGTCCCCTCTACAATGCCTAAAACCTAAGCCTGTATAATGATGTGAGGCTGTATACTGAGTGCTTCCTGGTTGGCGGGGTCGCGCCCCCCCTGCAGCCCTGTGTTGTGCATGTGTGGTGTTTTAGGAAGATAACAGCAGCTCCAGGCAAGCCATGTTACAGCAGAACATGTCGATCATGTGTATCTGATGTCCTGTCTCTCACCTTCATATTAGGAGGAATGCAGCAGCTAGAAGATGCAGCACACACACGAGCCTATGCCATGCTTTCCTATATATTACCAACACAATACTGAGTAGGGGTGGGAGAGGGAGGGGGACAGGGGTGAACATCACTGCCTCTGACCATGTGACAGCCTCATTACATGATAAAAAATAGATGATTTTACATGATTTAATGTATGAAATAACTAGAATTAAAGCTGGGATGGTAATCCTTGTGAGCTGCTCCAACCAGGTAGAGGGTGAACAGGGACTAGTGACACAGACCTGAGACAGGTGTCCTTTAAGTTCAATCTGATTTTCTAGGAAAGGACTGTATGAAGTAAACAAACTAATGACGGCCACAAGGCCTATAGCATAGCCCCCCTTCCCACAGACCAAAAGGTATCTACGCTAACAAAATTAACGAGAGTTACTGGGAGAGACTTGCTTTAATTAATTGCAACACTTAAAGGAGTTGCCCACGTTTAATCAATAATTAATATTGTTTGTATCAATTCATTACTGTGTTGAATTTAATTATTTTCTGTTCTTCTATAGGAAGCTTCACTATCTCCTTATAACACACAAGCTCTGATTCTGTCCTGTGGTTCTAACAAGAATCGGGCGAACCTGTGTGACCATCACATGACCATGGCCAGTTTTTCATTTTTATCAACAGGGAATTAACAATAAAGCTTCCTGCTTACATTTTTATTGTGTTCTCCTCTCCTTCACAAGCTTGAACTTTTTTTTTTATTTCCTTGTTTACAAATCTTTATATTGGCTGTTTTATAATGCGAGACATTGTATTTTCTAAGTGGTGCCATTGAATATTCTATGCCATATACTTAGGACCTGAATCCAAATGTGGTGGGATTGGCAATTGTAATTGGTACAGTATTGTTTTTACATACAGATCCAAGGCAACAACCAAGGGGATTTTACAACAAACAACTTTTCTTGGTTAAAGGAATTCAATCCACAAACTCACAGATAACCTAGGTGGAATAAATTCCCATTCATTTTTGTAAAATGCGTTCGTTTTCCAACTTGGAAGATCCTTCTCGTAACGTATCTTAATTTCTGAGTAGTCACTATCAAAGAATAATGAATGCACAGAGCACAATTAATAGAAAATTCCCAAATGGTATTCATTAACAAAAAGGCTTAATTATAAAATCCACATCACGCACTTTAGTGTCCCTCCGCCTGACAGTGTTTGCCGTTCAAATGGCTACTTCAGGGCATGCCTTAGTGTGGCACTTTTTTCATCCTTAAATCTAAATTCTATTATTATTAATTGTGCTGTGCCCCCTATATACAGGATAAGGATTTAAGTAGTACTTTGCTCACATAATCCAGTGTAGGAGTAGAAGTACTGTGCTAATGGCCCATATATACAAGAGAGAGTAGTAAGTACACTTCTTTGCCATGTCCCATATATGCAGATGGGAGTAGTAGTATGGTGCTCATATGTACACGGATGAGAGTAGTAGTAACTTGATTGCTCATATATACAGGATAGTATAGTAGTAACTGTGTTTGTGCCCATACATACATGATAGTATAGCAATACTGGGGGCGTGCCCCATATGTACAGGAATTGAGAGTATTAAGTACTTTGCTCATATATACAGGATAGGAGTAGTGTTACTGTGCTTTGGTCCATAATACTGGAATAGAGTAGCAGTACTGTGGGGTACCCTTATATACAGGAGGAGTAGTAGTACTTTGCTGTGCCACTATATACAGGATAAGGAGTAGTATTTTGTCCGGTGCGCCATATTATATGATAGAATTAGTAGTCCTTGTACTAGTGGGGTAGTTTTCTTCTAATGTGTTTCTATCCCAGGACTGCTGGATGCCAACACGTCTGTCCCCTACACACTCCCGGATATGTCCCTATTCATGACTGCCCCTTACGCCCACCTAAGTGACATTTAATCATCCCACTTCCCAGGTCCCTATCCCTCTCTTGCTCAGCCTAAACCTCATAGTAGCAGTGGCCCTTCACTCTACTTCACAGGCTTCCGTTCAACTGGAATGTATACACAGCAGCATCCATTATGCTTTGTCTGCAACTTTCAGTGTTCATACCGCGATGCAAGCTTTGGACGCTATCTCTGACACAGACGAGTGTCCAGACTTCAATGTTTTTTCCTGCATTGGTGTTTGATGGTCTGCCCATATAATGACCAGGCATTGAGGCTCCTGCTCTGCGACATGCGAAGTAGTGATTGCGCCAATGGAGGCGTCTGTTGTGAAGTTACTGCGCGATGCCCAGAGAGTGGTGGCCAATCTTTAGGCAGTTAGTCTTTCTGCGCAGAATCGGCCAGGAGCTGGCGAAGAGAATGGACAGCCACTAGCAGGGGGAGCTAGAAACGATTCTGAAAAAGTCATTTTTTGAAACAAGAAGGCATATTTTTTAAATAAATGTGCAGAGCTGAATTGTCAGTTTTTCAATGTATTTAATGGTTAGTTACAAAATTTTGATATGATGACATATACCTTGCTTTTAAAGGGGTATTCGGCTGGAATATTAACGTCTGTCGACAAAACCCTATTATTATATAAATAAAATTAATACAACAATACTCAATGTGCAATTAGTCACAAAACAGAGGCTAAAATAGTTTGATTTTATGATTTACAAAATTTATGGGCCTCTCTAAAGTAGGTGGAGTTATCACTAAGATGCCGCTGCACTGAAACTTCTAGTTCTGATCCTTTAGTTCTCAGTACTCCTCCTGCTCTTGTGCCTCTGCTTCCCATTGATGATGTAACAGACTTCTTGCTCTTTACCATAGTAATGATGTGGTAACTGGCCATCCCGGCTGCACATTACCCGCTCACTGAATGATTCTTACCATATAACACTGGCTAGACTGATGCACTTCAACCTACGCGACTATCAGCCAGACGTATAGGTGATGCACTGACTGTCCAGGCAGGTGCAGGTCACAGGTGATGTGGACATGTGACCAGGGCGGCATCCCTCTTTCCTGTGTCTGCTCCGATTGGACCGCGCGAGAGGAATTAACCGACTGATAAAGGGCCAGTAAGTCATTTTAATTCTTCATTAATTACAGTTTGTTCACAGGCAGTCTGCTAAGGGAGCAAAATTTTAAATAACAACTATTACACATTAGTCATATATTTTGAGTACGCAGTTTGTATATGAATTATGCTGATTCCTGGTAATACCCGCTTTTAGTTTTCAGTCTTTTAAAAACCAATATTTTGGTTATTTGCCCAGGGATCGTCAAATTCCCAAAGCAGGTCAATTCCTTCCTACCTTTATGCCATTTCCTATTTAGCATCTTCTTCATGCAGGCTCTAAAGGTGGCTTTATGAATATTTGGTAACAATGTAGGGATTAATCTAATTTTTATAAAGTTCCATCTTTTTTTTTCTCTCTATTCATAAGAATATGGATACTTTTTCTCTTTAAAGTTCTTTTAATATTTCTGTCTGTTCTTTCTGGCTCTTCTCCTCAGTGGGCATTTCTTTTTATCTGTTAGATGTGTGCCTTGGGAGCATTTTTTTCTATAAAACGATTAATGTTTTTTGTCTTAAAATTATTTTCTTAAAAATCTCAAACATATCTATTCGTTCCTCCTTCTTAAGTGGCATTTAAGTTCCAACTAAATCCAACTATTTTTTCGCTATCTGGAATTACTTTCTAATTTAGAATTGCATGTGTACCAAAACTCTATGTACATTGTGCAACATTGTTATCTAGAAGATCTCTCCATGTATGTGGGCGCTAGGCTGTATTTGTCAGCAGGGATTATGGCAGAAAAGTAGCATATCACCATTGCCGTCTGCAATCACTTTCTCCTGATCTGGACCCCACTGATGTTCTTCTGAAGCTCAAGGATTAAACTTTTAAATTAGTAAGTGCCACGTGTGTTTTCATATTCATTATACAGGGATCCTGCTGTTCTTCATACTTTAATTTTTTGAAGTGTATAATTGAAAATTCCATCTTTTTTATGTATTAATTTAGGTACTTTCAGAACCAGCACAATCTTCTCTTCTACTGTGGCACATGTCATTGAAATTATTGTTACTCATCATCATTATAAAATAGGCATTTGTACTATTTGTGTTTTTTCAGTTATTTATTGTTGCACCATATTAGTTATAGCAGCACTACTACCTGAAGACAGGAAATGCATTTTAAACTTTCCGAGGCGAAAAGTGAGTTTATTTTAATGTTAAAAGAGTCTTACCGCTGTGTTACTGGCTTAAAAAACAATGATTGTCTAAATATATAGTATATATATATAGATATATATATATATATATATATATAATAATGAGAAATTTGCCTACACAAAAATCGCTGGGGTTTATGCTTCAATACAACTCTTGTACAACTCCCATCATTTGTAATGATGACATGAATTTATAAAAATGTTAGGTACCTTTAACATGTTACAATCTCGCATAGATTCACTTATTAAAATAAAACATTTTATAATATTTGTTTCATTTAGTCACCTCATAGAAGGCAATGTCTGCTGTTAGCTCATCCCCCTTTCTGGCAGGTCAGACGAAGGCTATTTAATAACACTATGGACAGAGGAAAAATAATTGTTTCAATTATTTGCGAAATAATGAAGATTATCAATAATTCAAACTTTTATACTCTATTACATTTAGCAAGAATTAATCACTATTACATATTACGTTATCTTTTTATTTGTTTTTGGGTGTATAAAACATTTTTTCTTTTGGAAATCATAGTATGTGCATAAACCATAAGATAACAGTAATTCAGAAAGACAGAATGAATGTCTTGTATTGTGTTTGATGGGATTCATCTAAAGTCTATGATGATGTTAACCACCAGATAATATTCTCAGGTGGCTGCCAGTGACATTGCTTTGGGCTATGAAGATATGGGAATGTCTAATCAAATAAAATAAACGATTCAGAATGATTTTATAAAATACTCATTTTGAATTGCAAAGAGACACTATAATAACTCCTGATGTTAAATAATGTTGCATTACACACATTCTTAGAGGCGTTTTTTGTTGTGTTTAATGCTGTTTATTTGTAATTTCTCTCCTTGAAATATTTATAATAAAGATGCAGTTAGCCACATGAAAGGGAGGTGCCGCCTTAGCAGTTCTAACAACTTGTGGAATTGCCATTTTATGGTGGATCCAATGGGTTCACCTAAAGAATGTCCATAGGCGCTGACAGGCGCCTGCTTTAAAGGTAAAACTAGCCATGAGGAATCTGCGATCAGAGTCTTCTGATGTGTAGATGCCATGCTCTCATGCCGGCGCTGGGGCCCTAATCTTAATTTAATAATCCTGGAACCTAACCTAACTGTTAAAATCTTATTTGAGGAACATGTACTTACTGCAGAGTGCTACTGGGGCGTGTAGCTAGCCTTAGCTTCGCAGTGCTAGCCAGGCTAGTAAACACCCCAGTAGCCTTTGTCAGTTACTTTACCATACCTAAAATAAAGTTTTACATAGTTAGGAAATATGTGCCGGATTATTAAGTAATAGATTAGGGCAGAGGTGAGGAGAATTACCTTACCTATCACATTCCACTCTGATGGTAGATTCCTGGCCTGGTAGGTTTTCTTTAACTTTCATACATTTTTAGACACCATGGATAATGTGATGATCAACAATCTAGCGCTCTAAATGGTCTAATTGTATATGTTGGGATATAATACAAAGCGCATATCCTTAGGAGAGTATATAGGGTCATTTATTAACACTCTTATTTCCGCTTGTTCATATGGAGAATAAACAACTTTTTAAATTGAATCTGTCAGTAAACATAAATGTAAGTAATTTCCATCTCATGTGTTTAATAGGGCAACTTTCCATTAATGGGGGGGGGGGGGGGGGGGGGGGAGAAGTTATGGTAATACTCGGAACTGGGCAAACTGTGAGATAAACATGACCTATTGCCTTTAATATGTTGAAAAAGTGCACAGTTTAAAATCCATTGCCTACATTCTAACTCTACTAGGTATATGTTTCAATGGGGTTTCTAGACATAAGCATAATTCATTTACAAATTGTATGGGTCCTTAAAATATAAGGCTAATATGTAATTGGTTTGTTTAAAATTTAGGCTCCTAGCTCCCTTTAGAAGGAAAACTGCTGTCTGAACATACCCCTGTATGAAGAATTAACAAAATGGGCTACTATGTCTACTGGCCCTTTCGTCAGGTCGTTGGATTTCACGCTGCCTGGTCAGGTCATGTGATCACCATAATATTGGCAGGCAGTTGTTGGTTGGGCACAAGTGCATCCATTCTGGCGCAGTGTTGTGGAGAGCGTCATCCATCACAGTGTCTGTATATGCATTTATTACAATTAACACACATCATTACTAATGGTACGAGGGCAGGACAGTCTGTTATATCATCATTGGGAGCATAGGTCATGAGAGGGAGGAATAGTTCCTGAGAAGCTTAAAAGAGTATGGGACGACTTGGGCCAGCTTGTGGATAACGTGTCCAGCTTCTTTAGAGAGGTCCATAACATTTTGAGACTCATGAAAATCAACTATTTAACTTTAAGCTCCTATTTTGTGACAAATGACATTGAGTTTTGTAATATTTATTTACTGCATATAGGGCATTATGGGTTTCGTAGAACATGTTCATATTCCTGGAATCCCGTTTTAAAGGAATTGTGTTTTTTTTACCCTAAACTGGCCATAGGGCATCATGTTATGACTATCCTCTGTTTATACTTCCCTAAACTTCTCCTAAATTTTCTTTTGTAAAATTCAGCTGTAGTTTATGACTGGCATTTGGATGATCAATGATCAGGGCTGAACCTGAAATCTTGAAATCTTTGTGATAAATGGTGTGAGTAGTTCTGACAGTCCTCTGGCAACTCACAGGCTTAAATGAGACTCTGTCAATCACAACCTACGCGGGTATGCCTTGGCACAATGACTTGATGACACGCATCCGCGCTCCCTTCATGTCAGTCAAGATAAAGTAATTTGTAAGTGTAAAGCTTTAAAAGTGGGCTTATAATTTATCATTTTTAGCACATAAAGCTTAGTGAGGTCAGGAATGAGCAGTCCTTCGTCTGGACGGGAACGATAAAATCCTATTTGGGTCCATTCTATTAGATCGAATCCGCAGACCAATAAAACACCTGGCAGTACACCCACAATTGTGTGGCAGGCAAAAGTCAGAATTTAAAATTAAAAATCATATGGCATCATGCACATCGCTACTAATGTTTTCAGTCATCAACTTGCCATGGCATCATAGTAGCATAGCACAACTGTGAGGCACTTTGGCATTAATTTAAATAGTTTTCTAATTTTTCTAATTGAAGTCGCAGTGTCATATCCGGGGAACAAAGCCTGACGATACAGTTTGGTACATATCGCCCAACCATTGGCCATTCAGCTTATCTCTATTATTAAGGGGTGTCAAGGAAAGATCTCGCATGTTAGTATGTGTTTTACATACTAGGCAGCTTAAAAAATATAAAAACATCTTAATAGGACTTGTTTGCCATCTCTGTGGAGATTAGGGGCATACCATGCCTGTAATCAGCTCCTACCAGATTCATGAGGCACATTGAAATTTTCTTTCGAGGGGCACCCTCAGATGTTGGAGATAGCAGCCCGCAGTATCTGACCATTGTAATTCTGTGTTGTGTCATGGAGGATGTGCTTGGGCAGTTGAAGGTGTGTGTTTGGCTAATGTTCTCAATCATCTGTCCAAGTCAAGCAGTAGGAATTTCAGAGACGCGACTTTGACATGTAGTGAGCTGTGATTTCTTTATATCTCTAGACACTGTATTCACAAATTAGCCACTAATATTCTTTTGACATAGCATTTATCACAGGCATTTCGCACTGCACTAGTTCATAAACACTAAGTTACAAATTGTGATGTAAATGCAATGTGAATGTGTTTTAAAAGCAAATGTTCACTGTAATGGCAAATCTAATTACATGATGTACTGAAGTGAACGGCATTTCAGGCCCTTGTGTTTAGGTCGTACGTAGGCTTCGTGTTTGATGGCTGAAATGGGGGCACTTGTGTCGGCGTTTTTTATTCTTGCGTTTATTGGCGTTTGCCTCACATATATATGTATTGGTGTTTGTGGTAGCATTTGGCATTTCATGGTTACTGCTGGCATTTGAAATGGCAATTTGCCGTTTGCGCTATGTTTGGCGTTGCATTTGCATTTACGTCACATTTGTTGTTTTATGTGTATATAAGGCTGGAAAAAAAGTATGGCTGGAAAAAAGCCAAGTCGCATAAGTCCAATTTTCAAGAATTAAATACTTGTGTTTTACATTTACCCATAATCTGTCCATTATTTTTGCTCTGGGGCAGAAAGTCAAACCATGTTTCTTTTAACCGTGTAGCAAATATCCGCCATGAACAACCTCATGTGGCAGAGTTCCATAGTCTCAGGTCTCACTGCTCTTACAGTAAGAACCTTGTCTATGTTGAGGTAGAAGAACCCGACCCAGTAAGCCCCCTCCTCATCTAGGCAATAGATGATGCTCCCTGTCGCTGGTTGGAGAGATCCTTATATATCGCGCTGACTACCTGGGGCCCATTTTGTTATCTGTTATTGTATACTAGTCCCCCCTTCCTCTAATAAATTCTTGTTGGTGCTCTCTTCTATGCCTTGCATTCCTTTTCAAGTCTATATGCTCCTATGTCGGCTTTTTATACTTATACACTGTTGCCCAAAACTGTACACAATATTCCATGTGTGGTCTACCATTGATTTTTTTTTAAAGGGGCAAAACTATGTCGTTATCAGGTGCAGAGTCTATTCCTTTTGTTTCTTCTTGATACATACCATAATTTTATTTGCTTTAGCAGCAGCGCCTGGCTCTGGTCAGCTAAATTAAGTTTATAGCCATCCACCAATACCCCCAACTCTTGTTTCAGCTCTGGCAGTTTTACCAGTTATTGACTGTTTACACATAATTGTTACTTTTTGTTTCCTATTATCCAAGTGTATAGACCACACTTCAAAGTCATTAATAAAATACTAAAAAGAAGGGGCCCATTCTGCTGCCTTGTCATAAGGCACATTTCACTGTAATCATCCACTCAACCTGAGATATTCTATTAATGACGACCCTCTGTTTTCTATAATTAAGTTTAAGCCAATTATTTCCTTGTCAAATACACAGATTTTCCCCTTGTCCCAGCAGTCCTCATTTTATGTAGCGCATAATACCCACCTTTTATGGCGGCGGCGTCTGTATCAAATGGTCCTTGAAAAGTCGCTAGATATACAACATCCACAACCTCCCTAGATCCAGTCTGGAACTTACTCACCTCCTCTTTAGAAGCAAGCAGATTGAGTCTGACAGGAACTGATTCCCTCATAAACACATGCGAGTGCTGGTTTATAAGGTTATGCTACAGTGAGATATCTCACTCCAGGATAAGGGCATTGTCTCTACAAACCCACAACAGAAGTTAGACTCACAGGTCTGTCGTTTGGCCAGGTTTGCGTTTTGATCCTTTTTTTGTATATTGGTGGCCAGCATTTGCTATGCGTAGGCGACAGTCACATGGCATCAGAACGCAGTCCTCACGGAATGAGGTCTTGTTCGAGTTGGGCTTTTATCATGGCGTTTTTCGTTGACATGGTGTTTGTGTGGCTTTTTCATTATTGTGGGCTTTTACTGGTGGCTTTGCGTTTTCATGGCATTAAATTGTGTTTGTGCTATAGTTCCCCGAATGTTTGTCATCATGTATGTGTTTTACAACATTGTGTTTTCATTGCATTTATGCTGAATTGAATATGTTTTTACACACATTCGGTGTATGCAATGTTTTATCAAAGTTTTAAAACCGGCATCTATTAGGAGTATAGAGCGATCCAAACACTGTCTGGGCCACTTGATTGGCAGTATGATAGAAGATTAGTCATATCACACGCCTACCAGGCCCCCAGGCTCTCCTCCTCTGAACAGATAGATGGTCAGACACTGGACTGTCTAAGCTGTAATCATCCATATAAATGAGGTGGTGAAAGGTCTCTTAGTTCTCAGACAACCTCTTAATGTAATGAAAGTGCTTTCACATTATGTGCACTTTGCACTAAATTTTCCAAGTAAGAGTAGAAGAAAAATAAGGCAAATCGGCCCTGCTGACAAATCTATGCGGCATTAGACAAGTGAAGATCATTTTCTTATGTATAACTTGTATAAAACTTTGTGGCTGGCTGAGCTAGTTACAATTATTCATTGTCATACATCACATTACATATTTCTAACTTTTCCTTTCAATAGATACGAACAATGAAGCTTTATGGCAGGCGGAGTATAGGATGGTGGTAGACAGGGCAAGTATTCAATGTCATTTTGCTTTGTGTCCTTTACAAGTGCATACTCTTTTTTTGATTTCTCATTTTAGAACACACATATTCTCACCTATTGAATTGGGATTGTGTTGAAAGAAGAAAAGGAACAGAGTTCAAATAACGTGACAATTTATAATGTAATAAGGCAAAGATGGCAAAGAATGAATTGAGCTCTAGAAGCAGCCTTAACTATCAAAGGCATAACAACCCTAATTCTTTTCTATGACTGCCATTCGCATGTTCATTATCTGTATATAATTGTGTCTACAAACCTCTCACATCCCAACACACGGCCCCAGTGCTGAATAAGTATATACGTATAGTCTTTGGCATTACTGCGAGTCACATAGAATCTTCTACATAGCCCTAAAACTTTTTTTTAATATTTAACATGGGTTTAAGACTCTTAGCTTTGACTTTCAATATTTAATTAAAAAATTACTTGGGGCATAATAAATAATTAGCATGTAGTCAGCCATTAGCAAGCTGTTACTTACTACTGATGGTTCTGGACAGAATGAACACTCCTTTTATACACTTGACTTTGGGGATGCCACTTGTTATAGCTATTGATCATAGTCGCATAGAAAAGACTAAAAAAGACAGATACAAAACACTGGCTTCTTTATTGCCAGGCAATCCGCACAAAAGCGCCAACACAACACACCACAGAACGACTGGTCTTTTCGTGCTGTTGCGTTTTCTCATGGCTCTGATCACAGTGGCATTCAAGGTTTAAGAAATTCGCATTGTGTAACGGGCCATTGTTCTGTGGTGTGCACAGCACTGCTCTTTCTTAATCCTGCCTTGACTTGAATAAAGAATGGGCATGGTGTTTTATCATTGAGTGCCCGTTTTTCCATTCTCTTTCTTTTTCATATGGAGTTATCAATTGCTATCTGTCAGGGCAGCATTGTGTGCCCCAAACCGCTGGCTAAAGTATGATATCCTCTGCATCAGATTCCATGTATTTACCTCCTCATACTCTTTTTTTTGTCCATTGATTTTGGGGTACAGACTTTTCATCCTTTTGTCCTGTTTTCATTTTAGTGTTTGTTTTCTACTTCCAGTTCCATCGGCATAAACTTTTATTTTTGTTGAGACTATAAGGGCTTGGCCATCTTGTGGGCATTTAAACTTTTTGGTGTCACGTTGAATGTTGAGGCAAAGTAGCTGTGGGCCTGTTTTATGACTTTCACTATGGCAGCTCTAGGCAGCTACAACTGACACCTCCGAAACAAAACCCTTTATTCTTTGGATCAGTTCCATCATGAGACAACAATCTATTACACTTTTTTTAGTCTCTATTCAAATACTTTTTTTAGGTTTCATAGAATTAACATATTTTAAGAAAAAACTAATGCTGTTTGCCACATTCATCATGATCATATATGACCTTTTGATCACTTTGTATTCAAATAATTATGGCTGAAAATGGCTAACATACACAGTTTTGGCAATGTGGGATGGTTCTGTATTCTTCTTTAGAACGGCCTTCAGCAGCAATGTGATTATGTTTTTTATATTTACAATAGATGGGGACACTAAGCATAATTTATTATTTGTTTTGTTTCTGTTATATTTTCTACGGGAAATGTGGGCAATTTAATTGTTTGCATTTATGTATCTATTGTAAATTATCACAGTGGCATAATGGTAGTGGATCAGGTTCATGATTCGATGACTTCATGGCTATTCAATGTGTGTGTTTATCAGGCAATCGCGAGATGGCATTGCCCGCTGGCAGGTGTTTGTCCTAATCCATTTAAACTTCTGTGATCAGTGTACTTAAAAACAAGGAAGCAGCCCGTGATTTCTCTTCTCGCAGCCCCTACCAACACCACGAATGTATATAATTTTGCACGTAGAGGTTAAAGAAAGGCTTTACATGCTATAGCAAATAATCCTAGCTACTTACACTTAATGAATACATTATACAGCCAACACTGTTTATCTTTGATTGTCTATTCAGTTAGGAAAGACGCCACTACCTTGGGCGGTTACTATAGCATCATCTTAAATCTTGAACGTCATACTTCAATGTATGTTAGCACTGAATATAGTTTGCAAATAAAGGAAAGTACTTAAAATAAATCTACCATTTTTTTTTATTTTTTTATGCATCACTAACCAAACATACTCTTGAGATTCTGTGCAGAAACATATCTTGTTTATCCCTGACCCGAGGGTTTTGGCTCAATAACAATTATTAAATCAGGAACTTGGGAAAGTGGGTTGGCATGCTGGCTGCCTACATAAACACTTACAAGGAGCTTCCTGAACTGTCCAGATCAGGACTAATCACCCTGAGCGAATGACTCATACTCAGAAGCGGGGGATAATAGTTGCTGATTGATTACTTTCTGCCTGACTGTGACATACTTAGTGATGATGTATCGCTCAGGCTTATCTGAACAGGACAAGACTGAAGCAGTGTGCAATAATTTGAAAGCGCAAAAGCCTCATTATCAAAAATGTTATAATTGGTTTTTGTCAGCAACACCACTCGGTTCAGGGATTAAACAAGATATGTTTCACTGCGTCATTGTAGCTCCAGGGCTCATTCGTAATTTTGATTGGTTAACAATGCATTAAAACAAATATAGATATTTCCTTCTATTATCCGCCTTAACAAGAAGCTGGGGGCCTTTTTTATTTTTTTCATATTTCGCATTTTTCCCTCCTCCAGTGGCTTTCTGTGATGTGTAGACAGAGAGGGCTGCACTGAAGTGGTAGAAGAAGCAAGATATGATGAAGAGCTCCTAGACCCTACATAGGTGGAAGGTAGCAATAGTTCAGATGAAATGGTGGTAATCAGTAAGCCCCAGGCAGCCTGAAGAACAAGTGAAAGAGTGCCAAGGTGCAGGTCTGCTTATGGCTGCATTGTTATCTGTCACTTCCCGCACCCAGTGATCCAGCAAACAAAGACCATGCCACAGGATGTCTGCCGCATGCATTTTGTTTCTTCTATAGTGCAGGAGACAGGACGTGTAATTTTCACGCTGTGCCACCAGTTCATAAAGAGAGGCCAAAGCCATAACAATCTGAGTGACTCATATGTGACTAGGCAAAGTGAACATGAGATGCAGTGGATGAGACAACAACAGAGCCTGATGCTCCCATTACTGCTTTGGTTAATTTAGGCGGTACCTCTACCTCCATTCTGCCCCCACCAAGGATTGATGGACATCACTCCTTGCCACCAGTTGCCTTCTACTCCTACTCCTGCTTTCTCCTCTCCTTTTTCTTCATCCAGTCAATGCATAGCCTGCACCACTGGTTTTTGCAAAATCATGTGGAGCTAGAAGCAGGCTGTTCCATCTGTCTGGGTGAAGGAGCACACACGTTACATGGGATCTGTGTTCTGGGATCCAGGAACAGACAGATGAGTGGTTGCTGCCACTGAACCTCAAGACTGGCAAGTTGGTATAAGTAAATGGTATAAGTAGTGGTTTTGGGCAAATGCAGATTTATGCACATCTCTTGCCTTGTGCATGTTCTGAACCTGGTGGTGCAAAGGTTCCTGGCCAACTACACAGACCTGCCAGGACTGCTGTAGTGTGTGTCGTGTTTTTGTGAATATCAGCATTTACACCCCGCTGCTGCTCACTGCATTGCAGAGGAACTTTGACTTGCTCACCCACCACCTCATATCTGATATATAAACTAGATGACATTCCACTTTCCACAAGCAGTAGCAGGCAATTTTTGAATTCCAGCTCCTTAACACCCGAATGAGTCAAAGTAGTGACCAACTTCACCACCAATGACTGGGCCTACATAAGGGATATTTGTTCAGCACTGCACTGCTTCAATAGGCCACCAATATGGTCAGAACTGATGATGCCATTATCAGTTCTACTATCCCCATCTTTTGCTTGCTTGAAAGAGTTTTCTGGCCATGAGTAAAGATGGCCCAGGAGGAAGAAAAATATGAACAGGTGTCAAGTCACTCCAGTGTTCTGGTCAGGCGTCACTTATGGAGGTGGTAGAGGAGGAGAATGAAGATGAGAAAGAGAACGAGAATGAAGAAGAGGAGTTTTCCTCAGAGCAGGGCGACACCTGGAGCAGCAGACGGATGTCCAGCCAGGGGACACAGTTAGGATATGCAGCTCAATTATGTCAATAGAACATGGCTGGGGAGATGCAGAGAAGGAGGAAACACCTTCCACTGAGGACAGCTTGTCCTTGCCTCTGGGCAGCCTGTCCCACATAGGCCACTATGTATGACCTTTAAATTTCACCTAGAAAACCCCAAGTTCTAATTACTTGGTGGCCATCCTGCTGGGTCCACACTACAATGATAGTATAGCATCGTTAATTCCACAAGTAATTAGTGAGACACAAATGAGGGAGCGAATTGGTGCAAGCACTACTGTCAGATTTCCAATCCAACATTGGGTGCTCAGTGCCAGCAGGGAATGGAGGATCAGAAAGTCAATGACGCAATAGAAACACCTCAGGAGGGAGAGTGAGCATGATCACAATACCGAATACTGTATTGTATTCTCCTCAACCTCCACCACAATCGGATATGGCACGTAGTACTAGGAGGCAGACTGTGATGGTGTAAGGTGTAAGATTACATCTTCACATTTCTCCTGGTACTGAAGCACAAGCCCTCCCCATTCAATTTGTGGTAGGAAAATGTGATACCTAGCAAGAGATTGTACTCTATGCCTTACATGTGTGCTGTGCTGTCCTGCCCTGCGACAAGTGTACTGTTAAAGTGTTCAGCACTGCTGGTGGTATCATCACTGACAAGAGAATATGGCTTCTTACAGCCAATGTGGATATCCTCACATTAAGATAAACCAGGCATGGATCTCACCCAGCTTGGCTTTGCCAGCATCTGAATAAGTTGGTAGAGATTGAAATACCACATTCCCTGACTTTTAACTTGCAATTGTCAAATCCGGGATTACCAGAATTTAAACTTAAAATTGTCAAATCTGTACTCAATCTCCACCTTTTATACTGTCAAATCATTACATTGCTTAGTGTAAGGAAAGCTGTAATCTCCCTGGTCCTACAGTACATTTGCAGTGGTTTGAGTGGCATAAAAATTTTAAGGGAACATGCTACAATGTCAGGGATAAATCTACTACCAGAGGGATAAAGATATACATTTCTCAGCAGCTTGGTAGAGTGCTTTATTTGTTATATTGTTTATGTCTGTTCTTAAATAGGACCATAAAAGGGTTGTTGAACATAACAAAAACAATGCTTCTCTTATTTTAAAAATAATTGTCAACAGGTTATGTGTAATATTGCAGCTCAGACTTATTCTCATCTATGGAGCTGAAGTGAAATGACATACACAACCAGTGGAGTTAAGGATATATTTTTTTAAGTTCCCATGTTTTTCCAATCCAGGATAAGCCATTTAATTCCAAACTTTTTCTTAATTTCTTATTTTCTCCCATTGATGTGCACTAACCATCCCTCTTGTCATCAGGTTGTGTCTGGTACTGTGGAGCATTATTGACAACGGTGAAAACATTTGCTCCTTACTCTGCTCCTACATTTAAATGAATAGTCTTTAAGCTCTAGCCATAAGCAAAATATAAAAAAAAAAATTAAAACTTCTTTAGCCTTTTAGAGCATTATATACCTTTAAGACCATTTAGTCAACCCTGTAGTTAAAAAAGTACCTTCTCCATCATCAACAAGGAAGTCATCAGATGCTGTATGGTGGACTACCACAGTTTAAGTGCTGGGCAGGCTGATCTGTTATCACAGATTTGCCAGTAGTTACCACAAGAAGCATAACAGCAAAGACAGAAATATGTGTTTTGAACTCAAGCATTGTCAGCTAATATCTTTCTCCTCCTCTGGGTTTTTACAGAGGTCATCTGGTTCTTCAGTGGATCTAACATTTCCATCAGAGATGTCACACTGATCATATTATCTTTGAAGCGGACACTCACTTTGATGTAATACAATGCAGAGTTACAATGGAATATAAGAGGAGGATAAACTGAAGTTACCTTATACTGGCACAGGTGGAGAAATAATTTAACTATATCACATAATTCAAACCAGTTATCATTAGATAATAGTTTACTTTACATATAGAAAAGTCCTCAAGGACCAAACTAGGAAGATAAATGAATTCTAAAAATAAAAAAGAGTAAACACTTAAGCTGTTGGATAATCAACTATTCATGCCAGCCCCTATACTTGATTCACACAGTGTTTTTGGATGAGATTTTAAAGCATTGAGCCTCAACTATTAGATTGTGGTATCATGTACAGATTAGCCTAATTCTATGGGGCTTTTATGTGTGTCATATATATATATATATTGGACAAAAACAGTTGAGTAAATATATCTGTACATATACGTATTATAGCAAGTTGCTTATCCAAGGAATTGTGGTATCAGTGCAGAGAGCAGATTGAATCCTTCTGCTACTAACTTCATACATAAAGGTATGTTTTGACAAGTCTTCCTGACCGCACAGTCAAAACTGCTTACAGGCTCCCTTTAAAGTTAATATTTCACCCCCTCCATCTACTCCAACTTTTTTTCATGCTTTAAGAAGTAATTATTTTCAGATTTCTACAGTTTCAACAAATGGACAGAGCCAGACTGACTGTTCTATGCCAGCACCATCCATCAGATGTAAGAGAGACGAAAAATGTTTTTGGGTTCTGAAACTACCCTGATAAGGAGACCAATTCCAATTGCGAAGCAATTGAATAATACCTTTTGAAGAATGCGAAGTGATGGGATTAGCAAAGGTGGAAAATATCTAATTTAACAGTATATGTGATGCAAAATAAATAAGGTACCACCTCCTAAGAAAAATACATTGCAGTGACTAAAGGATACACATCAGAGTATGCAATGATATGGTAATAGTTGGGTTCCTCTTTGTGATTATAAAGTCTCTCCTATTGTCAAGCAATGGATATCAACATTTTCTTGGTTTACTTCCAGGTGGGTAAAGCAAGCCCCTCTACTACAATTCAAGTCCATCGATCTGACAGCAAACAGCCTATTTAGCCAAAATAGCTTTAGTACCCAATATGCTAATTAGACATTTCTGTCGGGAAGGGTGGTCTTGGTCAGATAGTCTGGCTTTGTCCATTGAATGGTAGAGATAATTACTAAAAGTGGAGTGGTGCCTGTTAAAGAAGGCAAACAGTTGGACATGTATGTGCTTTTCCAACTATGAATACTATCCACAGGTAACTGCTACAGAAAAAAAACTTTTTCCACTTGTAACACCTTGAAATCCAATAAATTAAGCTGAACATTCTAGTAATTTGCATCATTATGATTGAGATCTAGGATTTATTTTGGTAAAGTCCCAATGCATATCCATGTTTTAATGCATTAAAAAGAGAGTCTGTTTGTAGCTACTGGCTTGAATTTAGCATGTTTTTTAAATCATATTTGAGGAAAAGCTCTTTGTTTCACTTCTTAACTTTTACCCATTGAACAAATTTGCCTGATTTGTTTCAAAGTAATAGATGGAACTTGTTTCACATGTCTCAAATTAAAGCAGTTGCCTAAGCGTAATGTGAAAAGATATGGAAAATTACACCAAACAAATCAAACTGCATTTCCTTTCAGGTGAAGTAAACTTCCTGGAACACTTCTTTCCAGTAGCAACAAATCTTCAAATTTAAAAGTTGAATGCACAAGTTGTAAGGACAAGTGTAATAAATAGAACAATTTAAAGGTTGACAAATGGACTGCAGTTTGAGTGCATGTATGCTGGCAGAATAATCATTCCTGTTTTTTCCTTCATATTTGTCCTACAATATCAAGAGGGAAGACAGTTTTTATTTATTGCATCCTATTTCAGATACAGTATTGCCTCCTGGTCTATGGGACAGGTTCTTGCTCTTATATCATTCAAGATTTGTAGTGCTATTTCCAGTGATTTAAAGTAGACTAGTACAAATGAGTACAAAGTACCAGACCAACCATTTGTTTTCATCACAGAATCTGATACCATCTTTGCTTCTATCCAAAAATAATTTGTCCGTTTTTAACCAAATACCTAGACCAAGGTCATTCATTTTCAGAACACAATGCTTTCAAACCAGGCCCAATAAATCAACTCAAACAAATTACTCAGCGGTAAATTATCTGTCCTTCCTGGAACTGTAAGAAGGGAGTGATCTGCTGCAATGAGCCTTTGTAATAAATACATGAACGGTGGTCACTTATCATATGTACTAAACTACAAGCTATAAAACAGAATGACAGGGCAGTGGTCTTTCACCATCACTGCTTACATGTGTGTGTGAGCTTTAAACCATAAGAAATGCTACAATATTTAAGAATGACCCTATATCAGAAGTGGATTACAGAATATTAAAATTGTACACAAAATTAAATTTGTCAACACTGGCTCACATTTATGAAAGTACAGTGCAAAACTGCACTATATGCAGTTTGCCTGTGAATTGTGCAGAGTGCGCCAGATTCACGAATTGTGGTGTACCTTCTTCATGAATCTGGAAGTATGTACCATTTTTTTTGGTGCAAATTGTTCGTGCTGCAGAATTGTGGTGCAGACACAATTGTGGTGTTGGACAGAACTGTGGCTCACAATATGCCCCTTTTGGTTCACATTTTTTCTCTCTTGTTGGACACACTGCAGCCGCAACACAAAACTGGTGCAGATACTTTATAAATACATGTGCAAGCAATTTACACTTTGTTTCAAGTGCAAAGTCAGACAGAAAACTGGTGCAAACACTTTTAATAAATGTGGGCTATTGTATTGATAGGATGGTAAGAAAACAAATTATAAAAAAAAGATATCAAGGTTTCACAAGTATCTTGTTAGTTTAACCTCCTTAAGATGCAGCCATTTTTTGACTTAAAGAAGATCGGTTACCTCCTGAATTTTACCACTCTGACTAGCAATGCCTGCTGATAAAGGGTTACAAGCTCTCACCATATCACCTAAAGTTAGCTGCCAGTGAGGCCCTGTGTGCCTTTATTGCAGACGCTTTTCTGATATGCAAATTAACTTTCCTGACCCATATCTTCTGAATTTGATTCTTCTCCTCTCCCGTGCTGTCAGAGTCACCTTATTTTGACTGACAGCTCTGTGTTTCTTCAAATCATTGCCCTGCCTCCTTGTACTTCGGGACTGTCTGCTAATGTGTAGCTATAGACGTATAAAGCACTATTTACTTATAGCAAATATTGAAATTTTTTTTTTTTTATAAGGGTCCCTTGTGTTACATTCATGTCATGTAACTGAAGTGACATCAACTAAGGTCCTTTAACCTCCTATCATTAGCAAACTATACCACATATATGTATCTAATGACATGAAATCATATCATGTCACAAATGTGGGATGGAGAGGAGTAGAAATCCTTGGATGCATGCTGTGATTTTACGTCATCAGATACATGTAAAGGGCATAGGACTTTTAATTACATCACCCTGGTCACATGACATGAACTGCTGAATAGTAAGGAGGCATAAGGCATGAGAAGAAGATTTGAGAGGCTTTCACAGCAGGACACACCCCCTCTGATGCCAGGTAATAAGAAAAATTTGATGTGGACGTAAGGGAAACAATTTTTAGCTAAAAGAATGGTGTCAGTTAGTTAATAGGGCTCACTAGGAAGATGTCACTAGCTGTATTTGTGAAAATGTGGTCACAGGTTCCCTTTAAGGCTCAGCACCTTTTTTTGTAATCTGACATTGGTTGCTTTATAGGGATATAACTTTTGAGCAATTTAACTTACCAAAGTGATTTTGAAATGATTTTTTTCAGCATATGCTTTACTTCACATTAGTGGAAAACTTTGGTTAATTGAATTAATTGGTTAATTAAGTTTTGAATTTATTTATTAAAAAAAAATTCAAAATTTGCCATTTCCAAAATTACAAATAATCTCGTTTTCATACAGATAGTATATTAAGAATTTCTAAACTCCTAGCTGTCAAAGCATCAATCATTAGCCATTAATCAGAATAAAAGCGGAGTTCATTAAGTATTTAAAAAAACAT
Organism: Engystomops pustulosus; assembly: GCA_019512145.1. NCBI lineage: Eukaryota > Metazoa > Chordata > Amphibia > Anura > Leptodactylidae > Engystomops > Engystomops pustulosus. Next base: position 61,606,754 of record CM033643.1, on the reverse strand, counting down.
TGCCAAACTTCCTCTTGTATATCTCTGGTCATCCACATTCAAATAAAACTTACTTGCTTAAAAAGATAAATGAAAAAAAAGTTTGTAAAATTCTCAAAGAGCAGTAAATGTAGCTTTATTAATAATTTAGTAATACATTTAGCTTTTGAATTTCATAGAGGGGAATATAAAATTGCCTTTGCTTCTACAAGTGTGTCCATTTTATCGTACTCATGTACTTACAGAGATTGACTCCAACAGAGTGTAACCTTTTGTTACCCTCTTATTCAGAATTGTTGAAAAGTAGTGAAAACATTTGATTGACAAACCATTTGTCTTTTGTGAGCCCAGGGGAAAGAATATGTGTTTAAACTAGAAAACAAAAAGAGCAGCACGGTTTCTTCTTCCACATCAAACAATATATTTTAGCAAAGTAACAATAATGCATAACAGGGCACCTTGTGGATTACCTTCAATTTGCTTTTGAATTTCTAACGCAATATCCAATGCATTAAAGGGCAAAACTGGATCACTTGCTATTCGTAAAACCATCTCTGAAGTCAGCTGGAAAAAAATAAAAGAAATTTTAAGAACCTGTTGTAGGGCAGCAAAAATATTTTATAAACATCTCTAAAAAGTATTCTTATTGAACAAAGCTGCTAACATATACACAATAAAAAATCATCAATGAAGACATTTAAACTGTTACAGTGTTTTGTTGCAAACAACTTTGGTTTCATGCATTTAAAAAAGTAACAGTTTAAAAAAATGAATGTGCTTGAATCATGGTTTTAAAAAAGGTTTCAAATATTTCTTAAATGTGTTGCTTTCAGATGAAACTCATCTAGATGAGGTTGCCTTGTGATAGGTAATCAATGTTCAATAAAATAGTGCTCTAAAAAGATCTTTGAAAGGAACCTGTTACCAGGAATGTGGTTTTTAGCTGGTGACAGGTTCCAACAGCCTATGTTATGTGGATTTTAAAAATGTCTTTGTGAGCATTTTGTGTTACTTCAGTCGTTTTTAATTTAATTCACATTGCCTGGCTCCCTACCAATAGCATGTGGTGAGTCCCGGGGGAGAGGAGCTACATCCTGTGTGTGCCTGTGTTAGTCTTCTCTCCATTAAAGTCATCCAAAATCCTCACTCCTCTCCACTTCCGATTGTGTGCATTGAGCAGGCAGGGGAGAGAAGGGTAATGTATGGAGGAGAGGAGAAATGCAAGAGGAGACACAGACACACCAACCCTACAGCTACCCCCCTACCCCTCCAACTCACCACGTACTCCTGGTAGGAGGCCAGGTGATGAAAGTAAAACTTTTATAAACTACTGCAATGATTCTGAATGCTGACAAAGGCATTTTTAAGATCAGCATAGCATAGGCTATTGGAACCTGTCACCAATTGAAAATTACATTCCTGGTGACAAGTTCACTTTAAACCCTTTACAATCCACAACTCTTTGAATTCTTTAACCCCATAGCCCAATAAGACGTACCCTTACGTCTTGCTGCGCATGGGGGAGTATGAAGAGGGCTCACGGGCTGAGCCCTCTTCATACTCACCGGGCATTTGCTTCATAATGAAGCAAATGCCCGTCGCTAACACCCGTGATCGGTGCTTGCACCGATCGCGGGTGTTAACCCTTTGATCGCTGCCGGCGGCAATAAAGAGCCGGCGGCGCGTGGGCACCGCCATCTTGGCTCTGATCATCACTCCCCGTGACGTTACCGGGGAGCGGCGATCCGTTGTCATGACAGCCTCGGATCACACAAAGATCCGAGGCTGTCATGATCGAGGCCATCTATTACAATGTGCGATCTGCACATTGTAATAGATGGTATGCAAAATACCCATATACTGCCATACTGTAGTATGGCAGTGTATGTTAGGATCAATCAGACAACCTAGGGTTAAAGTACCCTAGGGAGTCTGAAAAATAGTAAAAAAAAATAAAAGTAAAAAAAAAAATTTATATTAAAAAAACATAAATATTCAAATCACCCCCCTTTCCCTAGAACTGATATAAATAAACAGTAAAAATCCTAAACACATTAGGTATCACCTCGTCCAAAAATGCCCGATCTATCAAAATATAATAACCGTTTTTCACTGTGTTTTACCCCGTAGCGGAAAATAGCGCCCGAAGTTGCAAATTGCTTTTTTTAGCCATTTTGAAAAATAGAAAAAATTCTATGAAAAGTAATCAAAAGGTCGCACTGTCCTAAAAATAAAAGCATTGAAAATGTCATCAGAAGTCGCAAAAAATGACACCATCTACAGCTCTGTACACTAAAGTATGAAAAAGTTATTAGCGCAAGAACACTATAAAATGAAGATTTTTTTTTCTGTACAGGTGGTTTTAATTTTTGTAAATGTATGAAAACATTACAAAACCTATACAAATTTGGTGTCCCTGTGATTGTATTGACCCAATGAGTGAAGTAGACTTGTCATTTGGGGCACACAGTGAAAGCTGTAAAAACCAAGCCCACAAGAAATGGCGCAAATGTGTTTTTTCATCATTTTCACTGCATTTAGAATTTTTTTCTGGCTTCCCAGTACACGGCATGGAATATTTAATACCATCACGACGAAGTGCAATTTGTTACGCAGAAAATAAGACATCACGCAGCTCTGTACATGGAAAAATAAAAAAGTTATAGATTTTTGAAGGTGGGGAGTGAAAAATAAAACGCAAAAACGAAAAAGGGCCTGGTCCTTAAGGGGTTAAAAAGCATAACGCCATGGAATTTCTGGCACAGTGGGGATTTTTTCTAGCTCACACCATTTCCCAGCAATGTCTCTATTTTCATATCTCTACTATAAGGCACAGTGCCAGGCCATCTGCTTTCGCCAATCTAGAATTTGAGAGTTTAGTTAGCAAACTTTCAGTTTAGCTTTGGTTCACAATATACTAATTAGGCTCTGTATCGTCAAATAGGGGTTCTGGGTTAAAGCAGACAATCTAACAGTAGGTATAAAAATGAGGAATGGTGGCAGAATCCATAAATAAAGCATGCAAAAAATTGGTTAATGTTGGAGTAATATCCTCTTTGAAGGTAATAGGTCACCAGAAAAGAAAAGTTGTTTTTAAGATATATATTTTTAAGGAAATATTAACGAAATTGCAAAACATTTTCACACCACTATATTATTTAGTAAAAAGTATCATTTCCTGCAATTTTTGCTTTAACTTATTTAGGGTGCAGCCAATTTGAGGCTTAATGCACAACCCTAGGTTTCCAAATCTGACATGGGTAACTTTGACTACAAAGTTTAAACACTTTAACTTTCCAAATTAATTTTGAGACATGTCACAAAAACAGTTGTACTTATTGGTAAATTTTGGTTCATATATTTACCATTTACCATAAAGAAAAACAAAAATTTGACAAAACAAAACATTCCATTTTGAAAATTATAAATTATCTCCTTTTTAGACAGATATACCACCTCAATTAGTTACTAATGGACATTCACTGTTTGATTTATACTTTCAGCATTTTTAAGATGACTTTATATTTTATTACAATGTCAGACGGCTTACGAATTGAACCTTGTTTTTTCATATTTTCAAGGAGATTTCAAGTTGACTTTTTTGGGGATCATCACAATAAATAAAATGAGTAACCCCATCTCAAAATTTGTTATACAATATGTTCCGATGTACGAGGATACTCCACGTGTGGACGTTACTTGTTGTATGAGTGCACAGCAGGATGCAAAAGGAAAGAAGAAATTATGTTTTGCAGAATACTGTATTTGCAGAATAAAGTAGTATGTGGGGAAAAAAATCTATAGTTTGTGCATTGCTATCTTCCAAACGGTATACCACTGTAATTTATTCAAAACTTGATTAGTGACACCAGTCCATATATATCAAATCACAACATGATTTAAAACATAATTCATTTTTATTAAACCCTTAACGCTGAAGCCACTTTTCACCTTCCTGACACGGCCCATTTTTTAAAATCTGACATGTGCCTATTTAAGTGGTTATAACTTTGGAACGCTTTAACATATCCAGTTGATTTTGAGATTGTTTTTTCGTGACACATTGTACTTCATGCTGGTTGAGAAATTTAATCAATATATTTAGTATTTATTTATGAACTAAATGGAAATTTGGCAAAAATTTTGAAAAAAACAATGTTTTCCAAATTCAAAATTTTCTACTTTTTGTAAAGTTGGTCATATCACTAAAATAACTTGATAACTAACATTTTCCATATGTCTGCTTTAACTTGGCATCATTTTTCAAACATCTTTTCCTTTATTTAGGATGTTAGGAGGCTTATAACTTTAGGTGCAATTTTTCAGATTTTCACGAAAATCATCAAAACCTACTTTTGGAGGGTCAATTTAGTTAGAAGTGATTTTATAAGGCCTACATGACAGAAAACCCCCACAAATGACAGCATTTTAGAAACTACACCCCTCAAAATATTCAAAACAACCTTTGGGAATTTTGTTAACCCTATTAGTGTTTCATGAGGGTGAAAGATAAATGAAAGTGAAATTAGAGAAATGTAATTTTATCTTACTATAAATTCATTGAACACTAAAATTTGCACCTTCACAATGGGTTAAAAAGGAAAATGCATTTTACAATGTTTAGGGCAATTCCTCCTGAGCATGCCATTACCCATTTTGTCACTGTACCCTGCTGTACGGGCACAGGGGGGCACTTGGAATGGAAAGAGCGTTGTTTCGTTTTTGCAGGGCAAATATGGCTGAAAAAGTTTTCATGTGACAGGATGCATTTGGAGAGCCATAATGGTACCAAAACAGAGGAAAGCCCCAACATGAGACACCATTTTGGAAAGTACACCCCTTGGAGAGTTTAGCAACGTGTAATTTGTGTATTTTCCCCAACAGGTGTTTGATTCAATTAGGCCCCAAAAGGGAAAAAAGGTGAAAATTTTCTCAAAAAAGTCACTTTTACCCCAAATTTTTGTAAGACACAAGGGATAAAAGATGAAACAACCCCATAAATGTGTAAAACTATTTCTCCTAAGCACAGAACTGCACCACTTTTGCATATAAAGTGTTGTATGGGTACACAGTAGGGCTCAGAAGGGAATGAGGGGCTTTGGCCTTTTAGAAGCCAGATTTGACAATCATCCTTTACATGTGTCAGGATGCATTTGGAGAGCCCTAGTGGTACCAAAACAGAGGGGAACCCCAACAAGTGTCACCATTTTGGAAAGTGCACCCTTTGGAGAATTCAGCAAGGTGTAATACGTGTATTTTCCCCTACAGGTGTTTGCTTCAATTAGGTCCCTAAAAGGAAAAAGGTGAACATTTTCCCAAAAAAGTCACTTTTACGGCTAATTTTTGTATCCCATAAGGCATTAAAGATGAAACAACCCCAAATAATGTGTACTAGCATTTCTCCCAAGTATAAAATTGCCCCACACATGCAAATAAAATGTTGTATGGGTACGCAGTGAAGCTCAGAAGGGAAAGAGGGGCGTTGGCCTTTTAGAAGCCAAATTTGACAGACATCCTTTACATGTGTCAGGATGCATTTAGAGAGCCGTAGTGGTACCAAAACAGAGCGGAACCCCAACAAGTATCACCATTTTGGAAAGCACATCCCTTAGAGAATTTAGCAAGGTGTAATATGTGTAGTTGTCCGTAAAGGTGTTTGATTTAATTAGGACTTAAATAGGAAAAAGTTGAAAATTTTCTTATAAAGGTCATTTTACTCGTAATTTTATATAGCCACAAGGGATAAAAAAATGTAATAACCCCCCAAAATGTGTAAACCTATTTCTCTCAAGTGTAGAAGTACCCCACACGTGTATATAAAATGTTGTATGGGCGCACAGTAAAAGGAAAGGGGAATGTTTGCCTTTTAGAAGCCAAATTTGACAGAAATGTTTGACATGCATTTGGAGAACCCTAGTGGTATACAATCTTTGAATGCACACCCCTTAGAGAATTTTGCAATGTGTAATATATGTATTTGCCCCTACAGGTGAATGATCCAATTAGGCCCTAAACATTAAAAAGGTGAAAATTTTCCTATAAATGTCACTTTACCGCTGATTTTTGTAAGCCACAAGGGATAATATATTAAATAACCCCAAAAAAGGTGTAAAACTATTTCTCTCGAGTGTAGAAGTACCCCACATGTGCATATAAAATGCTTTATGGGCGCACAGTAGAGTAAAAGAGGGATGTTTGTCTTTTAGAGGCCAAATTTGCAAGAAATCCTTCACATGTGTCAGGATACATTTGGAGAGCCGTAGTGGTACCAAAACAGAGGAAAACCCGAAAAGTGACCCTAATTGTTGAATGTACACCCCTTGGGGAATTTAGCAAGGTGTAATATGTGGTGTAGTGTAATACACATGGTGAAATGAGCATTTTGAACATATAGGTGGTTTCCAAATACGATGTACAATGGAGTCCAAGATGGAAATTGCAATTATTTCTGGAAAGTTCAGTGCCCGTTATGTGGCGCCCCTTATGAAATAATGGAGGGGTATAGGGAGCAAAGGGACCTAACAGTGTTACAAGTATTATTTACCGAAATTAAATTCACAACAGCTTGGGACGTTGAATTGTGAAATGTTTTTTTTGTTTTTGCGTATAAGGAGATGGTTAGAATAGTACCAAGGGAACCACTAAACTTTTGTCATCGGAGGTGTTCGCAGGTCTCTTCATAGTATGTAGTTGTCCTCCTAACTCCTCTTTTGGAACGACTTGTATTGAAGTCCTACCATAGAAGCAGCAAATTCACCGGGAAAATGCTGTCTAGCAAAAACACAGGAACATCTAAACAGAGATACTGAGGCGCGTCCTTCTTGTCCCAATATTAGTTTCCTAATATCTTCCTTCTTGAAAGGAGCGAAAACAGGAGGAAGAAATGATACGGCAGGACGTGCACTGGAAACAGCTGTAAGAGTTGTACAGCATAATCTGACATGTGGCACGGCCAGCGCTTTGTACCATTCTTCGTTTTGTAGGAAATTATAGCAAGTGTGCTCTTATTCACCCTAGTGATGCCCTTGTGACGAATATTGCTGCTTTGGCTGGACCAAATCGACCAGCCAATAGCGACAAACATGGACAGAGGGGGGGCAACAAACCACTCTGGAAACCGCAAGGCAAAATTGGTGCTGTCAGGAACAGCCGCCATCTGCCCCGATCACCGCGTACAGGACATGGGACCGGTTATTACAGACGTCATAAAGTAAATTCGCTGCTATGGCTTGTTGAATTGATGAGCCAATAGCAGCGATAATAAACTGGGGGTGTGTGGGGGGGACGTACCCTTCTGGTCCATTGGGGCAGGATGGATGGTGTCAGGAACGCCGCTGTCATTACCCGATCAGTGAACGCCGCCGTCTTACCCTGCCGGTGTTGGGAAAAGTCAGCTACCCGCCGCACCGTTCTATAACAACGCTCGTTGGGAATAGGCTAACAATCTTTATTTATTTTTTAAGCAATTTAGACAAATCAAGGGCTTATTTTTTGCGAGACGAGAATGCACTGTAAAAAAACTTAATTTTTGGGTTTTTTTTAGCTTATTGAAGCAATTTTATTAACTTTTACGTGTGGTAGGAAAATAAAATCATCATTCTTGTTTCGGATTTTTAGCTTTTGGGGGGGTGTTCACTGTAGCTAACAATAATATATATCTTATTCTACAGGATCACTCGATGTACGGTGATACCTCATTTTATATAGTTTATTTTTATTTGTCCATTTTATTGAAGGAAAACTAGAATGAAGAAATTGCATTTGTTTTTAGTATTGCCATTTTTACTAGCGGCATTAATATAGTATTTTTTAGTGTACGGGTGTGATTGTAAGCTATTTTTTGCGTGAAAAGGTTGGTCTCTTTATTGGAAGCATTTGGTGCTTGTACTTTTTCGTATCATTTTAGAAACATTTTTGTTGTAAGCATTTGATAAAAGTTTTATTTGGCAAGTTTTTGGGTTTTGTTTTTTTACCACGTTGCACCGAGCCGTACAGATTGTTCCGGACACAGGAACCAAATAAGTTGGGTTTTTTTCGTGATTTAGTGTTTTTTTATACTTTATTCTTGTGTAAAGGAAATGTGTTTTGGGGGGACTTCACTTCTTTTTATTATTTCTTTTATTGTAAAAAACTGTTTATTTATTATTTTTACTTTTTTTACAGTATGACATTCTAAGCTTTGAACGTGCCTTTCTGATCACTTGTGTCAAGTTTTTTACAGGTTACCAAGTGCAATACAGTATGTATGCATGTGTAATGTAAGACACGAGAAGTCAGAGGCAGGGACCGGCTTCGGAGGAGATCTCGCAGCCCCGGCACCGGCAGTAAACCTGGGTAGGAGGCGAGCGTAAGACGCCGGGAGAAGCCGGAACCCCCAGGTAAGAGTCAACGCTATTCGGTGTGGAGGGTCATTCGATTCAAACTTTTATTAGATTTAAATGCCTATCCTCTGACAAGAACGCCACGCGGAGACGCAGACGATTCCGTTTCACCAAGTACAGGCCCTCCATTTATCCCACCTCCCTTATGTCCTCCCCTCTTTTTCTTTCTCATCTCCCCATAAACTTTCCCGCCAACCCGAATATACAGCTACCTCCTTCTTCATGCTTCCTTACGAACATTGCCCCCAACCACGCCTAGTCCTGTTCTCACCCTCTAATCTCATCCGTTCCCAATCCTTAGGACTCCTCTCCTGATCGTCAGATTCCCCCAATACCCATTTCCCTCCCCCCCTCTCCCAGAGTCGAGCCCTTTGTCCACACCAACCCCCTCCACTCCTTCACCTTCCCTCCACCTGCGTTAGATCCATCCCCCCCAATGTATCACCTGCCCTCACCCTTTCCTTCTCACCCCAACCCTCCCCACTTCACCGGATTATCCACCACCACTCGCCCCTGCCACTACAACCCTATCCTTTTTCTACCAACCTCACCCTTCCGCTACCCCCAGGACCGTATTCCCCCATTGATTTAACCACTTGGCGATCGGGGGAGGACGACTCGCCACCACGATTCGTGGGTCAAACTCACTAACTCGTCTTTCCCCCCACCCGTAACTTCTCCCCTCGCCGCGCACTAACAACACCCTCGAGAGAGGCACCGAAACAACGAGCACTAGAGATCCAGGACACCGCACGTTCTAGGCTTCTCAGTCGGGGCTGGTGGGAGAGGAAGCCACTCGGTAGGCAGCAGAAGATAGAAGACGACACAAGAAGCGGAGGGAGAAGGAGCAGTGGAAGATGAAATGGCCTGCAGAAGATCGGACGTAATAATACGTGAATTTTGCTGGGACACGAACCGACCGCAATTGTATAGTACTATTAGTCAAATGTCGGTGGAAGGGGGTAAATAATATCTTTTAAAAACCACACTACAAACAATATATGTCAACAAAGAAATAAATTTCCGAACGTCATATAATTCATTACAGAACAATTCATAGTACAACCATTATAATCTCCCAATTCACATTGACTGTGTGCAAAAAGTATTATTATATAAAAATAGGTGAGATCCATCGAGAATAGATTCCTGTTTCATGAGGGTCCAAACCTTTATAAAGTGCAGAAGAGGAGATAATAAAATATCACTACTAATGAAATAATAGTTAAGTGAAAATATGTTATTTGATCCAAGATCTTCACCCCATCATATATTTAAGGTCGTGGGTGGAGATGAAGTACTCTTGAAACGGCCGCCTTTCGCGTGTCACTGCTTCAACAGGCAAATACAAAGATAGACCAGTTTAGCTAAAATACCAACAATAAACAGTGATCTCCAATTTCAAATAAACTACAATAACAGTACCCTTTTATTAGGCCCCTTCTTCATGTTTGTAGTTAACCAAATAGGCATATTTTGCCCCCTCCAGTGAGGGAAAGTATCAAATGAGGAACCCTACACAAATAGAGGATAAGGTGGATCGTGAGTGATAACTTCACCAAAACTTGCAATCGTGGACAATCCCACATCAGGGGTTGGCCTAAATCTATGGCAACTCTGATCTGCAAATACAACACAGGGGGAAAAAGGACAACCGAGGGTCACGGGAGTGTGAGAAACAGTGAGGAATGCATGGGACATTGTATATGACGTCCGGTAATAGAGGCTACGGGAAGGTGCGGTGCCCTGGGATTAATATAAACTGCTCTAAGCGATAACCAAATAGGTCAACAAAAATATTTCAGATCTATGTATCTCTAGTTTCTGCTCTCGCTGGATCTCAACGCATTGGACCGACAGGGAGAGAAAGCACGCAAGGCCGCCCGGCTGTTGGCTCTCAATGGACCCACTCTCCATGCATTGCTCTCAGCTGAACCCACTCTCCATGCCTGGTCTCACTCACCCACTCTATGCCTGGCTCCCACTCACACCACCTTCCCTGCCTGGCTCTCACTAACCACTGCGCATGGCCGGGACTCGCTGCGCAGCGCACCGCCAGGCCGGGCGCGGCGCGCACGCACGGAGCCCGGCCGGGCGCGCGAGCGCACGCAAGAGACCAGGGAAGGGAGCGCGCGAAAATAAACTGAGAACCAGGGAATGGGAGAGGCGCGCACGCAACGCGCCGGCCGAGCGCGAGAGCACGAACGAGCAAGGCCGGCCAGGGAGCAGCGCAGCGCACGCACCAATTAGAGACCGGGACGAGCTAGCCGCAACGAGAGACACTATCCCTGGCTCTCTCTCTCACTGGCTCTCACTCTCCCTGGCTCTCTCTCTGCCTGGCTCTCTCTCTCACTGGCTCTCTCTCTGCCTGGCTCTCTCTCTCACTGGCTCTCTCTCTGCCTGGCTCTCTCTCTATGCATGGCTTCTCTATCTGACTCGGCTCTATTCTCTCACTCACTTACCTGCTGGCTCTCTCTCTCACTCACTCTCCCTGCCTGGCTCTTTCTATATCACTCAATTCACGCCTGGCTCCTCTCTCACTCAATCTCCTGCATGGCTTTACTCTACTCAATCACTCTCCCTGCTGGTCTATATCTCACTCACTCTCCCTGCCTGATCTCTCATCTCACTCAATATCCCTGCATGGCTCTCTCACTCAAACAATCATCCTTGCCTGGCTCCTATCTCTAACTCAATATCCCTGCCTGATCGCTCTCTCACTCACCTAGTCAATGCATGCGCTATATACTCTAACTCACTTACCAGCTGAATTGGCTCTCGATCTAACGCACTCTCACTGCCTGGAGATCTCTATCACTCACTCTAAATGCATGGCTCTCTTCTCACTCAATTATCCACTTCCTGGATCTCCTCTCACCTCACTCTCCCTGACGGGCCTCTCATCTATCAATCACTCTACCTGAGGCTCTACTATCTCACTCACTTTCAATGAAGGGCTCTCTCTCTCAACTCATCTCCATGATGGCTCTCTCTCTCACTCACTCTCCCCTGCATCGGCTCTATCTCTAACATAAATCTACCTGACTGGCTCTTCTCTCTCATCACTCTCCCTGCCTGGCTCTCTCTCTCACTCACTCTCCCTGCCTGGCTCTCTCTCTCACTCACTCTCCCTGACTTGGGCTCTCTCTCTCACTCACTCTTCCCTGCATGGGCTCTCTCTCTCACTCACTCTCCCTGCCTGGATCTCTCTCTCACTCACTCTCCCATGCCTGGCTCTCTCTCTCACTCACTCCCCTGCCTGGCTCTCAATCACTCATCACTCTCCCTGCCTGGCTCTCTCTCTCACTCACTCTCCCCTGCCTGGCTCTCAATCACTCACTCACTCCAATAGCCTAAGCTCTAACTCACTCTCACTGCGGCTCTCTCTTCATCACTCTCCATGCCGGGGAGAGATGAACACTAAAGGTAGAAATGAAGGGATAGAGAGAGAAATCTGCACACGATAAATGAAGGGATAGCAGAGAGCAAGGAATGAGAACAAGGACGCGGAGATAGAGATACAAAATTACTACATGAAGGGCTCGCTCTATAACTCAACTAGAACCGGCTTTGGCTCTCTCACAACCCATCTACCTGACTGGCTCTCTCTATCATCACTCTCCCTGCATGGCTTCTCTCATCACTCACTCTCCCACTGGCCTGGCCTTCTCTCTCACTCACTCTCCTGCTTGGCTCGCTCTCTCACTACTCTCCTGCCTGGATCTCTCTCTCACTCACTCTCACCTGCATGGCCTCTCTCTCACTAAATATCCCTGCACCTGCGCTTCTCTATCAATCACTATCTGACATGGCTCTCTCTCTCCACTCACTCTCCCTGCGGCTCTCTCATCTCACGCACTCGCCAGCCTGGCTCTCTCTCTCATCACTCTCCCTGCCGTGGCTCTCTCTCTCACTCACTTCCCTGCCTGGCTCTCCTCTACAACTAACCCCTGCCGGCTTCTCTCTCACTCACTACCCTTCGCATTGGTTCTCTCTCTCACCACTCTCCCTGCCTGGCTCTATCTCTCAATCACTCTCCCTGACTGGCTTCTCTCTCTAATCAATCTACTGCCTGGCTCTTCTCTCTCACTCATCTATCCGGCTCTGGTATCTCTCTCAATCACTCTCCCTGCCTGGCTCTCAATCCTCATCAATCTCCCTGCCTTGGAATCCAATCACTCGCTCACTCTCCCTGCCCTGGCTACTCTCTCTCACTCACCTCTCCCTGCCTGCGCCTCATAATCACTCACTCACCTCCCTGCCTAGCTCTCACTCACTCTCCCTGCCTGGCTCTCTCTCTCTCCACTCACTTCCTTGCCTGGCTCTCTCTCTCACTCACTCTCTCTGCCTGGCTCTCTTTCTCACTCACTCTCCCTGCCTGGCTCTCAATCACTCACTCACTCTCCCTGCCTGGCTCTCACTCACTCACTCTCCCTGCCTAGCTCTCACTCACTCTCCCTGCCTGGCTCTCTCTCACTCACTCTCCCTGCCTGGCTCTTTGTCTCTCACTCACTTCTGGAACCCCTGTTAAGATGAATTGGTCTAAAATAATTGAATCTGAAATCTCCATGAAAATTTGGAAAATTGCTGTTTGGTTTGTAAGCCTCGTAGTGTTGAATGGACCGATTAACAAAGTTCTAGTCAGTGTGGTTCTTCTTCTCTGGACCCGAACTTCATTGGAAGTTCTGGTCTGACTCAATTCTCAGTGGGTAACCCTTGGGATCACTGCTGATGCTAACTGTTAAATGTCATTGGCGACTTTGCTGCTGGTAGCATTTAAATTGATTCAAAGCATGTTCATTGGCACTTACATGCCAGCAATGCTGTGTGCTGCCATTTTGGGGAGGATTGGTGCTTCCCAATGACATCATGCCAGCATTGTAATTCAGGTTCGGGTCCTGAATCCAAAGTTTCAGTCGGCCAGCACTGAGCGCTGCAGTTACCAAAAAATGGATACAACAGACCAACAGATTATACAAGCTCTAATGCCTCTTTGGCATCTTTGAACCTCTACAATTTCAGTACAATTAACATCTAATTTCCCCCCAGGTTTTGTTGGTTTTGACCAAGACCATTTTATAGAAGTAAGCTCAACATGGCTCCTTACCCTGCTGCTTGGCACTACCTGATTGACATCAAAATTGATGTGCAGGCAGAAGCAGCTTAAAATAATCTGAGACACTGATTTTTATATGCCTTGTCTGTCAGAAAACAAGCTTATTGTAAAAGGATGTTTTTGGCATCACCTTTAAGTGGACTTTTAGACCATGCATTCATATTTTTTTATTACAAATGTCACACCCAGTTTTTGTAAATAGCAATAGGCATAACACAAAAATCTCTTTTGCTCCATTGTGTAATAGTCAAGCTCAGGATTAGATAATTGTTAGGCAATATTAGGCAGATATTGATGCTTACAACGTTGATTTCTGCAGCCCATTCATAACTGTTATTGTGAGCTATGGCAAAAGTGGAAATGAAAGACAGAAGTATGGTGTATTGGATTTTTGTTTTATTATTCCATTACTTTTTATCTTGTTCAATATTCTCATTTCCAAAATCCTACAAACATTAAAATTGATCAGATCTAGGTGAGCAAAGTAATTCATCACAGAAGATTTAAAGGAAGCTACTTGTATAACAGTTACGGTATGTATTATAACTGATGAAGTGATTGGAGATATTGCTTTTTAACCTACAGTATTATTGCTGTTTAAGTTGCTGAGAGAAACTTCCTAAATGCCTATTAAATGCTCAGTAAGAAAGATACTTAATTTTAGTTTCTAAGAGATAACTAAATGATAGTAAAAAGCTATTTTAACGAATTGGGTAAACGATTGTGTAGATGGTTAACCCCAAATCTATTTTTGTTTTTTTGTACCTTTATATAGGAGAGGTCAAATGTAATTTTGTTACAAAAAATATATAAAAATAAATAAAATAAAGTGATGGTGGATATATTAACTAGAATTTGAAATAGGTTTCAGTTATGGTTTAAACCAGTACTTATCTACCAATGGTCCTCTAGAGCCTAGTGGATATATACCAATTTTCAATGCTTTAAAAAATGAATGCACATTCAATATCATAAACTTATAACATGACAGGTCACTGTAAATGGAGACAATAATTGGTTATTTTAGTTAAATGATAGCTTTGATACAGCCCTTTCTACTGTATTATCCGCAACAAAATCAAAACATTGTATTAAATATTATTAATAGTCTTAGTAGAAATTTTGCCCCTTAAGGACCCAGACAGATTTTCAAATCTGCCATGTGTCACTTTATGTGATTATAACTTTACAATGCTTCAGCTTGCCAAGATGGTTTTCAGAATGTTTTTTCATGAAATGTACTTCACCTTTGTGGTATAATTTGGTTAAAATGTTTTGCATTTATTTATGAAAAAAATGTAAATTTGGTGAAAATTTTGAAAATTTATCTATTTTTTTGATTTCTAAATGTAAAGCTCATCACACAGCTAGTTCAACCTCCCAAATTGGTTGCTTACTAACATTAACCACACGTCTGCTTTATGTTAACATATTTATAGGGGTTTTAAATGTTTTAGTTACTAGAAACTTCCCACAAAGTACCAAATTTTTAAATTACGACCCTCAACCTATTCAAAACAGTCCTTGTTAAGCTCGTTAATCATTTTGCATTGAACATGAAATAAAACAAAATGGATGTTCTATACGGAATTTCCAAATTTTGATAACACAATGTTTATTTACATATACATGCAGAATAAAATGAGAAAGCACATCACAGATTTTGTTGTGCAGTTGTTCTTGAGTATGGTAATCCCTCATATGTGGATGTAAATCACTCTATGGGCCCATAACACAGGGCAGTTTTGGAGGGCAAATTATGCGCTAATCAGGTGCTAAGTGGCATTTGCCATTTAAATACTAAACCACTCAAGGATTATAGTAACACTATGTTTAGGGAGCCTATACCCCACTGATTACATTTATTAACTTTTTTGGCGGGAATAAAAAAATGATTTGGATACAGATTTTTTTACTTTTAGTTTTTTTATACTGTATAGCATAGATATCTTGTTATTTATGTTCCATGGATCAGTACGATTATGACAATATTCCATTTATATTGTTTTTTATGTTTGAATAATTTTGCTGAATAAAAACACAGAGTGGGAGGTGAGGAAGCCACCTGTACAAGGGATCTCGATTTTTGCAATCCCGGCTGTTGAAGAACCTGTGGACCATGAAATGTATTTATGTACTGTATTTATGGTCTAACAAGTACAATGATGCTAGATAAATCCCTTGCCGCAGATGGCTTTTTAAATTTTTGTATGGGCTTGTTTTTTTGCAAAAGAAATAGTACTTCCTGGGGACAGTATTTTAGATTCAATGCTGTGTAATAGGAAGGTGGAAAATAAATGACGAAAAAACAGCAACATTCTCCTCTGGGCCCTGTTTTTATGGAAGTCACTAATGATGACAATAAGGTAATAGCTAGGTTGGTGCAATTGCTAAGATATTACATTTAAATACGGTTTTTGAGGTTTTAATAGATATTTAAACAGTTATAACCTTTTCCATACTTCACTGTACAGAAACAAGAAGGATATGCTAATGTTTTCAGTGCTAGAGAACGTACAAACTTTTGATAACTTTTATATTAAAATGTTAGGAATTTGTAAAATGGCAAAATAGAGGCAATTTGGACATTATATTCTGTTACAAGGTTCATTGCTGGGAATAACGTTTTTCTTTTTAAACAGCCATTTTGGGACTCAGTGATATTATATTAGTTTCAGGGAAAGAAGGGGAGATTAAAACTTTTCTTTTCATTTTAAAAATTTATTTTACTGTTGTCACACTTTTGGCCTGTAAATCCAGCCTGTGGCTTGGCCAGTGGCATTTAAAGGGTTACCAGCCTTCTTTAAATATCCTTAACAACATTGTGACACATAGCTATATCACATGTCATTCAAGTATTGTTTGTGGAATTGAAAAAGCCAAAACACTGTACCCAACAATTTAGTAGGTTTTATCTGAAGTACCATTTATTTACCTTGCCAATGCTTTATTCAACGGGGGGCACAGGGCTTAATGTCTCATGACTGGTTGGGGTCCCAGTGTGGCGAGACACTCAACCACGTATTTATTGGATGCTGGAGCTGGGAAAAACAAATAAAACGTTGCAATATTCAATATCTATCAATCACTGAACAACAACATATTCTATTGGGCATGTGACATGAGTCTTGGGAAAGTTATTGTTTTTTTTTAAATAAGTTTTTATTAATTTTTTTTCCAAAATATTTAGCAGATGTTATTAATTGTATTAAACATGTCTTTTGCAGT
The DNA here is from genome assembly GCA_019512145.1 of Engystomops pustulosus. Taxonomy (NCBI): domain Eukaryota; kingdom Metazoa; phylum Chordata; class Amphibia; order Anura; family Leptodactylidae; genus Engystomops; species Engystomops pustulosus. The sequence continues at coordinate 61,590,050 of CM033643.1, read as the reverse complement.
TTTACATATTCAATCTTCATCGTGTATAGACATTATATACAACGTATAAATGTCTTGTTTATGTTAAAGGGGTATTCCAGGAATCAGCATAATTCATATACAAGTGGGCACTCAAAATATAAGCTAATGTGTAATTAGTTGTTATTTAAAATTTTGCTCCCCTTAGCAGAAAATGCTGGTGACATAGACTGTAATGAAGAATTAAAATGCTACTGGCCCTTTAATCAGTCCGTTAATTTCCTCCGGGCGGTCCGTCGCAGAAAAGAACATGGCTGCTGGTCACATGCCCACATCACATGTCCTGTACCTGCCTGGGCAGGGTCATGTGATCACCACTACGTTTGGCTGTAGTCGGTTGGTTGCAGCGCATCCAGTATGATCAGTGTTGTGGTGATGGCAGTTCCACATCATTACTATGGTAACAGAGCAAGAAAACCTGTTACATCATCACTGTTAGCAGACCATAAGTGGTAGGAGGAGTTACTGAGAACTAAAGGATCATGGAACTTGTAGTTTCCAGTGGCGGCCATCTTAGTGATAACTCCACCTACTTTAGAGAGGCCATAGATTTTGTAAATCATAAAATCATATTATTTTAGCTCCGTTTTGACTAATGACATTGAGTATTGTTGTATTCATTTATTTATATCATTAAGGGTTTTTGTGTCAGACGTTCATATTCCCGGAATACCCCTTTAATTAAACATTTTTAAGTTAGTATGGTTATTGACATATTCGTGGGCCTCCACCATTATAAACCCTACAATGATTGTTGTAGGTCTGTGATTTTGAAATCAGATCTTTGTGCGCCAATATTTTCCTGCTTTGAGTTTCTAGGTAGTACAGACTTATTGGACAGTATTAAACAGTATAAAACAAACTCTTTCATAGTTTAATGCTTTATTTTCTGGTCACCTAGAAGATATCCCCTATCAATTAGTCACAGCAGAGAATGATCTCATATCTCTCTACCTGCAAAGACATGCTCATTAATTTATGCCCATAGAGTGTGAAACATGTTCACAAGTCAAAAAGCCAAGAACATTGTAAAGAGTAGTTCATTAGTCAGGACTAAGGTAATTAAGTTCTGCTCCAACTCAGGTTTCAATTGAAATCAATGTATCTGACAACCCTGGACAAGAGAAGATGGATAGTAAGACACAGCAGTATAAACTTTAAACTGTTTTCCTCTCCAATACTAATAGTATAACAGTATACTGTATCTCTAAGATTAATAATAAAGGTAAATGTATATAATAAAGATGGCATGTACATGTATTAGCCTCTTTGCGCAATCTGTACAATGGAGAATGCAAGAACTAATTTGGATGGTGAACCTATCTGTTGCAAAAAATATATCATTTTCACAAATTGGGTTTGTTAAAGTGTTCTAAAATTATTACCACTTTAAGTGACAAATGTCAGATTTGGAATATGGAGCTGTGTTGTAATGGTGACAATAAAGAGTTAACATTCAGTATGGATTTTATGGATATAAATTCATTAAGTAATGTTACCAAACATTAGCTCTAGAAACTTCTGGCATTCAGGAATTAAGTTTTGACCTTTCTAAAGATTAGCATTAATAATAACACGAATAACGATAATAGAAACTGTATAATAAACCATAATCTTATTTGTGCACATCACAGCATTAGGTTCCATACACACTAACATGTGCCCACCAGGCTGTAGCCATATGGGCACACCTTGGGGGCTTCTTGCCCCTCCCCTCTCCATAGACAAGTATGGGGGACATATATGTGACTGTATTTATGTCCCCATACGTTCGTGTGCATGGGCACACAGAGATATTGAATTTATTGTTCTCTGACAGCCCCCTAAAAAAGGTAATTTCATAGTAAAAAAATAGAGATTGAAACAGCAAAGCAAATCTAACTGTACATGTATCATATTTGCATATAAGTGTAGGAATGATAACAGGATAATTGTAGCATTCATTAAGTCATGTATGTTGTGAGGTTACGCAAAGCAATCAATCAAGAAGAAATATTTCAGCATTGACTTAAGCAGAGTGACTAATAATGCTGTAGAAACATACATCAAATATGTGTAATGCAGTTGGACAGAAGAGTCTGCTGATTTCTTATTTATGGGTTTATTTTTTGATATTCTTTCCCTGGAGTGTAACACTGAATACACACACAAAATGAAGAAGCATTTCTTCCTCACAAATACATGAATCAGAATGACTGGTAAATAATTAAATAAAGGAGTATTCATATTTTTAGGAAAAAAGGAAAATATCAATGAATCAGAAATATAGTATTTATATAGTAAAAACAAAATTATAGTATAGTGTTCTAATTATATAGTTTTCTTTTCAACAATACTAGGACAAAGAGAATTTCTGAAAGGCCATTCATTAACATCAATGATTAATTTGCATTATCATCTAATATATAAAGCTAAGTGTGTGTGTGTATATATGTCGCTAAAGGAATCTGTACCGTCGCTTTCTGTGTCTCAGGGAACGTCATAGACCAGGTTTTGAGCCAAAATTTTTACCCTGCTCTTTCCAAAATACACTCATTAATCACCATATACAGGAGCCATTGTCTTCTGCTGCTGCTGTGGCAGTTGGAGGCTGAGCCGTGATTGGTTGCTATTCTGCCACAGGTCATTAATATGAGCTCTGAGCTGTGGTTGGTTACTATAGCCAATGAGTATACAATGCTTATGTGTGAGGTAAGATGGATAAGGATACAGAGATAGGGGGGATTTATCAGAAAAGGTCGGGAGTGTACACTGTTTCCGTTTGCCCATGGGGAAAGCCAATCAAATAAGCATGTATTTATGAAACTGATGTGGCAACAAGGAAACGGTGTGCCACTAGAGCAGTTTCTTGCTCTCAGATACGTTTCTGACAAATCTCCCCATAGCAAGGTGACAGTCGTTAGTCCGAGACAACAGTCACTGGAACAGTGTGTCCGAGATCAGCACAGCTCACTGATTGGGGGAGTGTCCCCTATACAACATCACTGAAGGAGGGTTCCCTAACGACAGTCACGAAGGATGGTTGCCGAGACAGACGTCACTTGAAGGAGTGTGCCCGATACAGACAACGTCACGAAGGAGTGTGCCCGAGACAGACATGCCTGAAGAGGTGTTGCCCGAGACATACATCACTGGAAGGAAGGGTCGCCCGATACAGACAGTCACTGGAAGGCCGTGTGGGCACAGAGGACAGACAGTCACTGGAAGGAGTGTTGCCCGAACAGACATCATCTGGATAAAGAGTGTGTCCCCGAGACAGACAGTTCACTGGTAGGGAGGGTGCCCAGCAGACTTCACGGGAAGGAGTGTGGCCTCTTGGGACAGACAGTCACTGGAAGGATGTGCCGAGACATACCGTCACTGGAATGAGGTGTGCCAGAGACAGACAGTCACTGGAAGGAGTGGCCCGAGACGCGACAGTCACTGATCAGGAGTGTGCCCGAGACGACAGTCACTGGAAGGAGTGTGCCGAGACAAGACAGTCACTGGAAGAGTGGTGCCCGAGACAGAAACATCTGGAAGGAGTGTGCCGAGACAGACAGTCACTGGAAGAGTGTGCCCGAGACCGACAGTCACTGAAGGATGTGCCCGAGACAGACAGTCACTGGAAGGATTGTGCCCGAGACAGACAGTCCTGGAAGGCGTGTGCCCAGACGACATCATGAAGGAGTGTGCCCGAGACAGACAGTCACTGGAAGGAGTGTGCCCGAGACAGACAGTCACTGGAAGGAGTGTGCTCGAGACAGACAGTCGCTGGAATGAGGTGGCGTGCCCGAGACAGACAGTCACTGGAAGGAGTGTGCCCGAGACAGACAGTCACTGGAAGGAGTGTGCCCGAGACAGTCAGTAAGAAAGTGAGTGAAAGAGACAGAGTGCTCAGTCCACCTCTCTTAGCAACACTTGCTACACACATTGATCAGAAGAAGGAGACAGTGAGTCTTCGAAATGTATTATTAATAAAGCAACATTTAAACCAATACTTCTGAAGAGTGGATATGTTTCCTGAATGATTACCATCCAGCTAGCACCATTCTAGTCACCACTCTCTGGTCTCCCCAAGTAATAAGCACTGAGTGCAGTCTACACACGGTTTGTTCTGTTGGGAAGCTCCTCCTGGATATTTAATTAAAAGTCTTGAACCAAGCTCTGTATAATGTTAAACCCCAACGAGATAAATAGGGGGTCTCCACCAATTGATTGTGTTTAATATACCTTACAGGATCACATCTTTCCTAATAGGAAATGAGGAGAGACGTGAGTGAGCGTGAGAGGACCATCAGGGAGAGACATGCAGAGAGTGAGTGAGTGAAAGAAGGCAGAAGAGTGATTGAGTGAGAGACAGCTGAAGAGTTAATGAGTGAAGACATGCATGAAATGAGTGAGTGAGCGACAGCAGGAATATATGAGTGAGTGAGAGACAGGAAGAAGATTGAGTGAGTGAGAGACCGGCATGAAAGGATGGGAGTGCGACAACAGCAGTAAGAGTGATTGAGTGAGAGACAGGCATACAAAGTGAGTGCAGTGAGATGTACAGGCAGGAAGAGTGGAGTTAGTGAGAGAACAACGGCAGAAGTAGTTGATTGGAGTGACAGAGACCAGCAAAGATGAGTGAGTTCGATACAGGCAGGAAGAGTGAGGGAGACACGCAGGAAGAGTCGTAGTGAGTGAGACAGCACAGGCAGAATAGTGGAGGGAGGAGATACAGTCAGAAAGTGATGAGTGAAGGACGGTCGGAAGAGTTAGTAGTGAGGAGCAGGCGGAGAGTGTGTTCTCAAGAGGCAGGCTGCAGAGAGCAGTGATGGCGAGACAGCAGGCCAGAGAGAGTGAGTGAGAGACCGGCAGCAGAAAGAGTGAGTGAGAGACAGGCAGGCATAGAGAAGTTGGATGAGAGACAGCAGGCAGAGAGAGTGAGGAGAAAGAGACAGGCAGTCAAGAGGTAGTGAGAGACAGGCAGGCAGAGAGAGTGAGTGAGAGACAGGGCATGCTAGAGAGGTGAGTGAGACCAGGCAGGCAAGAGAGTGTAGTGAGAGACAGGCAGGCAGAGAGGTTGTGAGAACAGCAGCAGAGGAGTGGATATGGAGAGACAGGCAGGCAGAGAGATGGATGAGCCCGGCAGGCATAGAGAGTGAGTGAGAAGGCATGCGGGCAAGAAAGGTGGAGTGGATAGACAGCGGCAGATAGAGTGAGTGAGGAGACATGCAGGCCGGAGTAGAGTGGATTGAAGAGAGCAGGCAGGGCAGGAGAGTGTATGAGAGACCGGCCGCAGAGAGAGTGAGTGAAGAACAAGCTGGGCAGAGAGAATGTAGGACGGCGTGGCAAGACAGAGTGAGTGAGTCGAGAGACGGCTAGCAGAGAGAGTGAGTGAGTGAGAGACAGCCTATCAGAGAAGTGAGTGATGGTGAGAGACAGGCTCAGAGATAGTGAGTGAGTGAGAGACAGGCTACGCAAGAGATATTGAGTGAGTGAAGAGAACCAGGCTGGCAGAGAGAGTGAGTAGTGAGAGTGCAGGCGGCAGAGAGAGTGAGCATGATAGACAAGGCGGCAGAGAGAGTGGGAGATACATGCAGCAGATAGAGTGAGGAGACACAGCAGCAGATAGAGTGATGAGATCAAGCAGGCCAAGAGGTGATTGCGAGGGAGTCAGCAGAGAGAAAGTGAGGTGAGAGACAGGCAGGCAGAGAGAGTGAGTGAGAGACAGGCAGGCAGAGAGAGTGGGGTGAGAGACGGCAGGCATAGAGAGTGAGTGAGAGAGCATGCCGCGAAGCGAGTTGTAGTGAGAGACACGGCCATAGAAGAGGGAGTGAAGCAACGGGCATAGATAGTATTGAGAGCACGGCAGGCAGCAGAGAGTTTTGAGAGTACAGGCATACAGAGAGCGTTGTGAAGACAGCAATAGAGATAGTGATGAGAGCAGGCAGCGAGAGAGTGAGTGATAGACAGGCAGGCCATAGAGAGTTCGGTGAGAGAACAGGCATCATAGAGATTTAAGTGAGAGACAGCAGGCAAGATAGGAGTGAGAGACAGCGGCCTAGAGAGTGATGGAGACAGCAGGCAGATATAGTGAGGTGAGAACAGGCATGGCAGAAGAGAGTGATGAGAGACAGGGCAGGCAGAGAGAGGGAGTGAGAGACAATGTCATGCAGGCACGAAAGTGAGTGAGAACAGTTCAAGGCAGGCAGTGAGAGTGAGTGCGAACCGGCTAGCATAGATAGTGAGTGAGTGAGAGACAGGCAGGGCCCAGAGTTGAGTGAGTGGAGACGAGGCAGCAAGGAGGTGAGTCGATGAGAGACAGGCAATCAAGAGAGTGGTGAGTGAGAGACAGGCAATCGAGAGAAGTGAGTGAGTGAGGAGACAGGCAGCAAGAGAATGGTGATGACCGGCAGGCAGAGAGAGTGAGTTAGATCAGTTCAGGAGAATAAGAGTAGGGGAGAGACACAGAGAGAGAGCTGAGAGTGAGTAGCCAGTAAGACGCAGTAGTAGAACGAGGTCAGTGAGCTGAGTAGACAAGGCTAGAGGATCGCAGTGAGGTGAGAGACAGGCAAGAGAGTGGTGAGAGGCAGCAGCAGAGAGAGGTGAGGAGCAGACGAGAGTGCGAAGAATAGAGTGTGAGTGCAGGAGCCAGGCCAGAGAGTAGTGTTGAGACAGGCACAAGAGGTGTGTAGTTAGCATCAGAGCATGCGGACAGACAGAAGCTGAGTGGACACAGGCAAGAGATGATGAGATGAAGGACAGGTCAGAGAGAGAGAGCTGAGTTGATGAGACAGCAGCAGCAGAGTGGTGCGTGAGAGACAGGCCGAGAGAGATGAGTGAGAGACAGCAGGCAGAGAGAGTGAGTGAGAGCGCAGACAGTAGAGCGGAGATGTTGAGAGACAGGCAGAGATAGTGTGCGTGAAGCAAGAGACGAGGGCAGTGCCGAGGCATGCAAGGAGATAGACAGGAGAGGACAGAGATAGAGATGAGTGAGAGACACTAGCAGAGAGAGTGAGTTGAGCTGACAGCAGGCCGAGAGAGCTGCAGAAGAGCGTGCAGCGAGAAACAGGAAGGGGTTGAGAGCAGGCAGAAGAGTGAGTGATGAGACAGGCAGAGGAGATGAGTGAGAGACATGCAGAGGGTGGGTAGATCCGGCAGAGGAGAGAGTGTGAGTGAAAGGCTAGAGTAGAGTGAGTAGTGAGAGACAGGCAGAGATAGAGTCAGATGAAGTTGAGTGAGAGCAGGCAGGGAGTTGTTTCTCAAGATGCAGGCAAGAGGGCAGAGAGAGAGTGAGAGACATGCAGGCAGATAGATGAGTGGAGATACAGTCAGCAGAGAGAGTGAGTGCGAGACAGGCGATGCAAGAGATAAGTGAGTTGAGAGACATAAGTCAGGCAGAGAGATAGTGCGAGACAGAGGGCAGCAGAGATAGTGATTAGAGACAGGCACAGAGAAGTGATGAGAGACAGGCATTCATAGAGAGTGAGTGAGAACTGGCAGGCATATACTTTAGTGAGAGGCATTCAAGAGGAGAGAGTGAGTGTTAGACAGGCAGGCAGCGATATGTGATTGAATAGACAAAGGCATGCAGAGAGATGATGAGATCACCAGGCAGGCCTAAGGAAGTGCGTTTGTAGTCTGCAGAGAGAGGTGAGTGAAGACATGCAGAGAGAGTGAGAGGACATGCAAGGGAGTGAGAACACAGAGAGCGAGTGACAGGCTCGAAGAGTGGTGAGTGAGAGACGCAGAGTAGAGTGAGGGATAGACAGGCAGGGAACGTACATGAGAGTGGAGACATGCGATTTAAAGCTAAGAGACAGGCAGGGAAATCGAGAGATCGACAGGCAGAAGCGAACCAGAGAGACAGGCGAGAAAGCAAGAGCTAGACGCAGGAAAGCAAAGAGGCTAGACAAGCAGGTGGATATGCAAGAGGAGTAGGACGCAGGGAACAAGAGAGATACAGTCAGGGAAAGCAATAGGAGGACCAGGCAGTAAAGCAAAGCGTGAGACTCAGGGAAAGCACGAGTGAGAACGCAGTGGAAATCGAGATTTTGAGACAGGCAGATAAAGCGAGAGTGAGAGACAGGCAGGGAAAGCGAGAGTGAGAGACAGGCAGGGAAAGTGAGAGAGAGAAAGGCAGGGAGAGTGAGTGAGAGACAGGCATGGAGATTGAGTGAGTGAAAGACAGGCAGGGAAAGTGAGAATGAGAGACAGGCAGGGAGAGATCGATAAATAGATAGATATAAAGTATTTTAACTGATTCTATTTTGTTATATCTAAGAGCAGTTATTTACGATCCCGGGCAACCCTAGGATCTACAGCTAGTTATAATATAAAATGAACATGCTGAACAGTTAGTGGCTAACAAATGCTTAGTACCAGCAAATATTAAATAATAATTCTATAAAGCAATTTGGACATCACAATGACAAAATCATGAGGCAAATCAACAGGATGTTAGGCCAGTAAGAGTTATTAAAGACGACCTTTCGCTACTTCACTTATATGGAGATTATCATACCATTCTCTAGGGGCTGCTACATAGATTCACTGGCACTTTGAATTTTCTTTCTAGCCCTCGCGGTTACAGAGTTATTAGTCACGAGATCTGACAATTACAATCTGTGTTTGATCAGAGGAGGAGGAGCTGGGGCTGGAACTGGGGGCGTGCGTTATGCTAATCTTTTCTCATACTGTCAGTGGTGAGATGTAATTTCTCTATCTGCATCTAAAGGCTTTGTTCACACACATTCTAATATTCTGTTGACATTTCATTTAAACATTGTTTACAAAAATGCAATGTTACACGCATTGGTAAACACGCATGCAATGTAAACGGAAACGCAAACTCTGTGTAAACGTAAGTGCAAATGAGACATCAACTCATATACCACATAAGCGTAAACATGATGCTAACCAGACATAAATACAAATGACATGTAAATGTAAGTGTAAATGTGCCGTAAACGCAAGCGCCGTTCACATAAGCAATAACACAAGTCACACTTGACATAAAGGTGAATGCTATGTAAGCTTAAACATGGTGCAAATTCAACATAAACAGAAAATCTGTAAACGCACCTCAAACACTCCATGCACATAAAAAGGCACCACAAATGGTGCTTACGCATAAATGCAAACATAAATGTGAGACAAGATGCCCATTGGCGAAAGTGTGCTGCACATGCAGCAAATCGCAACCTTGATGCAAACAGCGTGTAAGAATAATCATAATGCAAACACTGTGTAAGCGTAACGCAAATGCAGCATAAGCGTAAACGTGACATAATTGCTGTGGAAACATAATTGCAGCTTAAGCGTAAATGTGATGCAAATGGCATGTAAGCATAAACATGGCGCAACTGTTGCGTAAGTGTTAATGTGCCGCAAATGCTTATAAGCGCAAATGTGACGCAAACGCCGTGTAAGCGTAAACGGGATGTAAACACAGAGTAAGCGTAAATGGGATGCAAATACCGTGTAAGCGTAACCCTGTCACAAATGTGGAATAAGCGTAACCGCATAACCGTGACTCAAATGCCATGGCGCAAACACTGCATAATCGCAAACGCCGCTCCATTGCAACTGGCGCAAATGCCGCATAATAGTTACTGGCTCAAAAGCCGCGTAATGGTTACTGGCTCAAAAGCTGCGCAATCATTACAGGCTCAAAAGCCGCGTAATCGTTACAGGCTCAAAAGCCGCGTAAATGCAACCACAAGCAAAACTGCCGAAACATCGTAAACATAATGTCAACAGTATATTAGCGGAATGTGTGTGAACACAACCATTAGATGAACATAGAAAAAAAACTCACAGCTCAATATTCATAATAACTACTCTGACATTGCCTGCCACTGATTGGACAGTATGAGAGAAGATTAGCATAACACACGCCCCCTGCTCCTCCTCTCTGACCAAACACAGATTGGTCAGAACCTCGGAATGATATTTCCCCAAGCGTGAGGGCTAGAAGGAAAATTCCAAGTGCACCTGAATCTGTGTAGCTGCCCCTACAGGATGATATGATAATATTCACATGTTTGAGGTGGTGAAAGGTGTCCTCTTTAACAGAGGTCAGGGTAGGTAGTGGTTAATGTAAAGGTACAAGCCAAAGTTTTAGCTAACAGCAAAGGTTAAGAGAAAGATCAATCATCAAGAAATAGGCCACCGGTTAGAAATGGAGACATACAACGAAGCTGGGGCTAGGAACACAGGAATATGCTTAAGGAGATTGACAGAGGAGTGGAAGGAAGAGTCCTGTGCTGGGAAGTGTTTTGAACCTCTCTCTAATATAATTAGGGGAGACTCTGCAGCCTGCTTTTAGAAACTAAGCAGAATTTCTTAATAAAGTATATGCTTTAACATAGTTAGACTTTAGTTAAGGACTTCACATAAATATCAATATCACCCCATTCTAGCAAATAAACAATATGTTTTTACATATGAGTGCAGCATATTACTTTAGGATGCAGTATTGATTGTATCTCAACCTAAAAAGTTATCCCGTGACACCCATTATTGAAGATGGTAAGCCGAAAAATACAGTGAGGAAGGACACAGCTGTAATAGGATATGTGATTCATGTGACTAGGCTACCTCCTCCTGATGCTCCATGGTCCCACTATACAGACTGTTTGGAAATGGAAAGGGATCAGCTTCAGAAATAAAACTGGTCTTGTTTGGTCAAGCTGCTAAAACACATCATTCTAAGATATGTGCTCTCTAATACATTTTTATCAAAGCCAACAGCAACCATTTCAGCAATTGTGAGATAAACCTTTGTTACTTATATAAATCAATAAGCCTTAGACAATGATGTCTCTTGAAAGCAGACACACCCAAAGATTTGCAATTTACAAATGCTCTAGTCTGATTTTCAAGCTCTATAAATTGGATTTTGTGAAAGTCACTGGAATCCTTATACATGCCCACTTCTCCTGATTCCATCAATGCTGAGAGAATAATTAATGTACACCTAAATCATCTTTCTTTGCCATGTAGCTGTAGCTTATATAGTAGAAGTATAAACAGTTTACACTGCTCACTACTATAGATGAGAGGGATTCAATTTTAAGTTCAGTTTCCGGTTATGGTCGTGTCCCTTGTGACCTGGATTAGCAGAGGTGCAGCGGCCCATACCTACTAGACAAGGTTTTTCCCCTCGGCCAATCACATCCATGGCTATAAGGTAGTGGCAGCAATTTGCTGGAATGTCTGCCCAGCCATCAATCAGGCAATGTGTACGGTCAGATCTACTACTACTACAAAACCCCCACATGCTGCACCGTCAGACTCCATAATTTTAAGTTGAATCCGGTTGTTGTTGATTTAATAAAAAACATATAAAAGAGTACACATCATATATATCAGACTCTTGTATGTTTCTGCATTTTGTAGAAGTATGTGTTATTTTGAATAGTAAAAGCCTTATGCCTCAATTGTGTTCTCTATCTTGTTTTAGATCTTAAAAACAATAGACAAGGGGCAATGTGTATACTGGTACAGGAACACATATACTATACTTGTAATGCCTTCTGTATTAATATATTTATATTTGTTTCTTTCAACAAGAAAAACCTTTTAATTCTAAATCTGGGCACTCTTCACAAACCAGCAGGGATGAATAGTCTAGATTTCAAAGGCATCTTTTAAAGCATTTCTTCAGGACTAGATATTCTTTGTAGTGTTTTATGGCTAGCGGGTATAGTCATTTGTTTTCATATTTTTAGAAAACAAAGCTATCAATGCCATCCCTAAGAAATGTAGGATCATATTTTTATTAAAGAAAAAAAACACAGGGCACAGGTTTATAGTAAGCCATACAATTGGGTGAATATTTTTAACAAGCAATGTATATGGATATTGATTAGCAGGCGGCAGTGTGTCAAGATTACCAGTGTTATCTTAAAAGTGTAAAACAGAGCTCAATCTAAAATATGGCTCTATAAATCTCCTACAGAAGTATGTATCCTCACCTTCCTCTAGTCTTGACCTGTCCATCTGTCATCATCCACTATTTGTGTTTTTGGACTGCTGTCTATCAAAGATTTATCCTTCATGTTATAATCTAATATTGAGTTCTTCAAATTCATAGTAAGGCAAGGGTGGACCATAAAGAGTTTCCCTCCAGAATTACATTATTTTAAGATACTCCATTGCCCCATGCTACAGCTTAAGCCTCTGTTCTGATTACCAATATGCTAAAATATTGCATATTAATATGATTCACAAAAAAGATGCACTCATATCCAACCTCAGAATCCGCATTACTCCAAGTGGAGTAACTTGTGTAACAGGGTCTAGATGTAGTGACACTACAAGCCAGGGATCTGAATGGGGATGAGAATGGCTAGATGTAATGAATAATGAGATGCTAGCACATACCCTTACTTATTGGTTTGCCCTGAAGCTTAAGTGAGAATCACCCATGAATGTGTTTTAATTGTACTAATGTTCCTTCTGTATCATCAGTTAACTTTAAAAATATTTGGAGGCTTGTTTGGAGTGCTCACGTGTTGCTGGCTTGTTTGTCCAAAAATAGTCCAAGAAAGAAAGAGTAGTTTTATGGGATGTGCCACGTATACTCATTCTTACTTAGACTATTTTTGGACAAACAAGCCAGCAACACATGGGCACTCCTAACAAGCCTCCACTGTCCTCAAAGCAAGTTTCTGTATATAAGGGTACGTGAGATATTTTTTCCTATTTTTATAAAAATATTTATTGGGGGTGGGGTGGACTTGCACTACAGGGCTACAGATCCACAGCATTAACACCCCTTTCTTCACTTTCATGGTTCTCTTTTATCCTTCCCACCTTAGCTGCATCACTGCTGAGCCAAGCAAGATGTGGAGCCAGAGTCATCACATGCTCTTTCAAAGAGGGAGAACATATACCAAGGAATATACACACTGGTGGTACACTTGGTAGTATGTCCCCAACTAGTCCATCCCAATAATAATAACAAATATCAAGCTAGAAACACAAATGCAAATATATAATCAACAAACAACAAAAATTTAGAAAAAGTTAATATGAATTACCAAAGCAAATCTCATTTCAATGATGTAAATAGTAGTGCAGATATCATAATTATAAATAGTAGTTAGGATAAAGCAGCCTAGTTGGGAGGGCCAGAAGAATCCCCATGCATATTACCACATAGTAGTGGCTTCCTCTGAAAGGCTGGGAGGGAGAAAATGGCCAACTCAACATCATCACCTAATAGTCTATCTCTTGGGAAAGGTTCTAGCAACAGCAGGCATCTGATGCCCTGCAAGGAGAAGGCTCCGGATACAAGCATTCTCCAGTAGTGATTAGTGTACTCATCATTAAAATTCAGTTTCAGACAAATTTTAAATAACAGACCCCAATGACGTTGACTATAAATTCTTATGCATACCAAAATATTTGAATTCATTTTTGAGGAATGACATTGTGCAGTCTATCGTGGGTTATTTATCTGAGTTTGTATTTACTTACCATTGTTATTATAGTACTATATATTGCATGTAATATTGGAGGCTGTGACGCAAAAGTTACCTATTTCATTATTCAAGGGAAGGAACAGTTAAATACAGCAGCCATGAAGGAAATTGAGAGTATTTACAGTAAAATCTAATGCCAGGAATGTTAATGCTTTTGAATTGAATAATGAAAACTTCAAAAGAATGATAGACTCATCCTCGGTCATTGTGAAGGAGAGTTACTGTTACCAGCGTATATTATACTCTTGGTAGAAACTACAAATGTGTGTAATATTAGCAGCCATATGATTTAAAGACCAGCTTTCATGCAGTATAATTCATTTGTAGCACACTCAGGGATTGTCACATTAAATACTGTTCTAAATACCTCACTTTGCAAGGCATTAATATAAATCAGGTGAATACAGGAACAATTAAATACCAAAGCCTCCAGCAAATCACACTTCTATTATTTGTTATGCACAAAGTGTTAGACATTTATGGAAATATTTTACATCACTTTGGTTTTTCCTATGCAGATTGTACTGTGTAAAGTGTGAACAATTGAGTTTTGCCTCAATTCAACCCACCATATTGAAATGCTCTGAGTACTGTAGGTCATGTCACTCCGTGGCTTAGATAGAATAAAGCAGTTAAGCCTAAAGCTCCAACATTTAGATTTGCTCCCTTGGTGTGTTAACTTCAAATAAGTAATAATTATTTTTTACTTAAAACAGGGAAATGCAGAAACAAACAGGTTAAGGGTATATCATCATAGAATCATACAAAATGAAGCTTTAGAAAGTTGCAGGTCCATCAAGTGCAAAGCAAATACAGAGTAAGTGAAAAAAACACTTACTTTGGCTGATACTTTGTTAAAGGGACCTTATTGCTTCTGCCACCTGTAGATTTTTGTACCACCCTGATGCGGGTATGGAATTAATCAATTGTGACTATCATACGCTGGTCCATCCAGTTGGGGACCTTTGTGCATCTGTATATCGACTCTACCGGACCATGCACAGGTGCATTTAAAGAAATAATATAATAACATGCTTACTGATTTATGTGTATTATTTCAGTATGGAGTGGTTGATATGGATGTTCATGGGCCCATGAAAGGATGTCTGAGTGTACATATGGTTTTTTATTTAATCATAGTTATCATCACACAAATCGGTTGGTGATGCATTCTGCTGGCATGAGTGATTATGGGTACACTTAAGAATTGGTATTAATCACCTTTACAATGGATATGTCACTTTACATATGTATGTCATTGTTTACAAAGATTTTTAGTATACACCTTGCAATTATATGTATATTGTATTGTATTAGATGTGGCACATTATCAATTAGCATCTATCTTGATCTAGTTGGTATACATTTTATAGTCTTATTGAATAATTTATTGTATATATATCTTTGTTTTACTTCACCTATACTGGAGTTTTGGGTGTTTAGGGGCCAACCATATATATTTCACACGTCTGCTCCCGGGATTACCTTGCATTTTAGGTCTGGCATACGCAGTAAATCCGAGCTACACTTTATGAATTAGCACGGACGCTTGGCTGTGCGCTGGGGCGCAGGCGCAAACACTTACATTCATTCAGGACACCATGTGCATGACAATTTCGAGGTAGGACTCCATTAGACGATACACGGGCAACTTCCGCCAGAAGTTAGATTGCTCGATCAAGCCGACACCTGAGGGATGCTTCTCTTTATAATGGACACTGCACAACAGCTACAGCACCCCTGGGGAAGCTAGGTGACTAGCGATACGCGTGGGGTCTTCACCTTAGATCCCCCCCCGCCTCCTATGCATGATTTTTCCATTCACTACAGGTAAATTTGTGCCTTGCACCATGCTCCACTTTTTCTTACTCAGCACATCCTCTGGTATTAGTATCCCAGTTCATGCACATATATATATTTATAAATTTTCTCTTTTTTTTGTGGTTGAGCATGGTTATCTGTATATATAATCTAATACTCCTTCGTAGAGAGGGGTGGCCTCTTTTCAGGCAGGGGGAGCTGGCGGTTTGCAGGGTGGCCAGCACTATGACATGTTGGGTCGTCTTGCATGGTTAGATTTGTGTGCCTTGTTCACACTTTTAGATGTTTTTATTGTTGTCTGTTTCTGTTGTGGTGTACTATAATATTAATAAACTTGTGTATTTTGATGGTCATATAGCATACTTCTTTGACTCGCCATTCTTTTGTTTAGAAATTTTGGGTATAGCGTTGACCTATATAGGTATAGGGGAGGCCTGCAAGGTCAAATCACCCAGCGTATGTGTACTGTCTGCTACTATGACATGGCCCCCTGCTTAATAACTATGCATCTAGTGCCAAACAAAATACTCAAATATGATCCAAAGTTACCCTTCAGAGAGAAGGGAGAGAAGACACTAATACAATACGCAGGTAGTTGGTCTAAAAATATCAAAAAACCTTTATTATTACTACAATGCATATTACAATTTCTTTAAAAACCATGGAGACAAAAATGTAGCCTCAGCATTGAGGATGTCCACAGGATACAACACAATGTTGGGTGGAAAGACACAGAAACAAAAAAGGGTGGTCTAACACCGGACGGTGTGGAGCTAATTCATATATATATGTAGTATGGTGAGCTGGATGTCAAAGGGAATGAACCCTATGGGAGCTGTCTACAGTATGTATCATGTACACAGCATGGAGGTGACCACTGAGATGTGTATCCAATACAGCAGGGCCCCTTAGTGCAACTGCCAGTTCTTACCGAATATTCGTGATATCGCTCCACCGTCCGGGAAGACCAACTACCTGTGTATTGTATTAGTGTCTTCTCTCCCTTCTCTCTGAAGGGTAACTTTGGATCATACTTATCAGGTCAGAAGGCCAGCAGCACCAATTAGCACCGTGCTGGTCCTTTAAATCTCGCAGAGCCGGCGCATGTGTGCACTAAGAGGCGCGCGGGCTGGACCATGGGAGCCTGCACAAGACCACCGCTGGTGTGGAGGGGCACACTGAGGAACATGGATGTGCCTGTGACCCGAGACATTGTTTGAAGGGGCACGCTTGACACCTATAGCATACTTTATCTGGCTCCATGCAAAGTTCCCACTCTGAGTCCTAGGGGCAGGAATTCAAAATCAAACGCATGTCTTCCCATAGATGTTTTCCCCATCTCACACAATCCAGTCCCTCCCTCTGATGTCCTGGATGGACGCCTGATTCCGGGAACTGGAGCATGTGAGCTAGGGAAAATATCCCGAAGAAGACATCCATTTGATTTTGAATTCCTGCCCCTAGGACTCAGCGTGAGAATTTGGCAGGGAGCCAGGTAAAACATAGTATATGATTATAGTGAACCTATACTACTCACAAACATGCCATAAGCAACTATGGAATTGTCATGTTATGGGCTTCTGGAACATGTGCATGGTGAAAAATGGGGGTTTTGGAGAGAGGTTCCTTTTGACAAAGTATCAGCTATCATCACAACATCCTATGGCAGACAGTTCCTTAGTCTCAGTTAAAAATCCCATTGTATGCCATTTTTTTCCTCTAGATGTAGAGGATGCATTCTAGTCTTGCTGCATTTTTGTCTGAACATGTCCATAGATATATACTTGCAGCTAAGAAGAGAGACCTTTGGGAACCCTGTTCTTCCTCCTCCCCGTTCTCCCACAATTCGTTAACAGAGTGCTAGGGATTTGCCATAGCAGCTGGAGTCCAGATCAAGGCCTCTGTGTTTGCCAAGATTGGGTCTAATAGGAAAATTGTCAGGAAACCACTGACATAAACAATACAGGGAACAAGGTAAAATAAAGTTTAAAAAAAATATTAAATAAAAATTGAAAACAAAAGAAAACACTGCAAAAATTATCCATTTCCCTTTTTAATATTATATTTTGGGTAAAAAAATAAAATACCCTCCTGTCCTGTCCGTAGTTAACCTTGGCCAAGCAGCTATTACATTAGTATACCCAGATTGTGAAAGGTATATATAAAAAAAAAATTATAATTATAATTCAAATTGCAATTTGAACCCCTTTCCAACATTGGACAGTACTATGTCACAGGCGGCAAGGACATGCAAGGTTCTTCTACAGTAGATCAGACCTCCCTGTGGCGCTTACAGGGGCAGTCCATGGTTATGATGACAACCCCAGGATCTGCCAGTGCCCCAAGACTGTGTGCTCCTCTTTGGAAGAGGGTTCCTGCTAGGAGGATCATACCCAGGATGTTACATAACATACATCTGTATTACACTGTGTTAGGTGAAGAAGAGCTTGAACAAGCGATCAGAGCATCACTTGTTCAAGTCAACCTATAAAAGAAAAAAAAACGTTAAAAAAAACTTTACAAAAACATTTTTTAATGGAAAGAATTAAAGTGAAAGTCCCCTAAACACAAACATTCCCTTTACATACCTAATAAAGTGCAAAAAAACACAAAATCGTAAAAGAACCTCACATATTTTATATCGCTGTATGCATAAAAATCTGTATAAAAAATAATAACATAATTGGACTAGCTAATAATAACTATATAACTATATAAATGAGGTATCACCATAAACGTGGTTACCATATTCATAGAATAAAAATAATATGTTATTTTTAGTGTACAGCCCCAAAAAGTGCAAAAAGAAAGGAAACCAGAATTTACAATTTTCTTTCCCTACAAACATTTTATGGTTAATAAAATTTCATCAATATGCTAATAACCAACTAAAATGAAGTAATTGTAAAGTGCATTTCATGTCACAGAAAATAAGCCCTTATTTGTCCAAATTGCCAAAAAAGTAAAGATTGTATAGCCAATAAAAAGTTACAATGCATACTTTGCTCTGAATGGTGCAACTTCACTTCAATTCCCTGATGTGATGTGGTATTGTTATACCGGGAGAGATTGGGCATCAAACTTTGTGGAGTGTTTTAGTATTTTATTCACTGAGAATTTGTACATTTTTTAAAAAACACATTAATTTAGTTAAAAAAAAATTACATTTTAAAATTGCACACAATTTTCTTTTATCCCTTGTAAAACAATTAAAGGGTTAAAAAACTTTGAGAAAGTTGTTTTACCAACATTAAGGTGTTTATTTTCTATTATGTGGTAATTTATGGGGTTTTACTTTTATTTAGGATTCTTAAAGTGACTTGAAACCTGAGCAGGTCCCTCAATAGCATTATTTAGTGATTTTTATGAAAATGTGAAAAATAGCACTTAAAGTTCAAAGCCCCAGAACATCTTACAAAAATTATAGGATGCATAAAAAAATGTCAACATAACTAACATTAACCAAATGTCTAGTTTATCAAGTTTGCTGTTATGACTTTGTATGGAAAAAGTAGAACATTTTGAATTTCAAAAATTGGAGAAATTTTTACCAAATATCAGTTTTTGTCATAAAGGAACATCAAACATACCAGCAAAATTTTTCAACTAACATGATGTACAAAGTGTCACGAGAAAACAATTTCAAAATTACTTTGACATGTTGAAGTGTTCCGAAGTTATAACCACAGGGCAGATTTAAAAAAATGGTCCATGTCAGGAAGGTGAAAAGTGGCTTTGGTGTTAAGGGGTTAATTGCTTCCTACCTCCCCCAAAAATTAAATAAAGAGCATACAAAAAGTTAGATGTACCCTATAATACAGTTACCTGTTACCACAATAAACAAGCCCTGACAACCATTTTTTGATTGATGAATAAAAAAGTCACAACTCTAAGAATATGGCAACACTTAAAAAGGAGTTTTTAATTGCTAAAGTAGTAAAATACAAAAAAGCCTGTGCATGTTGGTGTTTCCTTAATCATACTAACCTTAGAATTATTTTTTTTTTCATGTTTTTTATACTGTATGGTGAATTGGGTAAAAGTTAAAAAAAGAAATGCAGTTTTTCCACTTCAATGCAACCAGGGGGGTTTGTAACCAATTCAATACCACAACCCAACCACACCCTTACAATGCTTATATTCACAAAATAATGAGTACACACGGCTATATGTCAGTATTGTTTTGAAATCCTACAGTATCCCTACACATAAATCTGAACATGTCTTGCCAAGACCAAAGTTAAAGAGAACCCGTCAGGCAAAATAACAACCCCTAAACAAAATATATTTTCATAAACTGCCATTAGAGAGCATTGCCTCTATCCCTTCATTGTCCCTCTACATGCATGTAAACTTAAGCAATTAGGTCCTAAAGCTGTATGCAAATGACCTGTGAAATGTCCAATGAGTCATTAGCATATTCAAGCTGTCCAGCTTATTCATGAGTGGGTGGCACAGCCACACCCCCAGTGCTTGAGTGACAGCCTGTATAACGATGTAATGGCTTCTCCATGTCCTTGCTGGCACCCCATGCAGCCTGTGTGTGTATGTGAAAGATACAACAGCTCCAGGATGCAGCCATGTTATAGCAGAACATGTCAGATACTTGTGTAGCTGATGTCTCTGTCTCTTACATGTGTATTAGGAGGATGCAGCATGTCAGCAGATAAAGCACAGACACTAGCAATACCTTACTATACATTACACACAGACATGAGCAGGGGGAGGAGAGGGGGGAGGTAACAGGGGTGACATCACTGCCTCTGACCACGTGGCCAGCCTCATTTACATAATAAATAAAAGACGATTTTGCAACAATTAATGTATGAATTGATTAGATAAAGGCTGGGATGGATCCTTGTGAGCTGCTCCAACAGGTAGTAGTGACAGGACAAGTGACACAGACCTGATGACAGGTGTCCTTTAAAGAGAGAACAGACAAGGATAAACCCCAGTTTCAGAGGTAATTATTATGGTCAGTATTTTGCATCCGCATCTTGCATACGCAATTTAGGTACTTGAAGAATCATTAAATAATTTGTAAATCTTCTTACTGTTTGGAATCCATAGCTGATGCAAATACTGATACAGAATACCGTGCAAAAACTGGATTAATTTTTTTCTATTAAATTGTCATTTTGACCTACGGTAGTTTACAACTATATCCCGTAACTTTAGCAGTTTAGAGTAATGACCAAATCTAAAAAATGGTTAAATAAGTAGCAGATGTTATTTACTCTTATGACATGATTTCCCCTGATAAATGCAATTAATACTAAAAAATGTCTGATATTTGAGATGCTTGAATGCCAATGACTATAACAAAATGAGATTATCTATTTTGACACTTAATTTTATTCTTTGACTATTCAATGATGTAAAGCAGATGTTAAGAACAATACAGTATTTTGTAATTCAGCATAAAAGTGTACAAATTAAATCATTAGAAAAATATGCACAATAGAACATGATGGATACGAAGGAGGCTTCTTGAATTTTACAGAAATGGCTTAATTTTCTATGTTGGGCTTGCCCGTGCTGACTTTGGCAGCACAAACCTCATAACATACACTGACAACAATATACTTGGCTTAAAATCAGGAACAGTAGTAAAATATGGCAATGACCATTTTCAGAACACAAACTATTCACCGTTTGAACACATGCGACCGAATATCATAAATTCAAAACTCGATCTTAAATATACTGCATAGATTGGTGAAAGATATTTTCAGAATATTTGTTATATGGATACTCAGTGCTTCCTTTGATAAAGCAGGTCCATCTATGTGTGACTTTGAAAGAAGCCTAGTGACATGGGATAGCAGCCAAACCAAGATGTTGTTTCTATAAGGAATAAACTCCAAACTATAGAAAGCAGTGTTTTGATAGCATTGATGGGGGTTTCTTGGCCAGGTGAAAGGCCTTTATTTTTCTCATATGTCACCAGAAGAAAACCTTCAAATTGCAAAGTAGAAGACAGTAAAAAGTACTAGTGTATTTATTACTCTCACATTCAAAAAACTTACTTATTCTGCATTGGCTCAAACCAAAGCAAAAACAAGGAAGAGAAAACTGCCATGATATCTTGGCAGAAAGGCTTGTGTACTGAACATGTGTTGAATTGAAGCTGGGCAGTGCTCCCATGCTGTAGGCTGATTTCTATACAGGTGGTCCCCCACTTACAGATGACCCCTAGTTACAAACCGACCTCTGAATATTGTTAAATAACTGTACATTATCCTTGGTGGGTTGGGGCTGATGGGGGGAGGGCATATACTAACTAGTTCAAGATCGGGTAGGAAATTAGTAGTGAACTATTATGCGGGTTGCTACGGCCAGACACAAGAGATATAAAAAATACTTATGTAATGTTTAAATTATGTGGATGACGTGTACGCTCAGTGATATGTAAAAATGGTTGTTATGGTATCACTATCGCAAACATTGTTAAAAATTTTAGTTTTTGCAACTGTACATTATCCTTACACTACAATAAACAGCTATAAAAGTTATCAAAGGTGTCTGTAGTTAAACTTTATTATTAATCCTTGTTCTTATGACAATCCAACATTTTAAAATCCAGTTGTCACGGAGACCAATTTCTGGCTGGGGTTACAATGATAAAATATACAGTTCTGACTTGCATACAAATTATACTAAAGAACAAACCTACAGAACCTATCTTGTATGTAACTTGGGGACTGTCTGTATTGTGATTTACAGTGGGCATGGGAAGTATTTACACTCCTTTACATTTTTCACTCTTTCTTTTGTCAATTGGAAAGATCAAAAAAGTATTAAGAACCTTTGCTGTGCCATTCGATTCTGATGCACATTGAGATGGTTCTACTCCTTCATTGGACTCAAGCTGTGCTTAAAGGGGTTATCCGGGTGTTAAAAAAATACACATGCTGGTTCCCCCTGCAACCTGTGTGCATATGAGAAACTCCTACACACATGACTGACAGCCTGTATAATGATGTGACACTCCTGGTGCTGGCTTTTCTTTGTGCCTCCAGGTGCTGGCAGCCACGCTCCCTGCAACCTGTGTGTGTATGAGATACTCCTATACTAATGACTGACAGCCTGTATAATGATTTGACACTCCTGGTGCTAGCAACCACAGCACCTGCAGCCTGTGTGTGTATGAGATACTCCTATACAAATGACTGACAGCCTGTATAATGATGTGACACTCCTGGTGCTGGCGGCTACAGCCCCTGTAGCCTGTGTGTGTATGAGAGATTTAAAAGGATGCAGCCATGTGTATGTGTATAGAAGAACAGCAGGTTAGGTATTTGTGTAGCAGAGGTCTACCTCTCACTTGTGTATAGGAGAACACAGCAGGTCAGGTACTTGTGCAGCTGATGTCTGTCTCTCTCACATGTGTATAGGAGAACACAGCATGTCAGCAGATAAAGTACAAACACTAGCTATGCTTTGTTATACATTACACACATGAGCAGGGGGTGACAGGGGTGAGATCACGTTCTCTCTCCCTCATTAACATAACAAAGTAAAGATGATTTAAAATAATAAATGTATGAACTAACCAGATAAAGACTGTGATTTAATTCTTAATGGCCATCCGAATATACCTGAATTTCAACAATCGTTCCTACCATGTTTTAAGAAACCCTCCAATCTAAATAACAAACTAGTTAGAGAAAACATAGGGTTCTCCCACAAGGCATCATGACAAACATTCCTAAATACTCCAAAACAAGGTAAATTCCTTAACACACATAACTTGCATTTTCCCAAGTGGCGAAATGCGCAATTCTGCTAAAAAGCACCCGCAAGCCGCTATGTGCGACCAACTATATGTTCTATACTGAAAACTGGTAAGATTATATTTTCTACTCTTTTTCAGATGATTTCAAATATAGGTACTTGGGTCTGGACAAACTGAACTATCATTCGGGCTACACAGTAATAAAAGGAACTTGTATGGGTGATAACATTTGGCTATTTCATCTTGACTTATCTCATGCCTACATTTGTAGGGAATAATTCTGTCACCACAGTTCATAAATTAGTAATATAATGTGATTTTTTTTTGTATATATTTATTATCACAGTGTCTTAGGAAGGTCCATGTTTGAGGACCAAAACGTTACATAATTGTTTGCTGTGAAAAGAATAATAAATAAAGCAAGAAAACATTAGTTTCATAAGTGTGGCTGGAATTTCTACTACTTGCATTAGAAGGAGCCGAGTCCCTTTCCAGAGCACCTTAAAAATTTTCCAAGGATGTGCAGCTGAATTTTTGATTTTATTGCGATTTCATTCTTGTGAGCTGCACACGTAGTGGTGACAGACTTAGTTACAGAGACCTGATGGCAGGTCCTCTTTAAAAGGGCGGCCAGGGGGGGTGGGGGGAGGGTGTAAAAGTGGTAGCAGCCATAGTAGCCACTGGGGGTCTGCAGTGTGAGGGGGCACCGACATCTGGAGTGTTGGGTGAATGCTGAATGCATCTATGTGTGTGGTGTGTATATAATATTTGTGTGGGTACTGTATATGATGTATGTCTGTATATGGTATTGTATGCATTTGCTGTTTGTATGAATATGTGATGTGTATATGCTACAGGTGTTTATATAGTACTTTATGTATGTATATGCTATAAGTATCTGTGGTCTGTAAACTGAATTTATGTTTATAATGTATGCCTATATACTGTATATAAAAGTACAGGCGGTCCCCTACTTAAGAACACCTGACTTACATACGACCCCTAGTTACAAACGGACCTCTGGATGTTGCCAATTTACTGTACTTTAGTTTTAGGCTACAAAAAACAGCTATAACAGTTACCACTGGTGCCTACAATGAAGCTTTATTGTTAATCCTGGTTCTTATGACAACCCAACATTTTTAAAATCCAATTGTCACAGAGACCAAAAAAATATTTGGCTGGGGTTACAATGATAAAGTATACAGTTCCGACTTACATACAAACTCAACTTAAGAACAAACCTACAGTCCCTATCTTGTATGTAACCCGGGGACTGACTGTATATTAAATGTGTTTTTAGAGTGTGTAATATGTATATTTTTTTAAAAGGCCCAGCCTCTCCTAGTTATACCCTGAACGGTTACCTAACATTGGTTGCAATTTTACATGGTCAATCATATTGTCACATTCCCTGTTATTAATGGTTACTGCATAGTTACAATTCTAAGCTATGTTTGTGAAAATGCTTTAACTTTAATCCCAGGTTGCCTTTCCTTCTGCTATCCACAGTCCATGTATCCTGGCACCTGAATTCCTAAACATTTTTACCAGTCTACATCAAGCCAGTATAAACAGTACATTACAGTTAGCAACTTAAACCTTAGCACTTGTTCCTAAACGTAGTATAGTTATTGTGTAAAGTTTTATCTGTTCCTCTTACTGGTTTAACAGAAATATAGAAAATTATATTTGAGTAAAGCTGTGTCAGCAGTCAAGGGCATAAGCAAACAAAATAACAAAAACTGCTGTATTGTCATCTAGCATGCTGAAAGATATGGTACCACTGAGACACAGGATACCATGGCATGTACTTGAGGATGTTTAGACATAAAAATGTGCTTTAATCCAGACATTCAAAAATGTCATGTCTGTCTGGAGAGGAATGCAATCTGCATAATCACTGAAAGCATTGAAGTAAACACAGTTGGCAAGATAGGTTAACCATTGGATACTGGGATATCACAGTGGTCAAACTGTTTATTTATAGCTTCATCTCTAATCCATTCACAAGCTATATTCCATAATTTTATTCACACATTTGAAAGAAGATCTGTTTTGTTTTCAATACAGGCTGCACACAGACTTTCAATGGTGCTAAAATGGAAGCCCTTGGCAGCTTCTAAAAGTGTTAATTAATTAGAACATCTTTTACAGCAATATTTCAGATCCACATGACAGATGTATCTCTGATAGTCTTTTGGCAGGCTCGGCTGTAGGCAAATAATGTGACAGGTGCATCCCTGTGCTTCATGTCTTGAAAAGGCAAAAAATAAGACAAAAACACAAGCGGATGTCCGGAATCTCTGTATAATATGTCAAAATGTTGAAGCTGAAGCAAAGGGTTAACCTTACTGCTGAGGAAATGAAACTTATTATTTACAGTTAGTCAAAATATTTTAGCAAAACAGAACTTAAAAGTAAAAGACCATCAAAATGAAGCATAGATAAACCAGGGACACTCATAGATCCAAGCACCATGACTGTGGTCATCTCATATTTGTTATCCATGGTCATCTCTGAGATAATATTGCACCAACTGTACATTTTATTTCTTTATTGTGTCTTGTCAATTTGATTACTGACTGAGTAATGAGGCTTCATTTGCTAGAACAAATGCTAATTATGTATACAACTGGCAGGAAGACTAGTTGGAGTCATCAACCCAAGAGATTCCTTGATGACCAAAGTATAGGAGGAAGTTTCTCTACCCCAAGTGAAAAAAATCACACCTTTGCTAGTTCATCGCTGGGGACAAAGAGATCAAAGGAATAGTGGACCTGTGTCAAAGAAAAATTATAGCTGTCCTTAACTGGTGCATAATTCATAATTGTGGATCCCCGGTCACAGGGAAGAGTTATAGGATCTAGATACCCTCATGGCCCAAATATGAAAAGCCCAGAGGGAACACAGCCAATGGCAGAACACTCCTAATGTTAGGCCTAGGCACCCCAAGTTCGGTATGGGGTGAAAGGTAGCAAGGTACCCTTGTGATTGTGAGCAATAGCACAATTGTGCCATCTTCCAATCAAAAGTTATGGGGTTTTAATAGAACCCCAAATTTAGCCAGTACCTCTCTAAGGGGAGAGAGGATATGATAAACTCCTCCTCACAGTGACATGACAGCCAGCCGTGGGGGTCAAAATCTCACTGGCTTTAAATTAGTGAAATGGCCACATGGCCTTGTTCAGTTCTGAGGATTCTATACATGAGAAGAATGAATCTTTCCATGCAGAGTTCCCTGGCCAATTTTCCACCCGCAATCTGATAGGAAGGGTAATTTTCTTTTTTCCCAAAATGGTTTGTATGCATTGTATGTATATTGTTTTTAATTTCTTTTCTTTTATTGTAATCTGACTAGTTCGGTGTACGTGTACTGTATTTTTGATTTATATTAAAGTGTTAACTTTATGCAGCCTCAAAGAATCTGAGGCATTATGTTACCAGGTCATTTTAATATAGTATATGTAGCGATTTCATGTGTGAATTATCAGTGTGTATTGTCTGTGTGGTTGAGGTGCCTTCTTTGTATAAGTAACTTGTGGATAGTGGCAGTGGATTGGCTGGGTGCAGAATGCGTGGGGTAAATTTAGCATTAGGAAGCCATTTTGTGGAAGTGGGCGGAGCTTAATGGCTATATTCTGGGACTGCATAGAGTAGGCACACCCCCTTGTGTTTGGACTACAGTGTGTGGGGTTTGAGACAATCACCTTCTAAAATCGGCTTTTAAAATGCTAAGCCCAAAGGGCTTATGGGGTTGCTAGAGTATTCCGTGCTGTAGCACCACAGGTTGTTTCACTGTCTCTACTTCCCTCTCTGCTTTCTCAGCACTTCACTGCAGCAGAGGAACTTTCAACAAACAGTGGGAGGGAGATGTGTTTCTGCACAGTGTTATATCCTGTGAATCTGAAGCACAGTGGTGCTCTGGTAACATCCCCAGGAGCCCCTGAGGATTATTAACATAATTTTAAAAGTTTAGAAAGAACAAGGACATTTATAACAAATATAAGAAGATCCATGGAGATCCATGTACTATGCTTTGGGGCAACTGGCCTTCTACGCATTTGCACTTTAGAAATATAACCATCTTGCACTTCAAAAGATTGGCCCGATATTATTCTTAGGCACTTTATTTGTGTACATATTTTTGTGTAGACATGCTGTAAATGGGCATATATATTTGTTGATATAGTAGACCTTTTTGGATACATATGATTGTTTATTTGCAAGAACCCCATTGTACTTTGTGTGGAAGGAACCTTTTGCACCACTGAGTGTTCCTTGCAGGTGTTAGCACTGTGTTGACCCTCACCACGGCCTCCAGTCGCATTCCAAGTATATTACATGTTTTAAATTATTTAAAATGTATGTCCTACTTTGTCCCTGTTTGGATATAAATAAAATTATTATCTGTATCTTTGATTGTTATAGTAGA
The DNA here is from genome assembly GCA_019512145.1 of Engystomops pustulosus. Lineage (NCBI taxonomy): Eukaryota > Metazoa > Chordata > Amphibia > Anura > Leptodactylidae > Engystomops > Engystomops pustulosus. The sequence goes on along the minus strand of CM033643.1, from coordinate 61,562,578 downwards.
GCTTTTTTGGTGCATTCTGTTTTCTTGTTGGCTAGTTGATAAATATCATTGCACCAGCTCGGTTGTACTACAGGTTGTCCTGACCACTTATTTGTGTATGAAATATAAGAAGATTATGACCTGGGCCTGGATCCATGAGTAAGGGTCCCTGGTTTATCATGCTTAATAGTCACGGGTGGTCCCGTGGTCATATCGCGGAAATATTGAGATTTCTGCCGCCTGACCTGACGCTACGTTCCCGACTCTGACCCTGTGCTGCCCGTCTTGACCTCCTACCTGTGCCCGACTATGAAATTGCATGTCATTCCTGTACTTCGACCTTGGCTGCCACCGCGGACAAGTCTTGCCTGTGAAACGACCTGGTGGTACCACGCCGCAGCAAGTCCAACCCGCTCTGCTGCGTGCTCTGGTGAAAACAGGGTACCACTTAGATTCCGGTCCCAGGTGTCAGCTTGTGTCATCATCCGCGGTGGTTCGAGGATCCACTAGCTCAGAGCCTGACATAGATTTTGATAGTAGTTTTCCTTTAAAGCAAAACTTAACTGCATCAACCAATAGTGAGGATGATGATAGTAAACCTTTGTACATTATTATACTTCAAATACTATGTCCCTGTGTCCTTCTTTTTCCCCTGCCCTTTTTCTTTATTTATACAGTTTATGTACATCATATATCAGATTTATTTTCTGTTCTCCACGAACAGCTACAGAAAAAGGAGTGACTAGTGACATAAAGTGTCTAGTGACTTAACGGTTTGCAAACAGTCTCTGAATAGTCAGGTCAGAGAGATAAAATCATGAAGGGAAAGATGCTACTAGAATGTAAAAAGTTAAAGTTCTTAATCTTATTAAGCTGAAGTGGATGGACTTAAATAGGTTTTCAGAAACACTGCTCCCTACGAGAGAAAGAGCAGAAAAATGCACCAAGAAGATTCTTAACTTAATGAAGTATATTACAAACTTCTACCATCACCTACTGTACACTATTCATTTATGCAAAAAAAAAATATCTATTTCAATTGTTCTTTTACACTTTAAAGAAAATAAATTTCTTACGAGTTTTATTTGAACATTCAAAATGTATTTGACATCGGGTCAGGCTTGTTACCCTAGCATTTGCAAATGTCAGTAGCTCCTTGTTGGAAACTATTAAACTTGTATTCTTATTTTTAGACTAAAAGATTAGAACATTGCAGCTACTATTAACCCAATGCTGGAGTCTACAAAAAGTTAAAATTATGTGGTTGGACTATTACACCTTGATTTTTATCCGCCTCCATATTCAGGGTGATTGGGATAGTAAGCTCAAAATGTTGACACCAGTGTTCTCCCATAGATTATCATATAAATTTCTTGGGGAAACTCCACCTTTGCTGTTCTATTGGATAAGAAGTAGTTGGTCTCCCCAATGCTGAATGCATGGACGGTACAGTTTGTGGACATTCTTGCCTAGTGTGATGAATTAATCTTCAGAGCATCAAACTAATAAAAGAGAAACCTACTAGTAATCACAATACAGTGTATACTGATATAATTCTGTTTAGAGTTTTTGAATAATTCCTTCACACCTAGTTAAGTATTTATGCTTCTAGAAATCTCAGAATCATCATACAATCATTCTTTGGGGTTCATTGTTTGAAGATAATATATAAATATGTATCTATTGCTGCTAACATTTCATACTTTAAAGGGGTTTTCCCAATAAACAAGTTAGGCCCTACCCACAGAATACGGCCTAACTTGTTGATTGGTGGGGTTCTCAGTTAATAAGAGAATCAGAGGTTTGATGGAGTCCCCAACACATCAGTCAGACCCTTTGTCGCTCCCGGAGATTAAAAGAGCAAACAGCCATGCATGACCATTTTGCTCCATTCATCTCTATGCCGGTGCTCAGTAATCTCCATCAGCTCCATAGAGATGAATGGAGCAGAATGGAACAGAGCCCCTTCTATTGATCTGTAGGGGCCTCGCCACTGACACCCCCAGCAATCAGCCCCCAGCTGTGGATAGGGCTTACTAGTTCGGTGGAGAAAACCTCTTTAAAGGGGTTGGCAACTACTGCTTAAAATGTTTAATTGCTAACATTAACTATAACTAAAACAGAAAAGAGCCTCAGGAAGTATAAAAATAGATACTCTATTTCTAAAAAAAGTCAATGATTTCTATGGGAACATAAGACATTTAAACGTCTGGCTCAGGACAAGTGCCCACACGACAAGCGAGTAGTTTTCTGTTAGCAGCACCTCTGTCAGTCCAGCACAGGTATGTGCTCCATCCATCTTTTCAGCTTAGGCTGGAATGAAGGATGTAGCATTGTGAGAAGGATGCAGCTAATTCCATTAGTATGGGACCAACTGAAGAGGTACATGAAGCATTTCTCTGCATTGCATTGAAAGAGATAGCGTCAGGGAAGATACAGACACACAATACCCCTGCCGCAAATTTTTCTCGTACTGAGTCACATGTGATGGTGGCTATTGATATTATAGGATATATATATTTCTTTACTAATTGTTGAACTGTTACTACACTGTATGCACTAATACTTCATCTTAATAAGAATTAAGAATTTGTAAACAATCATTTTAAAATTGCATAGGAACAGTGACCTTGCCCCCAAAAAACTCAGTGAGGTACATCACAGGCATGGGTTCGATAGAGCTAAATATTTGTGTCATGCACGGGATGCCAATTAAAAAAAAAAAAAAGTAGGACATGATCATATGCAGAACATTCTTACATATTAATATGACATGGCACTTGTAATTATAGACTAGCTTTAAATGCAGAATAATCTTAAATACTCTCTGATATTTTGTGTCACTTTTCTTTACTGCTTAGTTTAGTTTATGTGTTTGACATAAAACCAATGAGGTTCCCCTATGAATGTTGATGAATGGACAATGTTCTACTGATGGCACAGAAAATGAAAAATAAATTATAGGGCAGGCTATGATCTCTGAGCAAATTAGTCTCACGGACTATAGTATATATCAACTAGCTTTGTCAGTATTAATATACAATCCTGTCAGTTGCGTTTCTCCAATGATGAACACACAAGTTGAGAGGCTATAAAATGTTAAGGGAGGCTTTCACAATTCACTGTAATAAGCCGAAGAAAAATGTAATGAAAATCTGGACTGAAAATACAAATTTAAAAAAGTTGACTGCAAATGTATACTTTATAATTCAAACATATATCTATATTTACATACACATATATACACACACCTGTAAATAACTTTATCTTTATATATTTATCATGAGATTTTAAATATATATATATATGCAGTATATATGTACAGTGTATAAATACATACATATACAGTAAAAATATATGTGTGTGTTTATATATTTAGAGGCTCAAATTATTGGTTGATATACTGTATATCCTTTAAAACTCATCCTGCTCTTCTTATTTGTACAGTACATGGCCATATTACATCTTTATATACAAGCGGTCCCCTGCTTAAGGACACCCGACTTAAAGATTACCCCTTGTTACAGACGGACCTCTGCCCACTGTGACTTCTGGTAAAGCTCTCTGTTTTTATACATCACCGCACTGGTCTAACTGTCTCAGAAGTGCTGCATGACCTGTTGCATTCCCCAAATTCCCCTACAGAGTGCATTGGCATCTGCTGCACTGTTTCATTTTATATTTGTTCTTATAGATGTCCTTTAATAATATTTTGAATCATCTGGTGAAAGAAACGCTTAAAATAAACCTGTCACCAATGCTGGATACAAAAACTTAACCTAATGAATATATACTGTATATATATATATATATATATATATATATATATATATAATTATTTATTTTTATAAAGCCCTGCTCTCATATATTTAAAGGCCTTGTTATTCACCTCTTCCAATTAAATTATATACAGCTCCCTTCCAGCTTACATAAAATCTGGTCCCATATATACAGCCCTCCAAAGCTTAGTAATATACTGCATCCCATATACAGCCCACCCTAGTTTAATTGAAATCCAAACCTGTATACAGAACTTTTCGATTCAATAATATGGTCTTTAGTTGTATTCCACCAATGAAAAAGTCATTTCCAACAAGCAGTAGGTCACCATTCAGAACAACTTTTTTAGTGTGATTTATCCTTCCTTGGATCCACCATATAGCATAGTAGAGCACTAGAAGAAAATAAATGCACATGCTACGCTATCTTGTTGGAAATGACTTCTTCATTTGTGGAATAGGACCATAGGACCATAGACCATATTATTGAATCGAAAAAACACTGGAGAAGGAGGATTCACTGTGAACACTGGGAGCTCCGGTAAGAGTTAAAAATCTTTTTGTATACAGAACTCACTAGTTTACTTTTACAGTCTCCCATATAGTCCACCAGCCCTGCTGAATTACTATATGTACCCAATATATAGTCCACCCCATCAGTTTAATTATATATATCCTCCCATATAGTTCCTCACAGTTTAATTAATATCTTGTTCCCATATTCAGACCCCCCTCATTTTGACTATATACATCCTCCCTTATAGCACAACCCCTGGTTTAATTATTAACTTGCTCCACATATATAGTGGATTTCCCCTCCCCAGTTTTAGATTTAGAAGTCCCCCAGTTCATTTATATAAAGCCTCACATATAGCCTTCCCCAATTTATTTATATTATATCTATAGATGTTTAACTTAGTTACATACAGACCCCCCCACAAACCGTATAAACATTATCTGGCCCAATATGAATATATACAGAAACCCCTAGTATATCAGTATTAAGCCCGATATGAATATCACCCCCTTTATAAACCGTATCCAGCCCCATATAAATGTATAAGGCGCCGAGTATAAAAAGAATCCATCCCCAAATAAATATATACAGACCCCTCCCCAGTATATACAGTATCCAGCCCCGTATGAATATATACAGGCCCCCTCCCAGTATAAGAGACACAGATGGCATGACATTGCATGCCGCCTGTGTTCCTGCATAATACGCACAGGCAGACGGTTAGGCGCCGTGTCACTCGGCATGTAAATCGCACCTGTATCTTAAAGAGAAAGGTGTGATTTATTTATCTGGTGGGAAATTTGAGCATCAAAGGGCACCAGAATCATCCACATTAGAGCCGCAAATTTTGCCACTTCCTAAAGGGCTCTGCATTCTGCCGCCTGCAGCGAGATTTTCATCTTCCCTCATGGCAGATGCGGCCCTGTATATACATATATAAAGTTAGGGGAAAGGCTTCTGATAACACCTATCCAGAGACCTTTCAGTTCGTTAGCATAATTTATGTTGATTATAAAGTCAATTTTAGCTGAATATTAGACAAATATAAGAAGATTACCACAGTCACGGTGCCTTGATCTATGAGCAAATGTCCCTGGTTTATCATGGGGGATTTTGATGGTAGATTTCTTTTACGTCTCTGTAGATACTTTAATGGCAAACTCTTCATGAGGGGATCAGTTTCTTCACTAGAATGAAAGCACTAAGGACTATAGTTTTACTAATAACAGCACTGAATTGAGGTTTTTGTATCCAGCATTGGTGACAGGTTTATTTTAAGCGTTTCTTTCACCAGATGATCCAAAATATTATTAAAGGACATCTATAAGAACAAATGTAAATTGAAACAGTGCAGCAGATGCCATTGCACTCAGTAGGGGAATTTGGGGGATGCAGCAGGTCATGCAGCACTTCTGAGACAGTTAGAACAGTGCTGTGATTAATAAAAAACCTTGCTATGTTCTTCTATGAATAATTTTCAAAACAACATCCTATAGATCAGTGATTTTCAACCAGTGTGCCGCAACACATGGTTGGGTGTGCCGCGGGGAAAGTTCCCCAAACTATGGTACCCCCTGTGTTTTGTTTCCCGGCAATGCGCAGCGATGTAAAATGAGAAATACTATAGTCATGAGGCTGGAGTACTACAAGTACCAGCTCATATGCCTCATGGCCATAGTACATCTCATAGTACCCCTTTATTTTGCAGTATATGAGCCACATAATAATCAGCACCATATACTAAAAACAGGGAGAAACTGAGAACTGTCGAGGAAGAGCTTTTTGTGTGCGTCTTTCCACCATTCCTGCCAGGATATCCCTTTTATTTTACTCACTCAGTCTGAAACCTGGGCCTGTTTCGATGAGCACAAATTTAGAATCTATATTAGCTATATGTATAATATGACTGTTTTAGTGACATTTTGTGCTATTTTGGTTGGTGGTGTGCCCCAGGATTTTCTAAGTATAAAAAGTGTGCCGCGGCTCAAAAAAGGTTGAAAATCACTGCTGTAGGGGACCGTCTGTATTCACTTTATTAAATCTCTTTAAAGTATTTTGTTTTAAAGGCCAATATATTAAGTCCTTGTGCTTAAAGGAGACCTTCCATTTTCTCCACCTGACACATGTCGCTTAACAAGTCTTTCTGTAGGGGCTGTTTCACTGACTGAAGAGCAATTTGAATTTTCTTTGTAGCTCCCACGGTTGCTGAGATCATTCTCTGTATCTGACCATTGTAATACTGTCCACTGTCTGAGGAAATGCTGAAGCTGAGATAGGGAAGTTTTTTTATGTAAGTCTTCTTTAACATTGTCCAATGAAGATGGTTTCTGAGAAGCTGCTGTGTAGAGGCGGTGTGATTCTGCTATGCCTTCCCATGTAACATACACCTTGCGCCACCTCAGCACTCGCCAGACATGCAGTCCCATGTAACATACACCTCCTGCCAACTCGGCACCTGCCAGACACTAATAATCAGCACCATATACTAAAAACAGGGAGAAACTGAGAACTGTTGAGGAAGAGCTTTGTGTGCGTCTTTCCACCATTCCTGCCAGGCCCAGGTTTCACACTCACTCACTGAGTGAGTAAAATAAATTTAGAATCTATATTATTAACTATATGTATAATATGACTGTTTTAGTGTCATTTTGTGCTATTTTGGTTGGTGGTGTGCCCCAGGATTTTCTAAGTATAAAAAGTGTGCCGCGGCTCAAAAAAATGTTGAAAATCACTGCTATAGATAATCTACTGTATATACAGTGATGTCAGAGGGGTTTGGTGAAAAACTTAACAATAATATGTAAATGCAGTGGAAAAGTAATGGAAAATGTAAATAAAGGAGTTTTTTGTTATTTTTTTATACTGAATACAATTCTAGTTTTATTCCAAAACATTGGTAACATATTAAAAAAACATGTTTTTGTGTTAAACATTTATGTTTGATGTGAAAAATCTAAAGTTCACCCCCTACCAATGATCACTCTATAAAAACCTGCAAGTGGTCTTGGATGGAAAGAACTTCAGAAAATTTTCCCATTAAATTTCCACTCCCCGCTACAACCTTTAACTAAGTGAAACACTTTTTATAGTCTTTAGCAGGAGTATTTACTGGCTGACAGCCATTTGGATAATGGTATAACAGAAATAGAAGTCAATTGAGTTTTCCTATTCATACCATTAAGCCGCCATCCATCCATTTACTTAGAGTATCTTACAGTGTGAACCACAAAGTTAACATTCTTTTGAAAGAGATTGCACTTTAATCATTTTTATGATAGATGAATATCGAGAAAAATTATAAGATAACAACAAATTACTTGCTTTCACATAATTGTAAAATTCAAAACAAGAGATCATGTTATACAGAGCTCATCTGTTTTGAGCATTTCTGGGGTTTTTTTTATTTAGCATTCATCTCTTCTCATATCACCTTACTTCAGCTCATAAAATTGTGATTGATCCTGAGCACATATAATCAGGGAATGAGGATTTCTATCAAGTTGGATACAGCTGACAATTGTTTTATTGGCCACATAAACAAATATGCAAAGTAATAGCTTGGCTGACAAGCAAATAAAAACAATGGAATAAAACTCTACATCTTCATTGTCCAATACAATTTTATAACAGTGGACAACTATTCTCTTTGGAACCAAATGTTATACTTTGCAAAAATGTGTGTTTGGTTTGTTTTCAATAGAAGACATTAACACAAAGTTACAACTCACATTCAATTAGCGGAAAGATTAGTCAGTTAGAAAAATAGAGATAATTCCATTGCACTAGAAATAATTTGCCGAAAGCGTTTGTTTCTCAAACAAGGCACAATTAAAATCCTGATGTCATTTATCAAACTAAAACTTGAGTATTTTAAAGGAAAGTCATAAACGCGACAATTCTTTTTGCAAACATGACAAATTACAGGATAACAAGAAACCATTGTAAGTCTGGAGTAAGACTTTACTAGTCCACGTCTCTAGTCACTGAAGGTAGTTTATAAAGTAGCCTGTGAGTGAAGTGGTCATCAATTCTTTTGCTTAGGTCAGAAACAAGAAGCTACAGCAAGGTCTTCTTCATCAGAACTCAAACCTACTCCACAAAGGGGCTTCCATAGATTTCAGATATGACTCATTTTAGTTTTGTGGTACAATAGTGAATCTGTCAAGCTAAGACTTCTGTGTAGACAGTTTTAATGCCAGTCTTGCTCAGTCCACTTTTTTAAGTAGTGAGTGAGTTCAGCATCACATGGACTATGTGTCACATTTCCTTGGCTAAACAGCAGACAACTACCAAACTCAGTATGAATTTATTCATGTAATAATAATGAATTACAGTGTGGCAAATAAAAATATGTTGCTTCTCTAATTTCTCTCCTTTCTGCTGGCAATAAAATGCCAGCTTTAATTGGTGTTTATTACAATCAATAGACTGTCCATGTAAAGCATACCAGGTTATTCAAACAGATAAAACTGGCAATAAGACACATCACCCTCTTGAAAACAGAGAAGGCTTTGCATGAAAAGCCTATGCATTGCAAATAATCCCATGTAATACTGGAATCTTATTTTGTGGCATTTTGAACTATCTCAGGGACCAGTAGAGGGTTTGACAATTACCCCAGCATCTTCAATTGCGAATGTAACAAAGTAGTGCTCTTTAACACCAGAAATCTGACATGAAAGTAAGTGTGATGGAGCCATTTAGCTCCATTTTTCCCTACCATCGCAAAACCCCCTTTTTCAGGAAGTGGATGAGGCATGTACAAAACTTCATGTTTGCTAAATGTTTTGCTCAATCGGAATAGAGAAATATGCAAATCAGTGTTTGCGCCCTTTTCTATGCCAAAAGCATAATAATGCCCCCATTAAATGCTTATGGACACTCTACTCTGTAGCATAGACAAAACAAATATTTTGCTTATTATGGATGATTACAGCATTATTTTCCTTTGTGCTTCTAGGACTTTTTGACGGTAGGGTTTGGAAATCCCCCCAAAGGATTACACTTCTCAGAAAATGACACATTCATAATTTAGAATCAAACAGTAATGTTTCATTGCTCATAAGAGAAATAAGGCCGGAGTTGATTTAGGACTATGTGAATAACAGAATACTACAATGGAAAAATCTCCAAGGTTTCCTTTATTTCCCTTTACTATTGCATGGTACAGGAAGTGTCAACCTCTCAGGACCACACAGTTTCTTAACCAAGTAGTCAGTAATAAATGAGTCATTGTTCAATTCACAATGTTCTTGTGCCTTTATTTAGCCCTCCATGTAAATCTATACTAGTTCTAATGTGCCATGTTTTGGCGCTCCTGTTCTAGTCATGTATCCCTGTTGTTCTTTGAATTGAGGTATTTTGAATAAATTACTTAGCGGCAGAGCCAAGAGGTGCTCTTCAGAGCACCACTGGCTCATTTTCATCTTTTAAAAAAGTTTTTTTCTACTAAATGCAGCTGTTCTAAAACATATTTAAGGAAGATAACAGTAGATGGGGATGGGACAGAGATGTGAACAGTAAGCATCTTTCATCAGATAATCTGATGGTAGATGTCCTTTGAGACTTCACATCATTAAAATATTATTCTTTGTATGATGAAAATAAAATACAATTTTTCTAAATGCTTTCTGTATCAATTACTCATGGATTTCTAGATCTCTGTTTGCTGTTATTCTATAGCTTCCATGTTTACTTCCAGTGGACAGAAATTTATGTTATAGTGTGTATAATTTTAGTTGTGTATCTACTTGTTGGAATTTTTAAAAACTCAATCTGTATAGATGCTCTGCATAGAAACTTCAGTTTGCATCAGGAGCAATTAATAGCCTCAATGGCATTTATTTCTTAGTAAGATCCCTAGCTACCTAAAAACTTTGGACACAACAGAGAACAGGATCCATGCTGTGAACCAGCAGTTTCTAAAGGGTCGATTAGTAGGGGATGAATGCAATTAAATTATTGTATCTGCCCACTAGTCACATAATCTGAAAAACCTGATGTCTGGACAGAATAAGACATCGACCATGTCAGCAAGAAAGATTAATTTTAACTTTTGTACCTAGATAAAACGTGGATAGATAACATATCTTCCATACTGTGCTCTCTCAGTAAGACAATCCTTCGCCATGACAGCCTTAGGTTTTCCAAGGACCCGAGGCTGTCTTAGTTTAACCCCTTCATTACAATGCGTGATCAGCACATTGTAATGAATGAGGAGCGAAACCCCGATTATACAGCCATACTGTAGAACGGCAGTATATGATAGGATTGATCTAAAAATCTAAGATAAAAGTACCCTAAGGAGTCTGAAAAATAGTAAAAAACAAAAAAAGTAAAAAAAAATAATAATAATAAAAAATCTAAAAATATTAATCAACCCCCTTTTCCTAGAACTGATATAAAAATAAACAGTAAAAGTCAAACACATTAGCTATCGCCGCATCCAAAAATGCCCAATCAAAATATAATAACGGGTTTTCACTGTGTTTAACCCCCTAATGCAAAATAGCGCCCAAAGTCGAAAATGGCACTTTTTTATATTCAGAAAAATATAAAAAATTCAATATAAAGTGTTCATAAGGTTGTACAGTCTTTAAAATGATAGCAATGAAAACATAATCAAAAGTCGCAAAAAATGACCCACAGCTCCATACCCTAAAGCATAAAAAGTATACATACAGTGAGGAACACTATCCCCATACAGTGAGGAACACTACCGCCATACAGTGAGGAACACTACCGCCATACAGTGAGGAACACTACCGCCATACAGTGAGGAACACTACCCCCATACAGTGAGGAACACTACGACCAGCCAATACATCACAGTGAGACCTACCCACCACCCGCCATACAGTGAGTGCACAGACCTAGCCCATACATGAGGACACTACCCCCTATCATGTGAGGGACACTACCCCCTCTGTAGGGCACTACCGCCCTACGTGAGGACACTACCCTACGCCATACTGTGAGGGACACTACCCCCAAATAGTGAGGGACACTACCCCCAAATAGTGAGGGACACTACCCCCAAATAGTGAGGGACACTACCCCCAAACAGTGAGGAACACTACCGCCATACAGTGAGGGACACTACCGCCATACAGTGAGGAACACTACCGCCATACAGTAAGGGATACTACCGCCATACAGTGAGGGACACTAAATGCTAATAAAGGGGAAAAAAATTTTGAAAATCTATTAGGAATCACCGTAAACTTTTTCCTGAAATTCTAGATAAATTCAGACTCATTAGAATCGATTTGCCCATCTCTAATTTAGGGGTAACTTTGGCTGTATTTCATATTCTTCTAATATAGTATTTTATAAATGCATTGCTTTAACTGCAGCTAAAATTGAGATACTTTATTGTACTGAAGTGACAATTTGTGCCACGATTTCTACAACATTTTGCAAAAAAATTTACCAATTTGCAAAAAGGCACATGCAATGGCAACAGTGCCCTGGATGCAGCACCATCCAACCTCAAAGCAGCTGTGCTATTATCTCCATGACACCAAAATAGAGCTTTGGCAGGACATAAGGGGATCTGCATCTCTCTACTTTTAAGTTTATATAACTATTTAGCCTACACTTAATATGTTCACTCAACTTTAAAATACCAATTACATAAAATCTTCCAGGAGATATTGCATAATTCAAATCAAACTAGTCCCCAAAAGTCAAGAGTATAATTTGAAATGTATTTTCTTTTACATAAGTGGCTTTAAAAAGCTCGTTTTAAGGGCAATGTTAATCTGATGTGACACTTGGCCTTAAAAAATTGTACTTTAAATACAGAGAGATTACTTTAATAATAATATATTGGGAGGAGGTCTCAGCTAGGGGAATTTTGCATCATTAAAAAAGATAGAAATATTCATAGCTTTTCTCCAAGTTCAATTTATCATCCAGGAACTCAGTAAGTAGTTCCAAACCTCTGATCAGGAACACATATATATTTATGCAGATTGTTATACCTTACAGTTTATCTGCTAGTTGCCCTTGAAATGCAGTATTTGTCTGCAAAAATCCAATTTACTATATTTGTTATTATATTTAGTATATTGAAATTAAACCAACATTGCAATTTTCATATAAAGCTCAACAGTAACAGTCACAATAGAAAACTGTATACTGGCCAGGTAAAATACTGTAGTGAAGAAAATTGTAAGGCACTCACCCAGCAGTAGGTTCCAAAATCGTTTCCTTTATTAAAAACATACAGGGACACTTACAGGGGAGACGAGGTGCGTTAAGGCATACAAGAGAGGGCCATTTCACGCTAGACGTGCTACCTCGGGCTTGGACACTTGAACACTGGTCAGAAGTGAGCAGATAGCAGTGTAGTAGCCATGTGACAATAAGATATATGGGAGTCCACAATGAGAATGAGAATGCAAAGAGAGGAAGACATCCCATGTAGATGGGATATTCATGCTCATAAACGGCTTGGGCATTAAGTAGAGTGGTTGGCACTTTTAAATGTATGAGCTTCTTTGAGGCTTCTATCAAAACTATACTTAGATGGTTCTTAGCACCTGATAGGCTTAGTCAAAAGTTTTCTTTCACATCTGTGTTGGAGACAATGGGGCTCATTTACTAAGGGTCGAGCTGCTCATTTTTGTCGGACTGTGAGCCTTTTTCAGGGATTATACTGCTTGCACAGGTACTTAGAAAGAGTCTTCGCTTGGATTTTGGCACACGTGATCGATTTTTGGTGCAGCTGCGCTGGCTTCCATGCAACAAAATTAAGGGGGCATGCTGTCGGACAATCCGACTGAGTCAGACGCAGCGCCATATTTAAATTTCAAATTGTGTCGCAAGTCCAAGCACTTACATGCACCATGATAGAGAAGGTGAACTCTGTCGTACCTGAGTGGGGATACGACACATGCAGGATATCGGGCACACGATCTTAGTAAATCGTGGAAGAGTGCATTATCGTCGGACAATGCACTTTCAGTGAACTCCAGTGGCCAGGTAAGTAATTAGCCAAATCCTATGGTCATGTCCCAAAATCACAACTCAAGCTTTCAACCTTTTGAGTTCCCTCGCCGCCTTCACCCTCCTGGGCTCTTCTATTTCTAGACATGGTGAAGATACCTTCTGCAGTCAGAACGCTCGCCACTTTTGTTTTTGTTTCCACTAAGCTTATTTTACCAGATACTGGAAGTCAATAGACATTTCCAAGTTTGATGAAGTAAAGGAGTCTCTACACCAAGCATGTCGATTTGAACAAATGTGGACCTTCAAAAATCATACCTATCCTTTGTATAAGAGAACCTGGGAGGTTTGGTAGGAATTTCTCCCCAACAGATATTGCCCCCCCCCTCCCCCCATTATTACCACCTTGAAGTATAGCAGCCCCTTCTAGGTCACGAGAAACACAAAATAGTTATCTTTGGAAAATTCCTATTAGGCTATCATGCTTAATATTACTAAAACATATAACAGCAGTCACATCACCGGGTTGGATGCCCCTACTTAAGCAACCCCCACCCCCACCCCACAATTATATTGCTAAAGCAGTAGAGAAGTACTTTATGTTATGCTGAGCGGCCTGTTGAGGAGGAACTGGCCCTGTTGGAAGCCCAAATATCCTTTCTGAGATGCTCCCCTTTTTGACGACAGCATTGCTGGCCCATTACAGATATACATGATTAGTCCTAAACTCTAAGCGTTTTAACCTAGAGGTGATTTAGCCTTTGATATAACCAACTGAGAAATATGCTATTATAGGATTCTGGAAACTGTATAGTTTTGATAATGCCACATGGGTCAGTATTGGGGCCACTTCTTTTTAATATTTTTATTAATGACCTTGTAGTGGGTAAACACAGTTAAGTTTCAATATTTGCAGATGATACTGAGCTGTGTAAAGTAATTAACACTGAGGTTGATAGTTGAGCATTACAGAGGGATTTGTGGAAGCTTGAGGAGTGGGTAGAGAAATGGTTGATGAGGTTTAATGTAGAAAAATGTAAAGTTATTCACTTGGGCCATGGAAACAAAAAGTATAATTATGTTCTAAACAGTCAATTACTTGGTAAAACTGGAGCTGAAAAGGTATTGGTGATGGTAAACTTAATTTTAGAGACCAGAGCCAGGCGGCTGCTGCTAAAGCAAATAAAATTATGGGATGTATCAAGAGAGGAATAGATTCTTATAATAAAGACATGGTTTTGCCCTTCTACAAATCACTGGTCAGACCACACGTGGAATATTGTTTACAGTTTTGGGCACCAGAAGAGAGCAACCAAGATTATTAGGGGAATGGGGGGGAACTAGAATACAATGACAGATTACAAAATTTGGGATTATTCAGTTTAAAAAAATGACGACTGAGGGGAGATCTTATTACAATGTACTAATACCTAAACCGATAGTGCAAGGATCTCTCCAAAGATCTTTTTATACCTCGGCCTGTGACCAGGACAAGGGGGCACCCTATATGCCTAGAGGAGAGGCGATTCTACCATCAACATAGACAAAGGTTCTTTACTATAAGAGCAGTGAGACTATGGAACTCTCTTGTACATGTTCAAGAGAGGCCTGGATGACTTTTTGGAGAGAAAAAATATCACGGGTTATGGACTTTATGGACTTGAATCTTTTTCCAGCTGTATATACTATACTATAATCCACCCCATATATAGAGATATCTGTACTGCTATGCCTTTACTCGCTCTTCTATATATATGCACATTGTTATGTTTTTACCATTATTTAAAATAATGAGTAAAAAAAATAAATGTAGATTGTTCCAAACTTTATTGTATGTTCTTTAAAACATCCATGGAGCTATGGGGAGATGAATCAGGAGGAAAGGAGTCCACATAAGCTTGTGTTGACTCCTTTTCTCCTGAGCCTTCTCCCCATAGCTGCATGAATGTTTTAAAGAATATACAATAAAGGTTGGACTTGTATGGTGAGTGCTGCTGTCCCCCTGCTTCATTTAGATCATTTCTTGCCAAAGACTTCTCTTATTTCAGCTGTGCACCACCTTTCCTGCATGCTACATGTTTTAACTATTGTCCAGTGAAAGAGGTCTCTTTCAGTGCTAAATAAGAGTTGTGGGAGAAGTGCCCCAGTAAATTCTATTTGTGTTCTATGGTATTGTACTTCATTTAGAGAAAGAAGTGAGAAGTGGAGTGGAGAAGTGCAGTAAATAACACATATTGTGAAAAGAAAATTTTTATTGGAAAGAGAGTTGAGAGTACAGCTCATTTGACAGAGAAGGTGATCCCTTTTATCAAAAATAACCATATTTACTATGTGAAAAATATGCAAAAAAAAGCATGATAAACCAGGTGCACTTTTTATCCATGGTCTCCTCTCTTTTGAAATCAACTTTTAAAATGATTCTAATGAGCCTGAGGAGCTCCTGGTATTTTACCAGAGCCCCTCTGTGCACATGTCTCATCCTCCTCCATGGTCTATCAGTACTTCTGGAAACACTCACAAGGAGCCCTTCTGGTTAATTAGCATAATTTTATAAGCTGATTTTAGAAAAAATGAGGCTGTGGATAAGTGTCCCTAGTTTATCATGTTTAAATTAGATTTTAGACTTTAAGGTACCCATGTATGTAAAAATGTAAACAAACTTTATGGATCTCTGCTTTTACTACAAAATGTGTATTCTGAACTGATCTTTTATAGTATGTTGATATCCTCTTAAAATACTTTGTGGTTCGTTAATGACCATTTAAGGTAACGGTCTCTGATAACCTTCAAGTCCTAGTGGAGGATATTGCTAATGACATGCACTAGTGCAGTGATGGCTAACCATTTAGAGCCTGAGTGCCCAAACTTCAACTAAAAGCCACTTATTTATTGCAAAGTGCCAGCACAGCAATTTAAGCAGTCATTTTTTACTCCTTTTTCTTTGACAATTTTCAATCGTTCTGCCCCCTAAGGACACCAACACAGTTAAATGGAGGAGGGCAAATTCATCTATCATTGTAGGAAGTTTCTCCTGGAAGATTCTTTGAGTCCTGTCTAGTGAATTTCATTCTGGGGTGATGGCCTGGGTGCCCACACAGAGTGCTCCGAGTGCCGCCTCTGGCACCAGTGCCATAGGTTCGCCACCACTGCACTAGTGTATACCACTTTCACACAGAGTGGGCCAGGCCAGGAACTTCGCACACTGTTGCATTAAATTTAGCAGGTTATAGCGCAGGACCCGATAATTAATTCAGAGCCTCTTAGTTTATCCGCCATAACGTACAGGACAGGAAGAATATCAAGAGCTGGTGCATGACATTGACTGTTTTTGCGGATTCAAATTGGTCAACTTTTTATACAGCAGTCAGGATTTAATCTAAGGATCTAATTATCAATCAACTATCTATATTAGTATCTACTGTACTTATACATTTATCCAATATAAGCCCCTGTCACTATTGATGTATGGTTGCATATTCATATAAAGTATATTTAGGACTTTATATATTTTATGTCGGGGAAATCGGAAACCATACACTTTTTTTTTTTTTTTAATTATCTTGTAATGTACAAACAATTGGCACACTCTTTCTCCTTAGGCCAATAATTCACATCCAGTGATATAAATCACTAAGATGAAAGAGTTAACCACGTAAAGATACTCAAGCTTTGATACACAGGTCATATTAAGAAATTATATCTATAAACAGATTGTCATTAGTAGTCCCCTTAGAATGAACAGATTGTTCATCTTTATGAAGTCAGGATATTATGGTACACATATGTCCAACAGGAATCAAAACAGAAATCATATGGTAAATCTCCCAAAACAAAAATTTCCTGTTAATATATTGTGTTAATATATGTGTCAGCATCACCATGGTATTACTCCAAAGAAACCATGAATTTCTATATTGCAACTGAAAAGTTCTCCTCTTCTTGTGGAGGATTTATTATGGTATTTTCAAAACCATAAAAGACAAAATAGATAATCACCGTAGATCTATAAACAGTGAATTGAGTATGACATCTCCAAAACATATTTTTTACACATAAATGCTAACGTGGAGAAATGCCAGAAGAAACACACTCCCAACTGTAGAGAGTGCTGTTTCAACCTAGTTGTACAGCGTATGGAATGGTGTGGCTGTGTGACTTTGGTCAGAAGGTAAGAGTTCTCCTTATGGAGAGCTTGCCAATTAAGGTCGCCTGATAACTCTTACCTTCTGAATCTAGTCAATAGCCGCTCACACAGCCAAACTAGTTCCCTATGCTGTGATAACGAGACCCAACCAGCTCGAAACAGTGCTGTCTACAGTTGGAAATATGTTCCTTCTGGAATAAAGCATTTGCTTTCAGCACTGACAGGGCCTCTTAAAAGGGATATTCCCATTTGGGAACTCACATTTAATTGAATTCATTGGCCAAATATAAATACATTTTTTCAACTGGATCCTATTAAAAATATGTACCTGTGTGAAGAGAATTCCCCATAAATGTTGCCATGTTGTCCCTTCCAAACAAGAAAGCTCCCTCAGATATGACCACCCCGCCTCCCGAAAGCATTGGCTATTGAGCCCCGCCGGACCACCTGGCTTCAGCGTTCATTACTACAGTATGGCTGTGGGACATGCAGTAACTCTCAGCCATTTCATATGCAAAAATGATTGTTTCTTTGTGTAATCACTTCAGCAGAGGTGGTTGAATCCAAGGACAATAATGAGGTACATATTTTTAATAACATCCAATTGAAGAATTCCAGAATTCTTTAGAACTTAATGTTTATATTGGGGGGATCAGCTACATTGCCTCTAAGCCTGCCAACAAGTTGCACAGACTTTTGTAGCTGTAGACACAAAGAACTTGACTTAATCTCCTGTCCCGCTAGAGGATATATGCAGACAGAGCTCCCATCACTTTATGCAATTACTGTATACGGCCACTACACAATGCATAGAGCCAACTGCTCTGGGCTCCTTATTCATGTTGGACCGAACAGCCAATTGGTTAAGAAGCCAGATGTTGGTACCCCACTGATCATATAGATCAATAATGATAATTCCTAGACAACAACTTTAAAATCATAATAATGTGTAGTTAGCTTTCTACTGATATACATGCTTTGCTTACCTTGCCGATGATCTCATGAAGATGAAAGAAAGCGTCAATCTTCTGAATTAAATTATCCTCATTACTGACCAATATTTCTGGGAAGATGTAAGGGATCTAAAATCAAATTATAGAGAATTATTTGCAGTTATAGTGGCAGTTCTATTTACATTATTAGGAATAAAAGATGCAATTAAGCAAATGTAAATATATAAAAAAGTTATACAGTATATTACATTAGAACATTAGTATGAACTAATTATGTAATAATTATATGTATTATTATCTAGTGTGCTAACACCTTGCGAACTTATCCTTCAAAACTTAGTAACTAGGTAACGCTGCACAACATATGTGGCTCTATATGTTTTTGAAAGTTATACAAATTGATTTGAGTCATATGGCTCAATCATTAAAATGTACATCATAATCATTAAATTCTGTAGAATCTATGATCACGTGTAATCGATCAAAGGTTTTGTTCTTTCACATAAAATTAGTGTGAAATAGCAATCCATCATATTACTGCAAGGGAAAATGCCAGATGATTACTTGATTGATGCTGACAGACCCTGAGATGGAGAAAATCAGACTGTGATCCTAATGAGGAAGCAGCTTGTGCAGAAAGGAAAAAATCTATTTATGTTTATTGCTAATTACTTTAACTTAAAGAGGTAAAGTTCTTCCTTGCAAAATGTTCTTTTAACTGCTACTAAATAAAACGGTTTTTCCAACACTGAACATCTACAGGATAGGTTAGAAATATTTGTTTGCTGGGAATATCCAAAATAACAAAATTTTTAAAAATAATTTCAGAAATACAAAAACATTTTTTAAAAAGGAAAAGGTTGTTGTTTTTTCCAAGATGAGAAGCTCTTCCATTGTGTGCCAATACCAATGAATGGTATGCAAGTAAAGTGTTAGTTTTATAATACAGGCGGTCACCTACTTAAGGACACTCGACTTACAGACCCATAGTTAAAGACGGACCCTTCTGCTCCCTATGACCTCTGGTAAAGCTCTCTGGATGCTTTACTATAGTCCCAGACTGCAATAATCAGCTGTAAGGTGTCTGTTATGAAGTTTATTGATAATCCTTGCTCCAATTACAGTAAAAAATTTTGAAACTCCAATTGTCACTGGGGCAAAATAAAAAAATTTGGTCTGGATCTACAATGATAAAATATACAGTTTCGACTTACATACAAATTCGACTTAAAAACAAACCTATGGAACCTATCTTGTATGTAACCCGGGGACTGCCTGTACTACAAAGCCTAAAAGATGTCTAGTTCAAAATCCAGTAATAACTTACCACACCCCTTTACTTCTCCTGAATCTCATACACTTCCATGGACCTTGGTTACATGAAAATTTGACATAAACTAACATGGTCCCATGTCAGTTTTCATGTGCATCATACATAAGACAACCTCCACCCCCCATATACTCTTGTTTGCAAGCCGGATAGCCACATGTGATCTGTCTTTAAAGGGCTGAGGAGTAGAACATTTTATATCTGTGCCAGAATAGCCGGAAGCAGTGTCCACCACAAGACACACAACTAAACATCAGAGGAAATCTCTAATCCATAAGTTCATAAGGGAGTTATGAAGTCATAGTGCGTCATAGCTGGTTACTGACATAACCTCTGGAATCTGGGGAGTGGGACCAATGCCAAACTGGTTCTCAGTCTGTTCTCAAACCCTTCTATGAATGAAACCACTTCTTGTTAGGTGGAGGCCCGGCCAGATTACATGACACCAGAACTGTTCCTCTATGATTTCCATTGAGGAATTCCTATTCATCCAAGATTTTGAAGGTCTGGTAACTGGACCCAAGTGGGAGGAACTCTAGCATCATCCCAAGGGCCGACTCAGTTTGTCCAACATAGAGCTTAAAACACCTAGAGTCATATGGGGGTTTTGTTGTCTTCTAGGGGGAGATTCATGCTAAAAAATTATAAGCACAGAGATAACCTATAGCCACTGCTCCCACTCATTGGTACAGCAACATGGAAACTATTTATGTACTTGCTAAGACTTGTTGGGCTACACCTGTATAGTGTAACTCTACCCACTGAATCCAAGATACCACACATCCATGTTCTTGGTCTAATGTATATGCTACCTGGGCAGGCGTCTCACCTGATACAATTCAGTTATGGACCAGAGCTGGGCACCTGGGCAGACTACTGGCTGACAGAGATTTGTTTCAATAAGGCTCATGAAAGGGGTATCCCAGTCTTTCAAGCCTGTGACCAAATGTTGTGCCAGAGGTCATGTGAGCCACTTTCTCTTTTCCTGTGCCCCAGGGTTGTCTATTAAAGCCATGGTTAAGATGCAGAACACTAGTAGCGCATAAGCAGATGTGTATGTGCAGTGCACATTCAATATACCAATTCGTTCAGAATGTGATAGTGGTTATCTTGTGAAGAAAATTTAAAGGGTAGAAATATGAGAATTTGTATATAAGGTTTAATTGAATAAGTGATATTGGAATAATGGTTACTACTGAAGCTAATGATTGGCTGCAGAGATAATCTGCCTCTGAACAGCATGTCATCTAACAGCAGAATAACAGCTACAGGAGCATACATTACATCTGAAACAGATGTATTTTAACAAAAAGTTGCATTATATTAGCCTAGTATTCAAGTTGGATGGCCCCTTAACGGTGAAAACAGACATTTGTCCAGCACATGACCATTGCATAGGTTGTCCTATTTCCTGTGGCAAGGCACCCACATGTAAATTTGTGGGCCCCAACGATAAATATGTACCAGCATTTTCGACTGTTTCATTTAATTTGCAGCGCTGCTGTATTAATTTGTGAATTACATGCAGTAGGTTTTAGTACCCCCATCAGCAGTAGCAGTACAGCCACTGTAACCATATCACAATTTAATGCAATTTGAATCAAAGAAAGAAAGCTTATTTAAAAAACATAAGGTAAAAATAAGTCAAATGTATTGACTAGTACTATTCCAACTATATTCCAAAATACATGCACACAATGAATGTTCTACCTGCAATAGCTAAGCTAAAGAAAATAAGCAATAATGTTACCATTCTTCACAGTTATATTTATCTTGTAGAAACACATACTGAATCTTAATCTAACTGGAAATGCAGAGCAATAAAAAAATTAATTGGTATGTAGTAGGGTGATAACATTTTCAGTATGTTCCCTCAGTTGAACTATGTCTCGAGAGAGCAATTGGAAAGCCACGCTATACAATTTATTATCAGGTCATGTAAAACTATTGTCATGAGTTATTCATTAAAATTGAGGTTAATTTCTCCTCTCTTAATTATGCTGTTTTTCAGCGACACAAATTTCAATACATTTAAACTAAAACATCGCAATCGGATAGGTTACATTTCAAATATCTCCCGTTTCAGGAAAACTTCAGCCCAATGGTTTGTAATTCAGTTTAAAGACAACATTAAAAAGTCAAAACACATCATTATATTCCTGCATGCCTGAAACAATATAATAACGGAGATTCTAACACTGCACTGCAGAATAAGCAGGCTTGATTTTGTTAGCTGACAGCCAATAAATGTGAGTTAGTGATCCATAACAATATTTTTTCATATTCTTTATATCAGGCTACACCAGAATTCCATAACCAAATGTAATTTCCTAATATTTTGTATAGATATAATTATATATGAAGTTATAATTTTGTCCCAGAATGCATTACTACTGGATATATATATATATATATATATATATATATATATATACTATAGAATTAATTTACATGATGAAATTAAAAGCAATAAAAAAATAATATTTCTTTTATTTGTTTTATCCATTTTGAATCAGTGGGGTCTAGTCATTTATTCGTAGTTATTGTACATAACAATGTAGACAGTAATTATATTATATTTATTGTGGTGAAGATTAGCCATGTTTTATATACCGTCTATGAACTAAAATTGAAATAGATTACTCTAAGCTATCTAAATTACTTTTCAATGCTTAAAATGCCTTATCTGCACAAGCAAGCATTTTATTATATGTTTTATGTAAAGCTTCTCAGCATTATACAACAATATTTTTCATTTGCATACAGTACACTTTATTTAGCATATAAACAAAACAAAATTGTTCTACAGCAGAATAAAGTTTCTACCCACAGACAGTCCTTTGATATTCCTTGCTTTTTCTTGTGGAACTGAGCATGGCCAAGGCTTAATTATATAACTATACATACATTAATTGTTTAATTTAATTCTACCTAGCCATGGAGCAATAACTAATGAAAGGTACAGCATAAAATAACAAATAATTTCGAAGTACATTTGTATATACTAATGAATCATATACAGTGGGTTTGTCATTAGATGCTGTAACATACAACAAGCATACATGTCTCTAAGAAATGAGAACATGTGACAGGAAGTAAGGGGGTGTGGCTTGCTGAAAGCCAGGGGAAATGAATGATGGATGTCTTATTACATATGGAATTATAAAATATGTGCTGGGATGGGATGAGTGTCCTGCTGCAGTGAGCACTGACTGTAATTCTACATGTGTTCTATGCCAAGATGTGCGAGATAAACACTGTCAGACAAAGATAGAAGATCTGCATTCCTGAAACTACAACATAGTTATTTTTTCCTCTATTCCACTGAGCAGAGCTAAGATGGAAGATGGATATCAGCAACATGGGCTCCTCAAATTTGATACTACAAATACCAACAACCTAGATTACAATAGGAGAAAATGGATAAGCAGAACTTTCTGGAAGCCATAGACATCAAAGATGATAAAAGGAAAAGAGCTTTACATTTGCACCTAGAGGCTCAGAAGTACCAGCAGCGAGATGAGAACTACAAGCTACAAGCAGATAAATTCTTTTTCCATGGAAGAAAGACAGACACAGCAGATCTAAAAGTGTGTGTGTAGCTGTCATGTAGCAAGAGCAGGAGAGTGTGATTGTGTGTTATATCCATCTCATGGATCTCATCATCTCTCATCTCTAATCTGTCTCATCTCTCTTTCTATGTGTTTGATGCTAGTACAAATGTTCAAAAGTGTATATGAACCTTGTACCCTGATCAGCTCACAGAACTAGATGGAACATAATGGGGTTTATTTAATAAGGGTCGAGCGGCTGCATTTTTGTCGGGTTCCTGACATTTCAGGGATAGTGCCGGGGATTGTGTCGCAGGTGATTGGATTTTGGCGCATCGGCGCCAGCTTTCACGAGACACAAATCGGTGGGTGGGCCGTCGGATGATACGACTGATTCAGACTGAGCGCAGGATTTAACATTTAAATTTGTGTTGGAAGCCAAGCCCTTACATGCACCAGGAAGAAGAAGGTGAACTCCGGCGGACCAGATCAGGAAAGCAACACATGAAAGATATCGGGCGCACAATCTTTATGAATCACGACAGATGTGCATTCTGGCAGACATTCTGGATCGGGATCACGCAGGACCGGGTAAGTAAATGTGCCCCATTGTGTCTGCTTAGAGAGTGCCCTCCCACACTCTGGAATTTTGCACTGACCAGTGATAGGAGCTAAAACAGCAACACAACTGAGTAAAATTGCAAAGTAAAGGGTTAAAAAGGATCTTTATTGTGTTACAGCACTAAGGGATTGACATTTTTGAATTTTCCGTCATGGGCAAACCCCTTTAAGGGATTTAGCACAAGGCTGTGCTTTTGCTTAGAAATAGCAGATCATCAGGCCACTATAATGGAAACAGGTGATATCTCCTAAATACATAACATAACATTTAAAGCTACAGTAGACAACAGAACTCAGAAACAAAAGAAATGTTACCAATGTGGAAAAAACTTCTCTCACACAAATAAATGTTCAGCTTTAGGGAAAACATGCAGCAAATGTGGTAAAGAGAATCATTAAGCATCTGTATGCAAATCAGCTTTTACCAAGCCTACTCCAAATCCAGCAAAGCAGGTTAATGTACAGGTATTACATCAGGATGAAGAGGAGACATCCACAACCAATGACTAGGTCTTCATTACCTCTGCGCCCAAACCACTTCAGTCTCCAAGTGTTATAATTATTGTTTTAGATACTAGAGCATCTGTGAATATCATAGACAACAATACATATGAGCAGATGAAGATAAGACCAGTCCTCAGGACTGTTCACACAAAGCTCTTACCATATGGATCTCAAATTCCGCTACCTACTGTGAGAACATTTGATGCTGAAATCAATTACAAAGACAAAATGCAGAAAACAAGCTTTTACATCCTACAAGGCTCTGGAGGTTGCCTTCCTACCTACCATACATTTATGAACCTTGGTCTCATTCAGATCATTCACACAATAACTGATCCAGCTATTAAGGAAATGCAAACTACACTTAATAAATTATCTTCAATATTTAGTAGACTGGGAACATTTAAAGATTTCAAGTGGATGAAAGTGTCTGTCCAGTGGCACAAGCTCACCTTTTCATCTAAGGAAAAAGGTGGAAGAAGAGCTTCAATCCTCAGAGGACCAGGATATTGTTGAAACAGTCACTGGTCCTACCCCATGGGGTTCTCCAATTGTGGTGGTTCCAAAACCAAAAGATCCTGACAAAGTAAGAATTTGTGTTGATATACGCCTTCCAAATGTTGCTATTCAGAGAGAAAGACATATCTCTTCCACAATGAATGACATGATTCATCTACTAGATAGAGCAACTATATTTTCAAAACTGGGCCTCAACAAAGGCTGCCATCAGCTGGAACTGAGCCCAGAGTCGAGATGCTTGGCAACCTTTTCTACACATTTGGGCATAAGAAGGTACAAGCGCTTAACTTCTGGAGTCTGTGCTGGCATTTCCAAATGCCATTTAAGGTGTAAGCAAATACTTTCCCTACGCTTTCAATTATATTGATGACATATCAGTCTTTTAAAAACTCAGACTGAACACAATTGTGCATTACATGCTGTCAAGGACTCACTTTAAACAAAGATAAATATTAATTTAAAAACCTCTCTAGAGTTTTATGGTAATATCTTTAATGCTGCGGGAATACAGCCTGCCCCTGAAAAGGTAGAGGCAATAAAAATGGCCTCTGTTCCTGAGAATGTCAATGATGTTTGTTCCTTTCATGGGATGTCGAGCTATTGTGCTAGATACATTCAAAATTTCTCAACAATTGGTGCACCAATAAGAGAACTTACAAAACAAGGTTGTGAATTCATCTGGTCTCTAGTGGTCTTCAAACCTCTTTTGATACTATTAAACATGAACTCAGTTAAACTACAACAATGGGCTATTTTATTCCAGCTTTATGCACTTAACTGATTGTGAATGCAAGTCTAGTAGGACTGGGAGAAATTCTAGTACAAACCCTACACTTCAGATCCAAGTAACATTTGATATGGCAGTCAAGGTTTAACAAATACAAAAAGAAAACACTTTCAGCCAGAAAAAAAATGTTTAGCTCTCGTCTGTGGATGTGAGCATTAGTTTCTGTATGGAGCTCTTTTACCATCTTTGGAAACCCAAGTGCCAAGAAGCCAGCTAGAATTAAACAATGGGGTCTATGAGGTACACCATGCTAGTAATGGGTTGGACTCCCTTTTGCCTTCAGAACTGCCTCAATTCTTCATGGCATAGATTCAACAAGGTGCTGGAAGCGTTCCTCAGAGGTATTGGTCCATATTGACATGATGGCATCACACAGTTGCCGCAGATTTGTCGGCTGCACATCCATGATGCGAATTTCCCGTTCCACCACATCTCAAAGATGCTCTATTGGATTGAGATCTGGTGACTGTGGAGGCCATTTGAGTACAGTGAACTCATTGTCATGTTCAAGAAACCAGTCTGAGATGATTCCAGCTTTATGACATGGCACATTATCCTGCTGAAAGTAGCCATCAGATGTTGGGTACATTGTGGTCATAAAGGGATGGACATGGTCAGCAACAATACTCAGGTAGGCTGTGGCGTTGCAACGATGCTCAATTGGTACCAAGGGGCCCAAAGAGTGCCAAGAAAATATTCCCCACACCATGACACCACCACCACCAGCCTGAACCGTTGATACAAGGCAGGATGGATCCATGCTTTCATGTTGTTGACGCCAAATTCTGACCCTACCATCCGAATGTCGCAGCAGAAATTGAGACTCATCAGACCAGGCAACGTTTTTCCAATCTTCTACTGTAAAATTTCAATGAGCTGTGCAAATTGTAGCCTCAGTTTCCTGCTCTTAGCTGAAAGGAGTGGCACCCGGTGTGGTCTTCTGCTGCTGTAGCCCATCTGCCTCAAAGTTCGACGTACTGTGCGTTCAGAGATGCTCTTCTGCCTACCTTGGTTGTAACGGGTGGCGATTTGAGGCAGATGGGCTTCTGCATGAGCTCGAACCAGTCTGCCCATTCTCCTCTGACCTCTGGCATCAACAAGGCATTTCCGCCCACAGAACTGCCGCTCACTGGATGTTTTTTCTTTTTCGGACCATTCTCTGTAAACCCTAGAGATGGTTGTGCGTGAAAATCCCCGTAGATCAGCAGTTTCTGAAATACTCAGACCAGCCCTTCTGGCACCAACAACCATGCCACATTCAAAGGCACTCAAATCACCTTTCTTCCCCATACTGATGCTCGATTTGAACTGCAGGAGATTGTCTTGACCATGTCTACATGCCTAAATGCACTGAGTTGCCGCCATGTGATTGGCTGATTAGAAGTTAAGCAGTTGGACAGGTGTACCTAATAAAGTGGCCAGTGAGTGTGTGTATGTATATATATATATATATATATATATATATATATATATATATATATATATACCTGGTAAATACAGCAATCTAGCTAACTGCATTTCAAGACATCCTACAGAAGTAGATCTAACTACTCAGTGGTCAACTGAAGAATATATCAAGTTTCTTACATCTCATACAATTCCAAAGGTGCTCAAATCCTTCTAATGTGTGAGGCAAAACTGTCAGCCACAGAAGAGCATCTTATTCTCAGAAGCACCAAGCTGGTTGTTCCTAAAACATATGGAATTCCTCGAATAGTCAAAACAGATAATGGACCTCCATTTAATGGTCATATATTTGGATAGTTCTCTGAATATCTGAGGTTCAAACACAGAAAGATAACACCATTCTGGCCACAAGCAAATGGAATTGTGGAAAGATTCATGCAGACTTTAGGGAAGAGGGTTAAAGCCTCTTACTTGAAGTAAATAACACTGAAACAGGCACTCTACAGATTTATGCACAGGTACAGGAGTACACATCATTAAACTATTAATGCTGCTCCTGCCCATCTACTATTCAACAGAATCTGTATCTGTATTCCTGATGTGACGAGCTATGTAATTCCTGGTAGACTTCAACAACAAGCAGAAAAAAAAACATATGCAAACAAGACGCCATGCCTAGCCATTTTTTATAGAAAGGGGTGACAAAGTATGTCACAAACAGAACAAGACCTGTCCAATGTATGACCAAGCAGAATACCATGTAATGGCCAAGAAAGGAAATATGCTCACAGCTGGGCGAGATGGACATTCAATTATCCAAAATGCCTCACATTGTTACCAGAAACAAGTGTTACCAGAAAGTGGATTACCAAAGAATGTTTCTTGTGAAGCCTCTCAGTCCCACATAGATGTTAATGAGAGTGACAGACACAGCCAGCTCTACAGAAAACAGTGTTTTTCAGCAACCAAGATGTTATCCAATGAGAGAAAAAAGAGGCCTATCTAGACTAATTGAGAAAGCATAATTTGGGGTTTATATTTTGCTTGTCTAGTAAAGGATGATTAATGACATTTAAGATTCTCTTGTGTTTCCTTTGGTAGTTTTTACTTATGTTTTAACTTTTATTATTTTGATCATTATACATTTTAAAAAAGCATGGTGATTGGATTAAAAAAAAATTGCTGTTGGATGCGCTATGTGACGGACGTTGTTATGACAAGTATTTTTAGTAAACGTTCCTCCAAAAGGGGCTACCCCAAACAAATTTTGATAGAAGCCCAACATAAAGCAGACAAAGTTAACAGAAAGGAACTGCTAAAAGGAAATATGCATAAAAGGAGACATGCCAATGGCATTAAACACAATATACCTACTTTCAGCACTGCTTACAGCCCCCAATATAATGCAGTTAAAAGAATAATACAAAAGTACATTCCTATTTTAAATCAAGACACTATCTTACATAAAATTATGCAGGACGGACATAGATGTGTAGCAAAAAGAGGGCAGACACTGGCCAACATTTTGTCCCCTAGCATGATAAAAACTAAATCCACTGAAAAAACTTGGCTATCGGTTAGAGGGTTTTATAAATGCGGAGGAGCTAGGTGCAATGTGTGCACATATGCTTTAAATAAAACTCTTGACTTTCCTATTGGTCAAGGGAAAATGCAGAGAATTAATGCCTTTATGAATTGTGACACACATCATGTCATTTACTCCATTCGCTGCACTGAATGTATAGAGATATATGTTGGCTGCACTGTCCAAAAGTTGAAAACTAGAATCAGCCAACACATTACCAACATTAGAAATGGGGATGTTAATGCCTCAGGTGCTGCTAAACATTTTATTGAGCGTCACAATAAAGATTTCTCCTCCCTCCGTTTTTTAGGACTTGAACGGGTTTTCTGTCCCTCCAGAGGGGGGGATTGGAGAAAACTGCTTTTAAAACGGGAGGCATACTGGATCTTGGCCCTAGGATGTAGATATCCTGATGGCATGAACTCCAAAAACGACCTTTCATATATATATTAATATCGAGATGCTCCATAAATAAGAATACATATATTTCAACATTTATGTTTACAGTGGTAAACAATGGTAAACATTTATGTTTACCATTATATCGTGCATATGCCTCAATATCTACTCAATATTTGTTTTCTGATGTTTCCTCTTGTGCTGCACCTTTGTCTGATCTCTAATATTGTGTATAACACTCCTACATTTGCATGACCCGTTTTTAGAACTATTTTCCTCTGTTCCCGATCTCTGATCTCTATGGATCACTCCACGATGTATCTTACCTGCTCCCGATCCCTATGGATCACTCCGTGATGTGTCTTACCTGTTTCTGTTCCCACACCAACCGGATACACGTATCCTGATTATCAGGTGTTTGTAGAGCATTTAATGTTTGTTGTCATCATGTTTTTATCATACCATGAGTAAGGCTTAGATAAGCCGAAACGCGTAGGTCTCTTGTGCCTACTCACACCCCACGATGTATCTTTTAAAGAATGAAGAATAAAGTGCTTTTATTTTGCTGGATGTGCTGCGAACCTTTTCCTTTCTCAAGTGTCCTTCTAAAAGGATGTGTTTCGGGGGTAAGCCAACCCCTTTATCGTGTGTACATTCTAATATATATATATATATATATATATATATGTACAGTTAACTGTTCTTAAAACGAAAAAGTATATAAATAGGACTCAATAGTATTTACAATTAATTGGTTTTGTATGAATAAATAAACAAATGGACATGCCTATAAGTAAATATGGGTCAATGAATTATAAACATATAAAGGTAAATCAATAAATTAGTATAAACACATATAAAGTATAAGACATTAGTGAATGTGGAGAAACATCAGAATGTCAATAAAGTAACATCTGTATCATAGATCTGGTTATATCATGACCTGCATTTGACTTAACAAAAGTAAATGGGTGAAACAATGTGTGTAAATGATTGTTTTTTGTAGTATAAATACCTTTGTATAACTCAGCTAGAGGACACTGGTGGCTGCAGGTTGGTGCCCTAAGGGGCAGGAAAGAGGCTGAATGAGTTTAAAGAAAAGGGATTTCTTGGGAGGGTGATGACTAGGATAATGTGGGGGCATAAGGATTACTTACTTAATGGGCAATGGTCTGGAGCCTGAAGAGTGTCTCCTTGCTGGGAGTTAACCTGTAGACTGAGCATCAGGAGGCTTAAAAAAGCCACTAAACAAGTCGGTAACTTGTCATTAAGGAAACAGAAATAAAAACAAAAGATTTTTCTTTTCAAGTGATCATGGAAGAGCAGGGTCTTATTCCAACTTTTGGTAAAGAATAAAGACGCTATTTGTAAGGTTTTGTGAATTTCTCTCATAGTTGTGCAAGTTATTATATATTTTATATGAATTATACATTTCATATCTTATTTAATGCTAATGTGACCAACCTTTGATTTTAAGAGCGTAAACATTCAAAACCATCCTATATTCTCAGACCTAATGAAAGGAAGGCTTTGTATAAGTAGCAGGTTTCCAGCATTCTGTAAAGTAGCCAGATAAAAGTAATGGGTGTTTTAGGCGTCTTATGCTTTTACTATATGCGCGCTTTTAAATTGGAATGTGTGAGTATATACAATAAATACTATTTCCCTTTTGAACCTGGCCATCTGCACTATCCTTTCGCATACCTCCTGATGTAGGATCGGGAACACACCGCGGACACGGTAACGAGACGAGGATTGTGTTTCAACCCACTAAAGGAGGACGATTGGCGATGCAAGGAGTCGGGGATATCTTTTATTTCCAGTCCATGAAGAGGTGGTGAGAGGCTCTCGCCATTTGACAAACAGTATAAGGAGTAGAGCACTAATTTTATATCTTTGACACTGTGACTTTGTGGCGTATACGGGAGTATGCCGTATTAGTGGCTCCTCCATATTTTGTATGTTACATTTTCCATCTTTCCTGGATATTTTATTATTTATTTCTGTATAGATAAAACTAATACTTATTATAGGGACGTTTAAGAAGCTGCTGAACTATTTAACCATTTTTCCTTCTGAAGACACACTTCCAACTTCAGTTTCCACTGGCCCTCACTTATCAAACGTGAAGACAGAACTCTTGTGTTTCTCTGTTCAAATAAAGTAATGGATGTAGTGGCTCCTTTTACCTCCATCATGCAGCTGGTAAAATTGTTGTTAATGCAGCGACACAGGAGCTCTGATACAGGAACTCTGATCAAAAGATTGGAGGGGCTCCTTGTTTAGAATACGAACTCACAATTCATTGCTGCAACTGAACAACATTTTAATTACTTATTATTTACATTTTTGTGACAAAATGGTAAAAAATGGCAATTCTGTGTTTTTTTTTAAATAGATTTTGAAATGTATTTGTGTTTAGGTTTATTTTTATTTCCATTCTAGTTTTTTTATTTTCTTTAAACTTTATTTTTTTATATTTTTAGGGCCCCTTGGATGTAAGACTCTTATAAGGGTTTGATTGCTGATACAATATATCGCAGAACTACTGTAGTGTGGTATATTCACAATATACTGGATCTGTATTAGATCCAGTCATAGAAAGATTGCAGTCCCCAATGACATCAGAACAAGGAAAATCGCTTTCTACACCAGGTGTAGACTCAAACATATTCAGTTTATTGGGATATCCATTAAAAATAGTGAACAAGAGAAAAACAAATTTCTAGAGATTGTAAAATATCATGGCAGTACATCTTGGAACATCACTGGGGAAATGATTCCTTCCTATGGCAGTGTGCATGTGTCGGCAATATTTATGTGGCACTTTCTCATTTGGCCATGACACTTAAACAGTGCCAGTACCAATCGCAATAAATAGACAGTGTCTACTGCATACAGCCATTATGTATAGAGAGGCCTTAGCTTGTGAGTCCTCTTTATACATCCCGAACCAGGTTACAATGTACAGTTACATTGAAATGCAAGAAGGGGTCAAACAGGGTACATACTGCTAGGATGACTATTTAACACAAATTACTATACCCACTAGACACAATAATTACATCTGCCACCTACGTTAACCTACTAAACTACCAGTCCCCTTGGGCAGGATGCGTGTTATATTTTCTAACATTCCCTCTTTTATGCTGAATCTTGCCCCAATACCTATAAAAACATCCTGTGAAAATAAGTCATGACTTTCCAGCGCAGTGTGAACCTCAGATGCTGGTGTGGAGTGGGAGTGTCACCTATAACTTTGCTTCTATAGCAGCTAATACCGGGGTTCTCTTGTCAAAGATGACACTTTTCTCTTTCAAACCACATTAGGAATGTGACTTTATGACCTAAAGAACCAGACAAGTAGATGGAAATCAATGTACAGATAAAAATCCAGTTCCAGCCTATTTATTCATTTAACTGTCTGCATATCTAGTTTGTAGCTCAGAAAAAAAACAAGTCTATTATCTGAAAAATGAGATTTTTGTTTTTATTCTGATACCAGAACCATGGTTCTAACGGCTATTTCCGTCCACTCCAGCTTCTGAACCTGACTCTTCTCTGGCAAGCTAAGACAATTTTCTGCAAAGAGGTGGATTCTGCAAAGGAGGCTGCAAGTATACTGGGGTAAAATATGGTGCCAGGGTCCCTTTAAGGGCTACATACATTAATTTATGTTATTGGACTTTAATCCAGGATTTCACAGTGCCGCTCTATACGTTTTGATTAATTATGTTATCAATTACAAATGGTAAATTGGAAAATTAAATTTTTTTTTAAACAAAAAAATCATTTCATTTACACTTTTAAGCTTAGTTTTCAGTCTCTCATTTTTTAAAGAAAAGGCTGGCTATGGTTGTACATGATATGGAAAGTATCTATTTTATCTTGATTCAAATAGGCCTGTAAAATCTCTACATGTGTAATATATATGGCAACAGAATATATCTGCAGCTTTAACTTTAGTCACATTGACGTCCTGATAGAACTCACGTACACAAGATTTAAATGAGCTAAGCTGAGAACTGCAGCTTTCATGTCACATTTATAAAAGAAACCTCCCATTCTTTCCTTCAGATTTTTCTGCTTTATGTTAACAAAGTGATTTTTGTTCAGAAATACACTCTTGGGTTTCATTGCTGTAACAGAAAAACAATAAAAGGTGGACAAAATCCCCAAAGGTTGAAAGAAAAACCTGCATTTCATTTATGACTTAAGATGCTCAATGCATTTTATTTATTTTTGAAACAAAATGTCTTTTGAGCTCAACAATGAAACTTAAAAGTAACCTTCAAAAAGTTATGCAGATTTGACGAGAAATAAAATCACTCTGCGTGTGCTTTAAAGATGATACAATGTCAAACTGTCAGAATCCAAACTACCTGATATAAATCATTTATTATACACTTTTCTTAAAAAATAAACTTCATTATCTTCTTTGAGGATTAGCTTCATGGGCCATGTAATGATTCAACACTATTCAAGACAAGCCATAATATAGTAGGTGGAATTTACGGTTCCTTTCTACTGGTAACTTTCTTTTGAATATATACTCAACAACTTTTATCGTTTAGATGTTAAAACGCTATGTTCTGGAAGCGAGACTTCGTCTAACAACGGATATGAAAGAAATAAAACTAATATATTTATGTCAGTATAAAATATTAGGATTTATTGTGACGAATGGCAAAATCTACAATGAAAAAAGTTATGTATCGTAGAGAACCTTGTTGGAGTCTGAAAAATTATTTTGATTGGTTCCTGGTGGCAATAAAAACACTCAATAGTTTGCCAATACTTTTGGCAAACTGTAATTTGTCACAATAATATTTTTACATAAAATGTATCAGTAAGTGTTTTTTTCTGAATGAATTGCTGGTAATGCAGTGATGCTCAATATGTGTTTAGGTATTCAAAAATATTTTGTAACAATATTTTAGTCTGAGGTTAGCTTATAAATTTCTTTACTGGCTAGCAATAAGGTTATTATATAAACATGGATTTTTAAACACATGCAAAAGGCCAGGGAGCATAGAGTTTTCTACATTTAGCATCTATTGCCATTCAAACATAAAAAGATAGCAATTCACAAAGCAGAGATGGCCTCAATTCTGGTTCACCCAATTTCATATAATACTGACATTCTTGATTGGATCCAAGGATGGTCCAAAGTTTTGTTAGGGCCCTGGCCTATCATACTATCCCAGGCATTACATCTCAAGGATCAAAATGAATCATTCACTGTATGCCTTAGGAGTAATAATAAAATAACCAACTATTTTAGCTACTTTTCTTTACAATGACTTTGGCTAACATATCTATCTATCAGGATTTTATCTAGTAAAGTTTCCTTCTCTGAATGTTCCATCAATAAAATGGATGAAACGCACTCTAGCATTGCACTAAAAATGTAGAATGTTGCTGATCAGTCCTCTTATTGCATAGAAAATTAGGCTGAGAAAGATTTCCAAAAATAAAAATATGGTGGAGTGATGTCCACTGTCCTGGTATCCAGTCAAGAAGAGGTGTAATATTACAGGATATATGCCATGTGAGGATCTACTGGCATCTCAGTGGCTCAATAGCTGGTTGGATGACTTGTGTTTGAGTTTGTAAATTTTGCATATCAATGACTTGCCTGAGGTGTGAGGTGCTGAAAGTGGCACTGTTATTTTCGACATAACTTCTCCTATGCACTAACATGGATTCAAGATATTATTTCATTTTTCCATTTCTAAACTATAACAATGGACAGTGTAGATCTAGTAGGGGAAATTGAAAATGCTAGAGTAATTTACCTGAAATTAATAAAACAAATGTTCAACCCACATTCATTAAAGGGGTTGTCCACTTTTAGGAAATATTTGATATGATTTGTATAAGGAAAAGTTCTACAATTTTCCAACATACTGTCTGTATCAACTCATCACAGTTTTCCAGATCTCTTCTTGCTGTCCTGCTATAAAAGCTTCTATTGTTCCTTCCAGTGCATAAAGATCTGTCCATGTGATGTGATGGAGGTGCAGGTGCCATTATTTATCACACAACTCCTATTACTCTCTGTGATAATAACGGTTTGTGCACCTGCATGTCCTTCATATCACATGGACAGATTTTTTTCCACTGGAAGTAAACAAAGAAGATTCTATAGGAATTACAGCAAGCAAAGATTCCAGAGGAATTAATACAGAAACTATATTGGAAAATTGTACAACTTTTCCTTACACAAACCATATCAAATATCTTCTGAAAGTGGACAATCCCTTTAAGGGCTTAAGATACTGTTGCAATATATATTAAAAAAGAATGTGGCTTTACAATGTGTCATTTTTTTAGAAAAAAGGGGGTTTGGCCTAAGCTGCAACATTATGCAGGGAATTTATTAAGTTGTGGCCCCCACTGGTGCACCTGATTAACTGAGAGGCTCCACCCCCTTATTAAATTGTGCATGCTACCTGTACACAGCAATGAAATCTATGCCAGGTTAGACTTACCCACTTTTCAGAAAAGTGGCATGAGGGGTGGAAATGTCCCCCATGTATCCAAAAAAATCACAAAATATTGCACAATGGAAATCACCACAGTGGTGGACACAAAATCATTAGTTTCAAACCATTACTTCATTAAATTAAATTGAATGATTGAATTCGGGAAGGCATTGTCAGAGCAATAATAATAATAAAAAAAGATTTATTCAGTGATAAAAAGGATATAAAAAAAACACTTATTATGCTGATATTTTATTTTTCATACTTCATGCAGTTGAAGCTCTAGTTTCACAGGTCTCTCAAAAATAGATGTGAGAAATGCGGAATTATTATTATTAATTAACTGAGGCACTACCTTCAAACTGTGAGCACACCTTAGAAATTTTGCAAGCTTAATTATAATTGGACATAGGGTGCCAATAATTATATCATGCTGCTCCATATTCAAACAGGATTCCATGGGTACAGTGTTTTAACTTTAAATGTATTCTTCAGCATACTCATTCGATATGAAACTCAGTCCCTTCCGATCCCTATTTCTAAGCCATTCAAGCAAATCAGTTTTAAAAAGACAAATACAATCTACAAATAAACCAATGTTTTTGTTAACCTACTAAGAAGTCTATTCATTTCTATTAATTATAGACCAGGTGGTAAATTTGAAGATCTGGAGCACAAACTGTTGAACAGCTGTTACGTGACAGGAAAAATGTGCATTCAACCAAAATCTTGTCTTAGACGTTGCACTCTTAATCAGAAAGCATCTGCTTTATTCTCTCCTCTTCGAACCTCAGCATTATATTTAATTTAATGTAAATATTTTTTTTATTTTTTTTCCTCAGGTGTAACCAAGTATACAAATTGAAAATCTCCTCATTAACTTAACACTTGCAAGCAAAGACATTTTAATTAACAATGCAGTTTCTTCAGGAAAAAAAAAAACGTTAGAGCGTTTGGCAAAGGCTTTGATTTGCTATTTATTTGTAAGAAACATTTATTGTAAAATTAGCAGTACAGATGCCAAAAATAACTTGTTGCTCCAGTTATAGTCTGTGAGGTTTAATTTAGGAAATATGCAAATATGTCTTCTAGGATGGAATAAGGAGAACATTGCCTCCTATCTACCTTGTAACGCAGCTTCAGGAAGCCTAATGGTATAATGCAGGATAAAAAGTCAAACCTGTATTTCGATTCTAAAAGGATCCGATTCCCAAGTGTAGACAGCACTATTTCGATTCGTTTGCAGCTCCTCAGTACAGTTTAGCCAAATTAGAGGCTGGAGACAAGTTCAGGGAAGTGCAGTACAAACTCTCCTTACAGAAACATGGTTTAGCTTTAATTTGTTAATATAAGTTTGTTTTCTTAGAAGATACTGATCCAATACTTAATTGAAAGGAGATTGTATTGCATTTTTGAATATTAAAAACAAATTTAAATTGCTAAATTTTGAGAAAAAAATCTGCCCAGATTTAAAAAACATATTTCATATTCCTTATGATGTAAGCACTGGAAGTCTGTAGAAATTTCCTATATCATTTCTGTGATACCATAGAGAATAAAATAAACTTTGTGTCCCCTTTAAATATGTGCTACTGGTTATTTAAGCTCAACCAAAGTAAATCAGCTTTTAAAACAAGCTTCAATTATATAGACAACTGCAATAAAAATCATAAAACAGTTTGTCAGTTTGAATGACCCATCCCCATTATGTCTAGTTTTTCTGCTATTGTGAGGTAAATAATCCTAAAGAAAACTACTTAAAAAAAGCTAATATTGCCAATTAAATTAACTATCAACACCTATTATATAATTTGCGGATGTAAACGTATCAGACAAAAGGAAGATACAAATTTGTTTTTTTTAATCAAATTGTATAGCAGGGGCAGTAGACATTCTCAAATTAGGTGATTACAAGAACCATCTGGACAAAAAGCATAAACAAATATTTTCAATCCCCTGTGTAGGAAAGCTAGTAGTAATTCTATCTATTTCACATGTGTTAATTGTAATTTCTGGTAGAAAAAGAACAGTGTTCACAATTTAAAATCCTAAAAAGTGCTTAAAATTTTATATAAAACTTTCAAACTCTATTTTGTTTTTACATTGTCAGATGGACTTTGCCAAAATAATATACATAGTTATTGGTGCATATTAACTGCAAACAGAAAAACAGAAGATCAAGTGGATCAGGAGATCAGGGGTTCCAAGTAACCCATATGAAGAGAGCGGAACATCAACCAGACAGCTATCCAATCTTGCATCCTATTTTGTACATAGGATATACACTCACCAGCCACTTTATAAGGAACACCTGTCCAACTGCTCGTTGACACTTAATTTATAATCAGCCATCTCATTGCATTTAGGCATGTAGACATGGTCAAGACAATCTCCTGCAGTTCAAACCGAGCATCAGTATGGGGAAGAAAGGTGATTTGAGTGGCATGGTTGTTGGTGCCAGAAGGGCTGGTCTGAGTATTTCAGAAACTGCTGATCTACTGGGATTTTCACGCACAACCATCTCTAGGGTTTACAGAAAATGGCCCGAAAAAGAAAAAACATCCAGTGAGCGGCAGTTCTGTGGGCGGAAATGCCTTGTTGATGCCAGAGGTCAGAGGAGAATGGGAAGACTGGATCGAGCTGATAGATAGGCAACAGTGACTCAAATCGCCACCCATTACAATCAAGGTAGGCAGAAGAGCATCTCTCAGCGCACAGTACGTTGAACTTTGAGGCAGATGGGCTACAGCAGCAGAAGACCACACCGGGTGACACTCCTTTCAGCTAAGAACAGGAAACTGAGGCTACAATTAGCACAAGCTCATCGAAATTGGACAGTAGAAGATTGGAAAAACGTTGCCTGGTCTGATGAGTCTCGATTTCTGCTGCGACATTCGGAAGGTAGGTCAGAATTTGGCTCCAACAACATGAAAGCATGGATCCATCCTGCCTTGTATCAACGGTTCAGGCTGATGGTGGTGGTGTCATGGTGTGGGGAATATTTTCTTGGCACTCTTTGGGCCCATTGGTACCAATTGAGCATTGTTGCAACGCCACAGCCTACCTGAGTATTGTTGCTGACCATGTCCATCCCTTTATGACCACAATGTACCCAACATCTGATGGCTACTTTCAGCAGGATAATTCGCCATTTCATAAAGATGGAATCATCTCAG
Organism: Engystomops pustulosus; assembly: GCA_019512145.1. Lineage (NCBI taxonomy): Eukaryota > Metazoa > Chordata > Amphibia > Anura > Leptodactylidae > Engystomops > Engystomops pustulosus. The sequence goes on along the minus strand of CM033643.1, from coordinate 61,523,887 downwards.
ACTGGTTTCTTGAACATGACAATGAGTTCGCTGTACTCAAATGGCCTCCACAGTCACCAGATCTCAATCCAATAGAGCATCTTTGGGATGTGGTGGAATGGGAGATTCGCATCATGGATGTGCAGCTGACAAATCTGCGGCAACTGTGTGATGCCATCATGTTAATATGGACCAAAATCTCTGAGGAATGCTTCCAGCACCTTGTTGAATCAATGCCATGAAGAATTGAGGCAGTTCTGAAGGCAAAAGGGGGTCCAACCCGTTACTAGCATGGTGTACCTAATAAAGTGGCTGATGAGCATATGTTGTCATTACATCCTATAGTACCTGTATTATGTTATAACAATAAACATTCCTGAAGATGTAAAATATAACAAATGATATGAAGTTTGTGTACCTTGGCTGTAGCATCTTCAAAAACAAACTGTGTAGAAGGAATTCCAAGTTTGTTGATGAAAAAATCAGCATCTCCTTGTAGCTGTATAGAGCTGACGTTGGCCTTATAGCAGCCATTCTTCTGATCACAGCTTACTTGCATCTAAAATTCAAAGTGTAAAATGTTTTGATAAAAATCAATCTATTCATTTGATGTATCTCTATTGTCAGTTAACAAAGTTGAAAAGTACAGTTTGCTTAGACGCAAGTTCAAAATGAGAGCATTAGAGAAACAAATGTTTATGTATATGTTCTGTAAAACATATACAAAATGAATTAATGTTATACAGACACATGCATAAGAAACTCAAAGAATACAAAATGCAAAGCACATTAATAAAAACATGGCCAAGGACAAGAACAGATGAGTTCATATTGTCTCAATAATAATAAAGCTGTCGTCATTGGCTTCTGTGTCACAACGTAGCTAATGGGGGGTCTTCTATGGACCTTGGGACATATAGTGAATAAAGGAAAATCATAAATCATTCTCTTCCTCAGGAACGTTGTCCTGAATTTTGTGTTTAATCTTTTTTAACAATAAATTTCATTTGAAAATTAAAATGTTCATTGGTTACTGTAAATTGTACTTGTGGATAACAATTCTTTCCCTTGCAACATCAACCAGAAGAAATAAATGCAAATTAGAATGTCATACTTAATTTACAGTGACAATACAACCTGACCTTGTTGGATTATTAGTTACATTCTCATTTCCTATTTTTCAATACAATAGCCCTTAACCAAACAAACAACCTAATGTTGAGATGCATTTCAGTACCAAGTTATTTCTTAAAGCATTCTTATAAATTAAAGTGATTCAAAGTTTAACTATTATATTTATAATAAGTTTATAAAATACACTTGGTAAAATCACCCAGATAACTCATTCAAAAGTAATTTCTATTATTCCATTGTGATATTAGAACCAGATTTATAGCTAGGTTTATCTTTTACAGAATCTCACCCACCCTTAAAGTAGCACCATAAGTACCAGTAATGGTATATAGAGGTTAACACACAGCGATAATCCATTACACACACACTATGGGGAGAGGCATCATCCTTGTATCAAGCAATGGGTTACCTGCTACTTTGCTGGGTGCCTAAAAGGGAAACAAGGTGGGGTGGGGGGGTCCAAGAGGGAAACAGGGGAAGTTGAACAGCTCTAGTTATGTTACAATTACAGTGTACAGTGGAGATAATTGTTTTGATTATCCTCCTGACATATACACATTCTTACACATTCTTGTGACATTTAGGACTGTGGGGTATACAATTTTTATCAACAAATTAGTGGTAACTTGCATATAGGTTGGGGTGCATGCCAGATATTAATCCAAACCGCCAAAATCCAATTGTAGATAAAGTAGAAAATATCAGCAGTACTCCAGGATCAAGTATTAAATCAAAAGGCTTCATTTTTTCATCATGGTACATACTTGATCCGGTAAATGAGTAAATATGACACAACCTAGGGAAGCATCCCCAGTCCCCAGATCAAAAAGTCCTTATTGAACAAAACATCAGAAGGATAACAAGAAGGGCCTTGAGCAAATTTTTCCTTGGGGATTATTCGAAGTGTTTAATCAGATAAGTATATACTTTGTGACCATGTGTCCCAGAATGAGCGGAAGGAGCTATATTTGTTGTTTTGTATAGATATTGCCTTTTCATATGCATATGTTCTATTAATGTCCGCTATCACTTCCCTAATATTAGGGCTTCTAGTGTCCTTCCAGAGTCTGGTGATTGCGAACTTTGTGGCCATTAAAATATGAGATGTTATATTTTGAATCTTAAGAGGGAGTTCATTTAGATTCATCAGGAGTAAGGCTGTAGCTGCGGTGAACGGGACGTTTGCAGTACCTACATTTTTTATTAAATTGTATGCTTCCTGCCAGAGATACCGAATTTTGGGATAGGACCATTTATTGATATTCTTGATAAAGACATTACCTCTTTTCCTTAACTTTTGATTTAATATTTTATCCTTGAGTGCTGCTGATATTTTCTACTTTGTGTGGAATAGAATGATATACCATATATTGCCCATTGGGGCATGTGTATCTGGTTTTGTCCGTCTGTTTTTTGGGACTTTTCTTGCTTTTTCTGCTGACCAGATGCATCTTTGCGTTTTTCTTTTTTGATATATGTGGTGTTTTGTCTTTAGTGAATTTGTAACTTTTTAAAACAAAAAGCAAAAAAAGCAAAAGTAGACACATACAAGTGATGGTAACCTTGTATGCTTGGCAATTACATAAAAAAAGTTTTTCCATATAGAAAAGGCTAATTACATGTGACATAAATTGAATGTTTCTGTATGGCTCATCACATTTCTGTATTTACTGCAATAATGATTGAAGTCATTTAGCATCTTGGGGCAATATGATTAAGAGGCTATGGGCATCTGTAATCCAGTCATCATTAACATGCCCTGTTTTAGTATGCTAGTTAATGATGCTTCTCCATCTTAGATCAAGGTGAGATAAAACATATTTATACAGTTATTTTGCATAATACATGTTTCCTGTCTGCTTTTTAATGAAACCCCAACCTCTCTGTAGCCATTCAGTTCTTTCATCAGTCACCTTACCATGTTCTGTGTGACATTTCTTTGAAACAATCCATGATCCCAGCATGTCCCAGATTCACACAGGCCAATTATGTTTTTTTTTCCCTTTTAAAAAAGAACAAATGCTAAATATATTTAGTAATAAATTAGGCATGGGCATCTCAGCATGAACTGGACGATATGTTCTGTTGTCCAAGAAAAAAAAAATCTAAAGAGAGTCGCTAATTATACAGCCTTGAGATTAGCTCCTAAAAATAATGAAAAAGCGTCTGATTGAGCTCTGCCATTGTCAACGATTTGTTAGGTTGCTAATTTAGAAAGGTCAACTCTAATAACTATCATAAGTTGCCAGGGTATTTTAAAATGTAAAAGCATTTGGTGCTACGTTTATACTAATAACCTTTTATCCTGACCTTAGTCAGTGTACATTGATACAAACATACATTTTCCATATTTTATGCAAACCACTTTTTGGATTAATTTAAAAATAACCTTTTTTTTTATAAAATTAATATGAGAAACAACATTTTTTATAGCCATCCACGGTTTCATATTGAACATTCTTATAAGGAATACGTAGACAATCCTGATAAAGTTTTAAGCACTCACAAGGTGTGATGGAGGCATTTTCTAAATCCAACTTTTATCTGTATAAATATAAACATGTGCTCAACGTTGTTAACTCTCATCCATTTGCTTGGGACTGTGAATAACTGTTGGCTTAATGGGGTGGGTTGGCAGGTAAATTTTTACTGGAATTTTAACTTCCAATTAATTCCGTGTAAGCCTTGTCTTGTGATTATACACCTTCATGAAAAGGTGCACTATATGAAACTTCAAAGAAAACCATGCTAACTTTCTATATCTTGAATGATAAACAGAAAAAAAATCTTAAATCGAAGATTTCCAATTGCTATATGATAAGTCTTCGTCAACCATGTCTTAACTTGGAAATTGTTCTCTTCTTTATTTTTATTATATATTCGTTAACTGGATTGCACAGCAGGAAAACCCCCCCAGACCAATTTTTGTATTTTTTTGTACTAATTTAACAGTATGTCATATATTATACCTTGATACAAGTCTCTGACCTATTACATCTGGAAAATAATTCACATTTTAATCCATCCTGGATCAAAAACTAACAGTACGGTACATTAAAAAGCCATGAATAATGCATTGGTGAGTATATCTTCCACTTCAATTTATGCATTGTTCCAATGATAAGGATGCATTCTCTATGTAAGTCGTGTAAAAATAATAACATTGATAAAATATTCCCATCTAGCATTACCCCCTCTATTATTACAAAGATTCCTTTCTAATTTAAATCCAAAAAGGTCATACACAGCTAGAATTAGGTTAGTAATTGGTTGCTTTGTGTGTTTCAAATGCCATATTCATTAGGAGATCTAAAAATCAAAATACAAATTCCTTAATTGAGAGCTTGTCATGTGGGGGAACTGTCAAGTTAATAAGTATTTATCACTCTATAAAAATTTGAGACAAACTATTGAAAGCATATTTAAATGGTAGCTTCCAGTCAAATTAACCTACCTAAAATCAAAACCATAAATGGTTCCTTTCCATGGCTGCAATTTAAAAAAAACAAAAAACAAACACTTTGTAAACTTATATGCAGCTCACCAATGATATATGTTTCTCCTGCATATTAGTCATACTGCACTGCTGCCCTGCTCTGTCTCACTGCTGCAAACATTTTTCCGATATGGAACTAGTAAGGGACTGTTTGCCAATATTCAACTACAACATATACAGTTTTACTTCACCCTGCAGGGGCTTCAGGAAAGGTAGAAATCTCACAATCCTTTGATGGATTTGAGAGACAGACAGGGCTTGTGTGGCTCTGCACTGTTAATCATTAACCACTTTCAGAAAGGTAAGGGCTGAAAAGACATGGCACATAAGGACAAATCAACCTCAATCTGCCCTCCGAATTTTCGTCAGAGAGGCAGATAACAGAATGTATACTGCAGCACTCCACCTAATCCCATGTCTTAATCCCATGTATAGAGGCATCATTGAACATGTATAAAGCCATCTAAAAATACTGTTTGTGTGTGTGTGGGGGGGGGGGGTCCCTCGTGGCAGCATTCAATAATTTCACAGGACTTACACATAGCAAATACACATGTGAGGTGTCAAATGTTTAAAAAAAAAGTGTATAAGAGACTAAAAGTGTCTATTTTAAACATTTTTTGCAGCACAACCCCAAAATAAAAAAGGGAATGTGTCACTGAAAATCAAATCATTTTTCCATAATCTGATGTCTACACCTCGTTTACCACCATGGGCACTAGAAATCTTCTTTTATACCACTCAGATGATCTGTAATTGGCAGGGGACCTTTGACGGTATCCAGCTCATGTTCTCCAGCTCGTGAGCTGGTTGTTGCAATGTACACATCTGTACTAGTAAAGTAGAGCTTATTATGAGGTCAAGGCTCATTGGCAATCATATTGTCATCAAAGGTCATGTCCAGTGCTTCAGGGTGGGAGATATGTCTGGCTCCTCTAATGTGCAACTATATATATCACCCATTAGGTCATAAAAGAATCAAGTAGCATATACACTTTTTTATTTTCATGATTTTGCAACATTCATTTTAACTAGGACATGTACATTTACGTGAGTCAGGAAGCATTTTTATAATGGCACAAATCAAAACCATAAATGGTTCCTTTCCATGGCTGCAATTTAAAAAAAAACAAAAAACAAACACTTTGTAAACTTATATGCAACTCACCAATGATATAATGTTCTCCTGCATATTTAGTCATTACTGCACTGCCCTTGCTCTGTCTCACTGCTGCAAACATTTTTCCGATATGGAACTAGTAAGGGACTGTTTGCCAATATTCAACTACAGACATATACAGTTTTACTTCACCCTGCAGGGGCTTCAGGAAAGGTAGGAAATTCTACACAATCCTTTGATGGGATATTGAGAGACAGACAGGGGCTGTGTGTGGCTCTGCACTGTTAATCATTAACCACTTTCAGAAAGGTAAGGGCTGAGAAAGACATGGCAACATAAGGACAAATCAACCTCAATCTGCCCTCCGGAATTTTCGTCAGAGAGGCAGATAACAGAATGTATACTGCAGCACTCCACCTAATCCCATGTCTCTAATCCCATGTATAGAGGCATCATTGGAACATGTATAAAGCCATCTACGTTTCCTCAAGACATACCCCAATCTGTCTGATTTGCTCACGAAGGTTTGCCGCATCTGTGCGCATTTCAGGAAGTCCAGCACAGATGCTGCCACTCTCAGAGCAGCGCAGCGCCGCCTCCAACTGCCCGCTCACCGACTGTTGTGCGACGTGCCCATGAGGTGGAATTCAACATTAACCATGTTATCCAAGAGTTTACCAGCAGCGCAGAGCGATTGTAGTGTTTTAATTCCACTCATGGGCACGTCGCACAACAGTCGGTGAGCGGGCAGTTGGAGGCGGCGCTGCGCTGCTCTGAGAGTGCAGCATCTGTGACTGGACTTCTGAAATGCGCACAGATGCGCAACCACCTTCGTGAGCAAAAAATGGTTTTGCAGATGTGGGTATGTCTTGAGGAAACGCTGACTATGAGATTTAACACCATGGGCCAGGCGGGCACATGTGTCAGTCTGCCGAGTTGCAGAGCCGCCACCAGGTTACGGCCGTTGTCACACACAACCATGCCTGGCTTCAGGTTCAGCGGTGCAGCCACAGATCGGTCTGCGCGTGATGCCTGTACTAGCTCTGTGGCGTGGTGGGCCTTTTATCGCCTAGGCTCAGCAGTTTGAGCACCTCCGCTGCTGTGCTTAGCGACGGCATGCTGCTGTGTGCCTAAGCTACACAACTGATGGGCGCCATGCCCACGGATGGTAATTCGGAGGAGGAGGTGAGGAGGGGGTAGGAGGAGGAGGCATAGTAGGCCTTTGAGACCTGACCGAGGTAGGCCCACATCCTCCGGCGTCGGCAGTATATGACCAGCCCCAAGGTCAGACTCGGTCCCAGCCTTCACCAGTTAACCCAATGTGTCCGTCAGCGATACATAGTGGCCCTGCCCTGCAGCACTTGTCCACGTGTCCTGGTCATGGGGACCTGTCAGAAACGGTGTTGGTCAGGGCACGGATGATGTTCTCTGACAGTGCTGTGCAGGGCTGGGACGGCAGATCGGGAAAAGTCGTGGGCGGCTGGGGATCGAATACCGAGGGGCGGCGCCCCATGAGGTTTCGAAAGGCCTCGTCTCTACCAGCCTAAAGGGAGCATCTCCAGGCTAAGCAACTTGGAGATGTGGACGTTGAGGGCTTGGGCTGGGGTGGTGTTGCGCTATACTTCCTTTTGCGCTCCAGTGGGTGTAGACGGGGGGGCTGGGGTAATGGAGAAGCTAACGCTGGTGATGCTGTGGAGGATCTTGGAGGCGAAGATGGAGTTTTCGCACGGGAGGGTTTGGGCGGTCCCTGGCAGGGGCTTACTAGCAAGTGACACAGGGGAAGGAGCGTGGTGTGCCCAACCGGAGGTGAACAGGCTTGGTGCCATTGAGTGGGTTGTTTAGCATTCATAGCCTGCGCATACTGGTGGTAGTTAAGCTAGTAGTGGTGGAACCACCTGCTGATCCTGGTTTGGAAAAGGTTTGCACACCACAGTCCGTTGGTCATCCGGTGTTTCTTTAAAACCTCCAGACTTCTGAAATCTAGCCCTCCGCCACGGGAGCTTGACTATGTGAAACATTTGGCGCTGATGCACCAGCTCTGGCCCTGCTCTCCGTCTGCCCCACCACTGCCTCTTCCAACCTGTTCTGCTTTAGGACTCGCCTCCATCTCAGAACACTGTGTTCACCCGGCCTATCAACCCAGCTTGGGTCTGTCACCTCATCATCCTCCCCGATCCCTCAGTCTGCTCCCCCCTCAGACTTCCTGCCCTGACAACACTTCACCACTGTCTGACAACCGTGTCTCCTCATCGACTGACACCTCTTAAACACACTTCTTCCACTACGTCATAATGTCATCATCACCCACAGACTGCGACCGTGGAAAACTGGGCATCGGAAAATTGCTCAGCAGCAACCGGACAAGTGGTTTGTGACTGTGGGAAGGGTCCAGAAAACAGTTTCTCAGAGTATGCCGGTTCAAATGCCAAATTTGTCGAGGGGGCAGACTGGGGGAAGGAGGCTGAGGGGAGGAGCTGGAGGAGTGCTGATTTCGGTGACATGGTGGGACTGCGTGGAAGACTGACTGATGGACAAATGGCTAGAAGCATTATCCGCAATCCACGACAGGTGGTGTCTCCAGCCCCGCCCGGACCACGGTCTCTGACCCCTGCAGTAGTTGGAGCGCCCTCGTCCTCTACCCCTAGCCCTCTGGTTTACACATTTTCCAAATATAAAGTGTAAACTTCAAAATTTTTTGGGGGTTTTTTGTGTTTTTTTTTTAAACAAAAGATGCTATCTCCTATTGCTATGGCTAGTTCTAACTACACTGACAGCACACAACTGGATTTTGTGCGTGCCAGATGACTTTGAGTTTATAAGAGAAATAAATAAACGTAAAAATAAATAAATCAGCAGACTGTGCCTAATTCAATTCAAACCCCTAATAAATTGTCCCACTTCGGTGTTTGAGGTGGATATGTGTGTCACTAAGAGCTAAACACAAGTCTCCCTGCAAATTACTCCAATATGGTACTAGCTGCACTACTAATGCCAGCAAGCCCAGCCACAAGCAAACCAAAAAAAAGGAAATATAACGCTATTGTAGGCCTAAATAAGCCATTGGGGTTCTCCTATGGCTATTTCTAGCCCACACTCAAGCACACTGCTTTGGCAGATTACTGTGTTGTAAAAAGAAATAACGTAAAAAAAAATAAATCAGCAGACTCGGCGTAATTCAAATCAAACCCCTAATAAATTGTCCCACTTCGGTGTTTGAGGTGGATATGTGTGTCACTAAGAGCTAAACACAAGTCTCCCTGCAAATTACTCACAATATGGTACTAGCGGCACTACTAATAGCAGCAGCCCAGCCACAAGCACCAAAAAAAAAAAGGAAAATAAAAACGTTATTGTAGCCCTAAGAAGGACTGTTGGTTCTTGTAGAATCACATCCTGCCTAACACTATTCTAATAGAACACCCCTAACGCTTTCCTGACCAGCAGCAGCTCTCTCCCTAGCGGCATCCAGAACAGAGAATGACGCCGGCAGGGGCTAGTCTATTCCAGGGTCACCGATCAGGCCAGCAACCACTGCTATCGACGTGTAAGGGTACCACGTCATGCTGGGTGGAGTGCAGAGTTCTCCTGGCTTGTGATTGGCTCTGTTTCTGGCCAGCCAAAAAGCAAAACGGCGGGAGATGCCATTTTCTCCAGCTGGCGAAATACTCGTCCGAGCAACGAGCAGTTTCGAGTACGCTAATGCTCGAACAAGATCAGCTCGGACAAGTATGTTCGCTCATCTCTAATGTGCACATTATAAATCATTTGTGGTTGTGAACTAGCCACCATTTGTGCATGGCACACAAATATATCATGTGCATGAGGGTTTACTGTATAATGCCATTTCTGACATAGAAGTATAGTTTGCTCACCAATCTCATCAGAGTAAAAGAGCATACTAATGTGTGAAAAATAGCATTGTGAAATCTTGTCCCCAATCCTCTTATTATTTTTTAGGCCTACATAAATGTTCTAAGTATCAGAAATAGTTGTATAAAATTATTGCTTTAAATTCACACACATTTATACAGAGCTACCATACTTGTTAATCATTAGTCACACCGTCACTGACATATCGTAAGTGACTGATAAGTTGGACAGTTTGCTTTATATGGGTGGTACAGGCTTGAGGTCTTTTTCTCACTCAGTTTTCTCCTAGGGGGATATTAAACTAAATTTTAAATACTAGTTAGACAGCGTGCTGAGGGTTACATTCTACGGCATGTCTCCTTCAGGGAGAAAAACTTACAATTACTTTATTACTAACATCTTAAAGTTTACTGATATAGCCCAAAGAAAACATTTATAGTAATAGCAGTTTTTGTGACACCTCTTCTAACTTCTATTATCTCACAGCCAGATAAGCTATAACGGTATGAAAATTGCTGTAGTGAGTATATTATGCATCTCATGCTGCAGATCACACACTAGTTTGCTTAGGCCAATCTCATTATACACTTATTTCTTGTATTTTACAATCTTATGTAATCATGCTGCACGGTAATTGGGTCAGCAAAATCGTATGGGTGTCTCCAGCATATCATTTAAAGATAAATTAACAATCACTGAGATTGAGAGCCTAAACCATGTTACTTCTTCTAAGCAAAAAAGTAAGACAACATGTCGATGGCATTACTTACATATGCTAAGTGTCTGGCTGAAATGCTGGATTTGGTCCATGTCTTATATATTTATGTTAATTTAAAACAAACATCAATATTTAGAAGGACATAAATGGGTGAATTGCACTTAGATATTACTGAGATAGACTTAAGGGCATGTACCACCAGGATGAAGGACTGTATGCCATGAGCCTGAGAGGCGTCTAGGCTCCATAGTGGTAATGGAGCCTGGAGCCCATCAGGCTAATTTGCAGACAGCCGTTAATCCTGTGGGTAGATGTCCTTTAAAACAGAATGTGTTTCGGACGCATATGCTACTCAATGTAGCTATGAAGGTAAATACTTGCTCTGGGTGAGGTCCATCGGAGCTGCTATCCATGTATAAATATGGGATCACCCCTAAATACGATGCCTTTAGATCAAAAAAGCAGGATCAGTTGGTTGTACTGTTATTCATCAAACAGATTGTTCTTTTGGGATATACTCACACAGTTTGTTTTAAAGAAATAATCAGAAAAACACCAGAGGTCAGAAAGCAGATCATTCATTCTCAAGTTAACTTTGAAGTAACCTTATACTCCATAATCGTTTTTGATGAGTCTCAGAGCATCTTCTATGATCCAGATCCTTGACGGAGCATACCCATGAAAACAAGTTTCTTAACCCCTTCCGCTCTGCGACGAATATATCCGCTGCAGAGCTATAAATGGTGTATGAAAGAGGGCTCACGGGCTGAGCCTTTTCATACAGAGATGGGCTTTGCTGCATATGCTGTGAAGACCCATCGCTAACACTTGTGTGCTTGCGCCGATCACGGTATTAACCTCTTATTTGCTGTCGGCAAAGCCGCTGGTGGCAATGAAAGCATGGCGGACATGGGCGTGCCATGGTACCTCGATCGTCGCTCCCTCGAACATCATCGGGGGGCGGTGATTGATTGCCATGACAGCCTCGGGCCTTCGTCAGACCTAGGCTGAGATGTTTCTCCATATCGTTACAATGAGCCAGTGGCCCCTTGTAAATGATCACATGCAAAAACTCCATATACTGCAATACAGTTGTATTGCAGTATATGGTAGGAAAGATCTGACCATCTAGGATTAATGTACTCTAGAGGGTCTAAAAAATAGTGAAAAAGTTTTTAAATGTACAAAATGTTAAAATTCTAATCACCCCCCTTCCCTAGAACTGATATAAAATATAATACCCGTAAAAATCACAAACACATCAGGTATTGCCGCGTCCCAAAAATGCCCGATCTATCAAAATATAAAAACGGTTTATAACCGGAGTTGACCTCCGAGACGGGAATGGAGCCCAAATGTCCAAAATGCGACTTTTACACCTTTTTACATGACATAATAAATGTAAGAAAAGTGATCAAAATGGTTGGCACAGCTCAAAATGGTACATTAAAATTCGGCTCATTTAGCAAAAATGACATATCCAACAGCTCAGTACGAAAAAAGTTATAGCGTCAGAAGATGACAACATTTTTTTTTCCTTTTTCGTACACATTCGTTTAATTTTTGAAAATGTTATTAAAACGCAATTAAACCTGTATAAATTTGGTATCACCACAATCGTAACCAAACCAAAGAATAAAGCAGAGGTGTTATTTGGAGCGCAGAGTGAAAGACGTAAAAACTGAGCCCACAAGAACGTGACGCACATCTTGTTTTTTAATTTTTCCACCATTTAGAATTTTTTTCCAGCTTCCAGTACACAGTATGTTATATAATAACATCACGGGAAAGTAACATTTTTGCGCACAAAATAAGCCCTCACACAGCTCTGTACACGGAAAAAATGAAAACATTATGGATGATCCTTAAGGGGTTAAATGTACTCAGGATAACAAAGTACCACATTCACTGTTCTTAACAAAAATACTTACCTCCGCTCCTCTTAAGGGTCTTCCAATAAAGATAATTCTCACATCTCAATCCCCTAGTAATTTTTACACAATTCAGATCATTTTAACCCCTTACTTTGCAATTTTAACTCAGTTTTAATTGCTGTTTAGCTCCTATCACTCACCCCTAGGCTGCTCAGTGCTAATCCCAGGGTGTGGGTGAGACCTCTCTAAGCAACACAATACTGTATTATCTAGTTATCTAGTTCTGTGGGGTGACAATGTGGTTGCATTATTAGGGTAAGGTGTATATACACTTTCATATGGCTTTTGACATTGTACTAACACCCTGACATATAGAAAGAGGATAAGACAGATCACAGATGCATAAAATGGATGAGATACACAAAGCATGACAGACACAGGCTGACAGACTTTTACACTGTTACATCTGGTTTCCACACAGGTATGTGCCCGCTCCAGTGGCGTAACAGAAATCTGAGCCCCATAGCGGATCCCTACCATTTAAATAAATATATACATATTTGTACAGACATGTTTATACAATCACACACATTTACACACTCATATATGGAACACACTACCATTCATACACTCTTAAATACATACATTTATATTTATACACCAGATAAAGTTATAAACTCTACTCACTTTTATATATTGTACACATACATGTATACACATATATGCACACATTTATTATCTTATATAACCATTATACACTAATACCATACCGTATATCAACTCATATAGAATAACACACTGCGTAATGTACATATCCATATATTGATACACACATACCATACATACACATCAACTATGCGCTCATATTTATAGTACATAGACATTATTATTAATACATTACAAACAGCATGCATCTTAACTTTACATACAGTATACCTCACCATATATACACATGCATACTGTATACACTCCACATATATACAATTACATACTGTATACTCACCATATAACACGTCACATACTGTATACCCTCCATAACACTTACATGCAGTAACACACATATACACACATATGCATATACCACACACCATATACATATTGCATATACACACAGCATATATACACATGTGTGTATACAAACGGCATATACACATACTGAATTACACTGCGTAGACATGCAGAATATGCACACATACGGCATAATACTACATACAGCATATACACATATACTGCATTTACACACATATAAACACCATATACATTTAGACAGATTTACATAAACACACTACATACAGCATATGCATATATAAATACATACACATCATATATATACACGATGTGTGTATGTATTATATTGTTATATATATATATATTTTATGTTGTGTCGTGGGGCAGGAGGAAAAGTGGCTGGCTGTGGCCGCTGGGCTGTTGGCGATGGACCCGGCTGTGGCCACGAGCAGAGGGAAGGTTGGCTGTCACTGCAGGAAGGAATGGTCTGGCCAGTAGCAAACTGTGACAATGACGGAGCCTGCCGGCGAACTGGTTTTGACAGGCCGCTATATTGCAAGAGTGGTGTCAGTCCGGCCACAGATATGGGCCGAATATGGTGGGATGGGCAGGGCAGGAGACCGTTGGAGAAGGCTGGCCCCTGTCCCCATGCAGCTATTGATGTTTTATGCCTCTGACCAAACGCCCGCGACCATTGTCCAAGCCTAGGTCGTTGTATGCAGGAGTTGCGTCAATGCCTTGCTCCCCTTCCCCCGGATCACTTAATCCCCTTGTAGTTTGTAGTTTGGCAGCTCCTTTCTCTTCACAATGTGCTGACAGGGAAAGTGATCATGTGGCTCTGTGTAGGGGGTCAGTGACTACCAACACCCAGCAGATGAGAGACGAAATCTTCCTCTGCACGGCTGTCACCATACAAATCCAGATGTTGCCCGCCCTAAAGTCGAAGTCTAGGGGCAACTGAAAATTAGTACAGAGCTGACGATAAGAGACATTTTGGACTTATATTCTGTGAAATGCTGTAGTTACATGTGAATTAGAGAATGTGTTATTTTTGTTATCCTGAGTACATATAAACTTTTCTTTGTGGAATCCCCTTTATGTTGATCCTGTGCTGTCTCATTGCTAGTCTTGCCACCCAGGAATGCTAGAAAATAAAAGTAATAATTAGCAGCACGGAGAAAAAATCATCCACCTCTTGCATGACATCATCACCGCCTCACTCAGGCATGTGATCCCAGCATCAACTGCTACTTATAATTTTTTTTCTAGCTGATCTGCTTGTCAAGACAGCGTAGGACAACACAGAGATCAGATGAAAAGTGAAGGTGATATTTCTAGCCTTTTTTTTTTTTTAGCAGTTGATTTCTTTTAATTTGGGTTTTCTTCTGTTTTGATGTGTAGAACTTTCGCGCAGAGAAGTAATTGTGTCTGAGGACAAATCATACTTTACTCCTACGGCTGAAAATGAAAGTAAAATCAAAGGTCATATAGGGTCTCAAATTGGCTATAAATTAAACATTGACTCAATCCGCTAAAAAACACATTTGCCTACCTGAAGTAAAATGGTTATTGGTCTCAGAATATGGGCTAAAGTTGTTTTTTGTTTAAAAGATTCAATTTTTCTTAAAACCACTACTAAACATAATAACAAGTAAAAGGTTGTCCCCAATTTTGAACAAACACCCACAAAACAAACGGATGCAGTTTTTTTTTTGAGTAGGTTCGCTGCGTTTTTGTAATTTTATTTCCTTGCTTTGTACTGGTACACTTCATGGATATTACATTTCTGACATTAAGAAGTAAATTTTAATAAAAAACTGAAAACGAGCTCTTACACAGCTCTGTAATGGAAATAAGACTAAGTAAGGAATTTTTGAAGGTGAGATAAAAAAAAAAAATGTTTCTGTAAACTTTCCCGAACTTTCCCTTGTAAACCCACACAGACGCAGCAAGATAAGAATACATTGGGGCCTTCTTTACTAAGGGTCCCGCGGCCGACATTTTCATCAGTTTCCGACTTTTTGTATATTGTGCCGGGGATAGTGTCTGGACCGCGATTGGATTTTTGGCGCATCAGCGCCGGCTTTTCCAATCATAGCTACAGAAATCAGGGGGGAGCGGGGGCGTGGGCATGAGCCTATGTTTGAACTAAGCGCTTGGATTAACATTTCAACTTTGTTTGCAAACTAAAGCACTTACGTGCCCGGAAGAAGGTAACTCCGTTTGACCGTATCAGGGAACGACACATCGGGTAATCTGCGCACACTTTCTTCTTAATCGTACAGGTGTGGTGCATTCCGAGGAAATTCCTGTGAACGGGGGATCCACGCAGGAACCGGGTAAGTAAATGGCCCCTTGTTTGTGTTGAATTGATAATCTTTTGCTTGCTGATCTCGCTTTAACAAAGCCGAAACATCAAGTGTAACAATTATGCAATTCTATATATTAAGCCCTCCTTTTCCCTCACTATCTGCTATATACGTGTACAAAACTAATTCTCAGATACATTGCTCCGTCCAGTGAATGAAGATGTTCCTTTAAAAAATCTATCAAATCTGTTACGTTATAATACATATTAATTTATGGGAAGAACTTTTATAGTTCAGTTCATCTGGCCACATAAAAAATGAAAATTTGCAAAAATGAACCATTTATTTTAATGATGCCATCTGGCTAGATAAAATCTACAGAACTATATAGTGGGATAGTACTTAAAACAACCAAAAATGCCCATAACGCAAGTATATATAATTACAATAGATCTTGAGCTTGGCACTGATGTCCTCCAAAAACAACAAAAAAAAAACAAGGTATAAAGTGAATGTAAAAGTATACGTGGTACAGCTCCGTAATCCCATGTTTTACAACGGTTCTTTCTTACCTACACTTTTGCTCTTTTTGTCTGATTTAAGTTTCTTTTAAGTATTAGTATAAAATCTGCTGATCCCATCTTAGTAGCTCCAAGGACTCGGCCATTAAATTCTATATGAGTCTGGACACACTTGGAGACAAATTTAGTACGTGTGTCAAAGCAGCTATTACTGTGCTTTTTATTTACTTGAATAAAATTGACTTCTTGTTTCGGATACAATATGTTTATTACCTTTTGCAGATCCTATTTCCTGTCCTGCTTTATGAAAACTGAGGCGTTTTAACTCATAAATAAAGTTGTTTAATATGAAAACCGCATGTTAACTCTAATTTATAGGTGTTATCCTTTTTACAATGTTACCATTTTGTTATCGTGTAAATTCAAAAATTTTATCACTGATGTGCACTCCATGTAATTCAAAACTCATAAAAATGCTCATTCTCATATATTTCACAGAGCAGCAGCTGTCATTTCTGTTACAAATCTACATAAATCAATTTCTTCTTTTTTTCTACTGTTCTTCATTTGTATGTATTTTTTTAGACATTCTGACCAACTGTTAAACCTTAAATTTAAAGTGGCATTTACCTAGTCATGTGTTATAAAAAACAGTTTTGGTATAGTGCGTCCTTTTATTTTAGGTGGTGATGGTTCAATGAGAGAACAGAAAGTGCAAAGAATTGGAGAGAAACGGCACAGTTGTTTCCAGTCTAATGAAATGAGACCAGCAAATGACCCCAAGAAGAGCTCCCAAATAGTAAGAATGTTAAATTATTTCGCCAAAATAATGAAAAGAAACTTCCTGATCAGTTCCTCACCTCCTGGATTTTTAGGTAAACAATTCAAAGTTAATCTATAAATTTGAAACACTTTTTCCCTCATACTGGTATATTGACAAGTAACAATAACTTAATTTTCATGTTGGGTAGCCAATGAGATGGCAAGTAGACGTATCATTATTATATTGTTGGAACTTTGAAATGCACAACCCCATAGTGTTTTTTAACCTAAACTGTTCATACCATAGCATATAGAACAACAAAATCTGCTCTTGTTTCTTCCTTCCCTTGCTGCTAATTTTGAGTGATGCTCACATCTTGTGTCTCAGGTTGGAGCACAACTGACGTGTGACACAACTGACAAGTATGATAAGGACCCTTGCCTTCTAGGGTCCGCAACGCGTAAACCTTTTTTCACACTGTGCGATCATATCTTTAATGTATTCCTAATAAATTTTTTTCATTTTTTTACCTACCTTTTTTTGACGACGATTCTAGATTCCTCTATTTCCTTCCAAAATCCGCTTACCTCTCCCAGGCGCGTGAACTCCCTTGTCTTGCTGGAGATATAATTCAGAGTCCAATGCAAGTGGTCCACAAACAGGAATACTCCACAACACGTCCAGAAGGATAACTTTTTTTAAAAAATGGCGTCTTTTATTTCATGTTAGCAAACATCATCCACAGCAAACAGATAATTACAAGACCTGGACATAGTTAAACAACGATGCGTTTCAATCCTAAACGGACTCATTTCATGTCATAGTGGTTGTTTGTGCTCCAACATTAAATGCAAAAACGCCTTTCTCCATCTGGAAGTTGGCAGTAATTTAATTATCTTCTGTATAGGATGAAACTTGTCGATCTTTTCAACCCAACGATGTCCAGTCGGATAATTTTTTTGTTTTTTTTTTTATCTGTTTTGCCTTGGATGATGTGTTAATATATAGAATAAAGAATACATTTTAAAACAATATTCTATGGACGGTTGGTAAACTTTTCACATATTCAACTATGTTTCACAGGACTGAGTCCTTTTATAATACAATACATGATACAACAAGGGCTCCCTGTCTCCTGGATATTAATTTTGAATGCAAATAAGACACTTTAGACAAAACTAACTTTTACACACAGGTTCTGGTAAAATACTTCATTCCAACACACAACACTTGTAAACAACACCATGGGTACCTCACACTGGACACTGGTTTATACCACGAAATTTCTATATAACACACATAAACAACAGTGGGCCCTGCTATATATACACACTCATAGGACACACTGGTTACTGCTATGCAAACAATCATAGGAACACACAGTACTGCTAATTACGTGCATCGAACACACTGGGCACTACTATACCACACACACACCACACAGGGAACACACCATCCTCTTCTTCTTACCGCATCCCATCTTCTTCTCTGCCCCATCCCTGGCACAATGAAAAATAGACCTTTTAGTTGATGTATGATGATCTGTAGACCTGAGTGATGATCGTCCCACATGCTTCTGATATCACTTCCAGTTCCTGGTGTTACGTCTAGGAGAGGTAAGAGGCAGTGGTGGAGGCTCTGCACATCTAAGCAAGCATCGAGTAAAGTGCTATGTCCCTGTACGTCACCCTTCTCCGATTACAGTGGGTCAGAAGGGTCTGGTAGTGGTTGGATCATCATGAATTCAACTATATGATGCGGCACTTTTTCTCAAGATTTGGGTTCTTGCTAAAGAGCGTCTTATAGTCCCAGAAAATACAGTAGTAAGTTTTTTGTTTTTTCCAATGTGGTAACAATGATTTTTACCAATTCTTATCATTGTGTTTTATTCCCTTCATTACAAATCAATGTTTCATTTTTAATCATCTTCTACCTATTCAATGGTTATTCCAGAAATCATCATTGTTCATAATTCCAATGGGTCATTACAAATATGAGCTAATATCAATTAGTTGTTATTTAATCCTTTGCTCCCCTTAGCAGACAAATTGTTGTGGACTACACTGTATGAAGACTCAATTCTACTGGGCCTTTCAACAGTCCATTAATTTTGTCCCCCTGGGGTAGACACAGTACAAAGATTGCCGCTGCCCCTCATGGTCCCATCCATGGCCTGCACCTGTGTGGGCAGGTCATGTGATCATCACTATATTTGGCTGTAGTAGTCGTTTGCAGTGCATCCATTATGGTCATGTTATGGTGCCACGTCCAGCTGCGTGGGCAATGTGCAGTGATGGCAGTATACCATCCTTTCTCTGGTAACCACAGTTTTCAGTGGCGGCCATGTTTGTAGATTAATTCTTTTAATCAGAAAAGCAAATCTAGTTTACTCTCCTTTGCAAATTAATGATACTGATTTTGTTGTGTTTATTTATTTATCGCATTATAGGATTTTGTAACTACTAATAGTTCTAATTTTTGACATTATTATACTTTTTCTCCAGTCATATATTGGTATAGAGTAATTAGACAATTAGATGATGCAATACAATAAACAATATTTTTTAATATAACTGGAAAAGGGGAAATTATGAGGACAACAATTTCCTATTTTTAAATGGTTATAAGATTTTGCTTTAGTCCTTATTTCCTATTGCAAATTAATGAAACCTAATTGCTGTTACAACCCTTTTGTAATGAACAAAAGTACTTTTTTTTTTTTTTAGAATACACCCCAATTTTCCCCCTTTCCAAAAATGATTTGAACTTAAAAGTTTTTTTTCCACTTTGGTATGTTTCCCTTTAAAAAATCATCTATCAAATGTTTCCTTACTGCATTTCAGCAATATATGTGTGATTCCTTTCCATATTGCTTGGGACTAGCTAATACATAAAAATGACTAAATGACCTGCAGTGCATTAGGGATTTTTGGTTAATGGATTAATTGATTTCGTATTGCTATCCAACTTCTGTCAGAGGTTATTTCCGGAAAAGTTGTTCCAACACCATCCATAAACACGTTTGTGGCAAGTACATTTGTTCCAAGGCCCTGAAAAGGGCACTTAGTGCTGGAATGCACTCTAAATTCATCTTACTTTATCCACTAACACACAAACCCGATTAAAACAAGCAAAACCACCCACCAGTGTTAAGCACTTAGTGTGTTTGCCTGGGATTTCAAAGGCACTAATGTCTTTGCTATAGGAACATGGGGGGCTGTGGTGGTTGGCTATATAATTGAGGGCATGGGCTGGGCAGGCTATAAACTGGGGCATGAGCAGGCTGTTTATATACTGGAGGCCCCCCCCCCCCATGGGCTTGGCTGCTATATCTAGGGGGCAGGGCTTGTGGCCTAGCTATAATCTGAGGCATGGCAGGCCTGCCAAGATACTAGGAGGCCATGGGGCTGCCTATATACTAGGGGTATTGGCCAGGTACTATATACTGAGGGCCATTGGTTGGCTTATACTAGGGGAGGGGACTGGCTAGCTATAGCTGTGGGGAGGCTATGACCAATGCAATTCCCACCCTAAGTCTTACTCGAGTCAATAGGGTTTTCTCATTTATATGTTCAAATTTAGGTCCTCGCTTATACTCGTGTCGGCTACACTCTTATAACCATATATGGCTTATATTAAATGCCAGAAATCTAAACCATGGAAATAAAAATATTTTTCTCTGAAGTGAATGTATAATAGATGTAAAAAACATGCATATATTATAAAACATCTTTTACAATGACATATGTGTGTTTATTACACAAAGACCAACATAAAGGACATTTTTTTTGTGGAAAACATTCTAAATACATATAATGTGGGTATAACACACATAGACTCGCTCAATACTTACCATTACCATAAAAAATGCACTCATGTGTACAGGCATCCTCAACCGGGTTTACATACAAGATAGGGTCTCTGTAAGTTTGTTCTTAATTTGAATTGTATGCCAGTCAAGAACTGATATTTTATACTTGTAGTTTCCAGACAAATTTTTTTTTTTTGCCTCGGTGAAAATTTTGAGTTTTCACATTTTTTTGCTGTATGTGACCAAGAAATATCATAAAGCTTCACTACAGACCACTTACAGCTGATCGTGGCAGCCTGGGACTATAGTAACATCCAGAGAGCTCATAATGATCACAGTGTCCATAGGGTCCGTCTTACTAGGGGTTGTCTGTAAGTCGGGTGTCCTTAAGTAGGACCGCCTGTATATAACGCCTGAAGATCTAGAATCTAACTATAATTAAACAACAGCTTATTGTTAATGAAAACTGCTACAAATTCTGTACCAATACACTAACGGCGATCCTTACTTCAAGGGAACCTGTTACCAGGAGACCCATTTTTACCACTTCTCATCCCCCACAGAGCATAGTAACATACCTTCATTGTTTTTGTATAAAAAATAGGTTTCCAGAAAAAGATATGTTATATTGTACCTTTCCTTAGCATCTGCTGGTTTTGGGGGGGGGGAAAAAACTAGGCCAGTTGTTCCACTGCGAGTGGACCTTTACAAATAATGGAATAACTCCCCTCACTCGGGATTGGCTGTAGAGGAGCAGGGGGCGTTGCTAAGAAAGTGATTAGGTTTTTTCATATATTTTGAAAGGACACATGGAGGAATGGTTTACCAAGTAGTGGGGGGAAACTGCTCCTTTCCAGCCACTCCCAGTGGAGGATCCTAGTCCACATAGCAAGGTACAATATTACACTATATTTTTTTCTGTAAACCTATTTTATATACAAAAACATAAGGCAGTGTCTGTACTATGCTCGCTGGGGGACTGGGGGAGGTACTAAAAATGGTTCTCTGGTGACAGGTTAAGACACTCGAATAACAACGACTCCTAGTTACAAAACGAGCTTCTGGATGTTGGGAATTTTTACTCTTACTTTAGTCCTAGGCACAATAAATAGTTATAACGGTTATCATAGGTGTCTGTAATGACGCTTTAATTGTAATCCTGGTTCTTATGACAATCCACATTTTTAATCCACGTTGTCACAGAGACCAAAAAATGTTTGTCTGGAGCTACAATTATAAAATAATACCATCCGACTTGCATACAAATTCAACTTAAAACAAACCTACCGAACCTATCTTGTATGTAACCCGGGGACTGCCTCTATACTAAATATAATTTCTTTTCATAAATTATAAATTTCTTTGCTATACTATTGTATTATTTTTAATATAAACCAAAAGGCCATTTTATAATCACTACTGTATGACATGGTCAGCAATATGTGCATTTTACAGAAAAAAAAAAATCATATTTGGTATCTACAACTAGCTTCCTACAAGAGTAATTTCTGGAATCCAGCTTACTCCTTGCATTACCAGAACCAAGGTTAATAATAGTTTGGTACTCGAACCAAGCCTATACATGATACAACTCTCTTCCCATCTAATGAGAAATTCAGTTAATTCAAATGGTGTAAATGAAGAAAAATTGTACAATCAGTCAAATTCTTCAGCTGGCAAGGGTGTCCTTTCATATTTTATAATAGGGACTTACACCGCACCATTTTTGACCGAAATAACAACTTGTTATGAGGGAAGTTTAGTATTTTGTTAGAGTGTTGGTACATCTGTGGTGGAGCCCCCTGTAATGGCATCTAGTAGCCCTAATTCTGATTTGCTAGGTGTATAGGTCCATTTTGTAGATAATTAGATTATTTGTGTATTGTGCTGCACATAAAGGGGATACCACAAACAGACAGGACACATGAAATATTTTAGTATAACACTTTGTAACATCTTGGTCTTGTCACACTTGAGCTGTATTTGATTTATAAAGCCGCTCCCAGGCTTGAACCATGATTGCTTTAGCATTTAGTTTCACTCCTGTACTGTTTTGTTGGCCATAGTAAAATAATGCCAAGCTTCAAAAACATAAATTCTTGCTGTTCATATATTTATCAATCTTGAAATTGCAGTGTTTTCCATTTGTAGTTTAGAAAAACTGTTTCTAAGAGACGCCATGAGTATTTATTGTTATTTATATATATTGTTTTTTATTACCCTTTATTTAAAGAGAACCCGTCATTCAAAATAACCCCTCCTAAACTAAATATATTTTCATAAACTCCATTAGAGAGCCTGCCTCTATCCCTTTATTGGTCCCCTCTACAATGCCTAAAACCTAAGCCTGTATAATGATGTGAGGCTGTATACTGAGTGCTTCCTGGTTGGCGGGGTCGCGCCCCCCCTGCAGCCCTGTGTTGTGCATGTGTGGTGTTTTAGGAAGATAACAGCAGCTCCAGGCAAGCCATGTTACAGCAGAACATGTCGATCATGTGTATCTGATGTCCTGTCTCTCACCTTCATATTAGGAGGAATGCAGCAGCTAGAAGATGCAGCACACACACGAGCCTATGCCATGCTTTCCTATATATTACCAACACAATACTGAGTAGGGGTGGGAGAGGGAGGGGGACAGGGGTGAACATCACTGCCTCTGACCATGTGACAGCCTCATTACATGATAAAAAATAGATGATTTTACATGATTTAATGTATGAAATAACTAGAATTAAAGCTGGGATGGTAATCCTTGTGAGCTGCTCCAACCAGGTAGAGGGTGAACAGGGACTAGTGACACAGACCTGAGACAGGTGTCCTTTAAGTTCAATCTGATTTTCTAGGAAAGGACTGTATGAAGTAAACAAACTAATGACGGCCACAAGGCCTATAGCATAGCCCCCCTTCCCACAGACCAAAAGGTATCTACGCTAACAAAATTAACGAGAGTTACTGGGAGAGACTTGCTTTAATTAATTGCAACACTTAAAGGAGTTGCCCACGTTTAATCAATAATTAATATTGTTTGTATCAATTCATTACTGTGTTGAATTTAATTATTTTCTGTTCTTCTATAGGAAGCTTCACTATCTCCTTATAACACACAAGCTCTGATTCTGTCCTGTGGTTCTAACAAGAATCGGGCGAACCTGTGTGACCATCACATGACCATGGCCAGTTTTTCATTTTTATCAACAGGGAATTAACAATAAAGCTTCCTGCTTACATTTTTATTGTGTTCTCCTCTCCTTCACAAGCTTGAACTTTTTTTTTTATTTCCTTGTTTACAAATCTTTATATTGGCTGTTTTATAATGCGAGACATTGTATTTTCTAAGTGGTGCCATTGAATATTCTATGCCATATACTTAGGACCTGAATCCAAATGTGGTGGGATTGGCAATTGTAATTGGTACAGTATTGTTTTTACATACAGATCCAAGGCAACAACCAAGGGGATTTTACAACAAACAACTTTTCTTGGTTAAAGGAATTCAATCCACAAACTCACAGATAACCTAGGTGGAATAAATTCCCATTCATTTTTGTAAAATGCGTTCGTTTTCCAACTTGGAAGATCCTTCTCGTAACGTATCTTAATTTCTGAGTAGTCACTATCAAAGAATAATGAATGCACAGAGCACAATTAATAGAAAATTCCCAAATGGTATTCATTAACAAAAAGGCTTAATTATAAAATCCACATCACGCACTTTAGTGTCCCTCCGCCTGACAGTGTTTGCCGTTCAAATGGCTACTTCAGGGCATGCCTTAGTGTGGCACTTTTTTCATCCTTAAATCTAAATTCTATTATTATTAATTGTGCTGTGCCCCCTATATACAGGATAAGGATTTAAGTAGTACTTTGCTCACATAATCCAGTGTAGGAGTAGAAGTACTGTGCTAATGGCCCATATATACAAGAGAGAGTAGTAAGTACACTTCTTTGCCATGTCCCATATATGCAGATGGGAGTAGTAGTATGGTGCTCATATGTACACGGATGAGAGTAGTAGTAACTTGATTGCTCATATATACAGGATAGTATAGTAGTAACTGTGTTTGTGCCCATACATACATGATAGTATAGCAATACTGGGGGCGTGCCCCATATGTACAGGAATTGAGAGTATTAAGTACTTTGCTCATATATACAGGATAGGAGTAGTGTTACTGTGCTTTGGTCCATAATACTGGAATAGAGTAGCAGTACTGTGGGGTACCCTTATATACAGGAGGAGTAGTAGTACTTTGCTGTGCCACTATATACAGGATAAGGAGTAGTATTTTGTCCGGTGCGCCATATTATATGATAGAATTAGTAGTCCTTGTACTAGTGGGGTAGTTTTCTTCTAATGTGTTTCTATCCCAGGACTGCTGGATGCCAACACGTCTGTCCCCTACACACTCCCGGATATGTCCCTATTCATGACTGCCCCTTACGCCCACCTAAGTGACATTTAATCATCCCACTTCCCAGGTCCCTATCCCTCTCTTGCTCAGCCTAAACCTCATAGTAGCAGTGGCCCTTCACTCTACTTCACAGGCTTCCGTTCAACTGGAATGTATACACAGCAGCATCCATTATGCTTTGTCTGCAACTTTCAGTGTTCATACCGCGATGCAAGCTTTGGACGCTATCTCTGACACAGACGAGTGTCCAGACTTCAATGTTTTTTCCTGCATTGGTGTTTGATGGTCTGCCCATATAATGACCAGGCATTGAGGCTCCTGCTCTGCGACATGCGAAGTAGTGATTGCGCCAATGGAGGCGTCTGTTGTGAAGTTACTGCGCGATGCCCAGAGAGTGGTGGCCAATCTTTAGGCAGTTAGTCTTTCTGCGCAGAATCGGCCAGGAGCTGGCGAAGAGAATGGACAGCCACTAGCAGGGGGAGCTAGAAACGATTCTGAAAAAGTCATTTTTTGAAACAAGAAGGCATATTTTTTAAATAAATGTGCAGAGCTGAATTGTCAGTTTTTCAATGTATTTAATGGTTAGTTACAAAATTTTGATATGATGACATATACCTTGCTTTTAAAGGGGTATTCGGCTGGAATATTAACGTCTGTCGACAAAACCCTATTATTATATAAATAAAATTAATACAACAATACTCAATGTGCAATTAGTCACAAAACAGAGGCTAAAATAGTTTGATTTTATGATTTACAAAATTTATGGGCCTCTCTAAAGTAGGTGGAGTTATCACTAAGATGCCGCTGCACTGAAACTTCTAGTTCTGATCCTTTAGTTCTCAGTACTCCTCCTGCTCTTGTGCCTCTGCTTCCCATTGATGATGTAACAGACTTCTTGCTCTTTACCATAGTAATGATGTGGTAACTGGCCATCCCGGCTGCACATTACCCGCTCACTGAATGATTCTTACCATATAACACTGGCTAGACTGATGCACTTCAACCTACGCGACTATCAGCCAGACGTATAGGTGATGCACTGACTGTCCAGGCAGGTGCAGGTCACAGGTGATGTGGACATGTGACCAGGGCGGCATCCCTCTTTCCTGTGTCTGCTCCGATTGGACCGCGCGAGAGGAATTAACCGACTGATAAAGGGCCAGTAAGTCATTTTAATTCTTCATTAATTACAGTTTGTTCACAGGCAGTCTGCTAAGGGAGCAAAATTTTAAATAACAACTATTACACATTAGTCATATATTTTGAGTACGCAGTTTGTATATGAATTATGCTGATTCCTGGTAATACCCGCTTTTAGTTTTCAGTCTTTTAAAAACCAATATTTTGGTTATTTGCCCAGGGATCGTCAAATTCCCAAAGCAGGTCAATTCCTTCCTACCTTTATGCCATTTCCTATTTAGCATCTTCTTCATGCAGGCTCTAAAGGTGGCTTTATGAATATTTGGTAACAATGTAGGGATTAATCTAATTTTTATAAAGTTCCATCTTTTTTTTTCTCTCTATTCATAAGAATATGGATACTTTTTCTCTTTAAAGTTCTTTTAATATTTCTGTCTGTTCTTTCTGGCTCTTCTCCTCAGTGGGCATTTCTTTTTATCTGTTAGATGTGTGCCTTGGGAGCATTTTTTTCTATAAAACGATTAATGTTTTTTGTCTTAAAATTATTTTCTTAAAAATCTCAAACATATCTATTCGTTCCTCCTTCTTAAGTGGCATTTAAGTTCCAACTAAATCCAACTATTTTTTCGCTATCTGGAATTACTTTCTAATTTAGAATTGCATGTGTACCAAAACTCTATGTACATTGTGCAACATTGTTATCTAGAAGATCTCTCCATGTATGTGGGCGCTAGGCTGTATTTGTCAGCAGGGATTATGGCAGAAAAGTAGCATATCACCATTGCCGTCTGCAATCACTTTCTCCTGATCTGGACCCCACTGATGTTCTTCTGAAGCTCAAGGATTAAACTTTTAAATTAGTAAGTGCCACGTGTGTTTTCATATTCATTATACAGGGATCCTGCTGTTCTTCATACTTTAATTTTTTGAAGTGTATAATTGAAAATTCCATCTTTTTTATGTATTAATTTAGGTACTTTCAGAACCAGCACAATCTTCTCTTCTACTGTGGCACATGTCATTGAAATTATTGTTACTCATCATCATTATAAAATAGGCATTTGTACTATTTGTGTTTTTTCAGTTATTTATTGTTGCACCATATTAGTTATAGCAGCACTACTACCTGAAGACAGGAAATGCATTTTAAACTTTCCGAGGCGAAAAGTGAGTTTATTTTAATGTTAAAAGAGTCTTACCGCTGTGTTACTGGCTTAAAAAACAATGATTGTCTAAATATATAGTATATATATATAGATATATATATATATATATATATATAATAATGAGAAATTTGCCTACACAAAAATCGCTGGGGTTTATGCTTCAATACAACTCTTGTACAACTCCCATCATTTGTAATGATGACATGAATTTATAAAAATGTTAGGTACCTTTAACATGTTACAATCTCGCATAGATTCACTTATTAAAATAAAACATTTTATAATATTTGTTTCATTTAGTCACCTCATAGAAGGCAATGTCTGCTGTTAGCTCATCCCCCTTTCTGGCAGGTCAGACGAAGGCTATTTAATAACACTATGGACAGAGGAAAAATAATTGTTTCAATTATTTGCGAAATAATGAAGATTATCAATAATTCAAACTTTTATACTCTATTACATTTAGCAAGAATTAATCACTATTACATATTACGTTATCTTTTTATTTGTTTTTGGGTGTATAAAACATTTTTTCTTTTGGAAATCATAGTATGTGCATAAACCATAAGATAACAGTAATTCAGAAAGACAGAATGAATGTCTTGTATTGTGTTTGATGGGATTCATCTAAAGTCTATGATGATGTTAACCACCAGATAATATTCTCAGGTGGCTGCCAGTGACATTGCTTTGGGCTATGAAGATATGGGAATGTCTAATCAAATAAAATAAACGATTCAGAATGATTTTATAAAATACTCATTTTGAATTGCAAAGAGACACTATAATAACTCCTGATGTTAAATAATGTTGCATTACACACATTCTTAGAGGCGTTTTTTGTTGTGTTTAATGCTGTTTATTTGTAATTTCTCTCCTTGAAATATTTATAATAAAGATGCAGTTAGCCACATGAAAGGGAGGTGCCGCCTTAGCAGTTCTAACAACTTGTGGAATTGCCATTTTATGGTGGATCCAATGGGTTCACCTAAAGAATGTCCATAGGCGCTGACAGGCGCCTGCTTTAAAGGTAAAACTAGCCATGAGGAATCTGCGATCAGAGTCTTCTGATGTGTAGATGCCATGCTCTCATGCCGGCGCTGGGGCCCTAATCTTAATTTAATAATCCTGGAACCTAACCTAACTGTTAAAATCTTATTTGAGGAACATGTACTTACTGCAGAGTGCTACTGGGGCGTGTAGCTAGCCTTAGCTTCGCAGTGCTAGCCAGGCTAGTAAACACCCCAGTAGCCTTTGTCAGTTACTTTACCATACCTAAAATAAAGTTTTACATAGTTAGGAAATATGTGCCGGATTATTAAGTAATAGATTAGGGCAGAGGTGAGGAGAATTACCTTACCTATCACATTCCACTCTGATGGTAGATTCCTGGCCTGGTAGGTTTTCTTTAACTTTCATACATTTTTAGACACCATGGATAATGTGATGATCAACAATCTAGCGCTCTAAATGGTCTAATTGTATATGTTGGGATATAATACAAAGCGCATATCCTTAGGAGAGTATATAGGGTCATTTATTAACACTCTTATTTCCGCTTGTTCATATGGAGAATAAACAACTTTTTAAATTGAATCTGTCAGTAAACATAAATGTAAGTAATTTCCATCTCATGTGTTTAATAGGGCAACTTTCCATTAATGGGGGGGGGGGGGGGGGGGGGGGAGAAGTTATGGTAATACTCGGAACTGGGCAAACTGTGAGATAAACATGACCTATTGCCTTTAATATGTTGAAAAAGTGCACAGTTTAAAATCCATTGCCTACATTCTAACTCTACTAGGTATATGTTTCAATGGGGTTTCTAGACATAAGCATAATTCATTTACAAATTGTATGGGTCCTTAAAATATAAGGCTAATATGTAATTGGTTTGTTTAAAATTTAGGCTCCTAGCTCCCTTTAGAAGGAAAACTGCTGTCTGAACATACCCCTGTATGAAGAATTAACAAAATGGGCTACTATGTCTACTGGCCCTTTCGTCAGGTCGTTGGATTTCACGCTGCCTGGTCAGGTCATGTGATCACCATAATATTGGCAGGCAGTTGTTGGTTGGGCACAAGTGCATCCATTCTGGCGCAGTGTTGTGGAGAGCGTCATCCATCACAGTGTCTGTATATGCATTTATTACAATTAACACACATCATTACTAATGGTACGAGGGCAGGACAGTCTGTTATATCATCATTGGGAGCATAGGTCATGAGAGGGAGGAATAGTTCCTGAGAAGCTTAAAAGAGTATGGGACGACTTGGGCCAGCTTGTGGATAACGTGTCCAGCTTCTTTAGAGAGGTCCATAACATTTTGAGACTCATGAAAATCAACTATTTAACTTTAAGCTCCTATTTTGTGACAAATGACATTGAGTTTTGTAATATTTATTTACTGCATATAGGGCATTATGGGTTTCGTAGAACATGTTCATATTCCTGGAATCCCGTTTTAAAGGAATTGTGTTTTTTTTACCCTAAACTGGCCATAGGGCATCATGTTATGACTATCCTCTGTTTATACTTCCCTAAACTTCTCCTAAATTTTCTTTTGTAAAATTCAGCTGTAGTTTATGACTGGCATTTGGATGATCAATGATCAGGGCTGAACCTGAAATCTTGAAATCTTTGTGATAAATGGTGTGAGTAGTTCTGACAGTCCTCTGGCAACTCACAGGCTTAAATGAGACTCTGTCAATCACAACCTACGCGGGTATGCCTTGGCACAATGACTTGATGACACGCATCCGCGCTCCCTTCATGTCAGTCAAGATAAAGTAATTTGTAAGTGTAAAGCTTTAAAAGTGGGCTTATAATTTATCATTTTTAGCACATAAAGCTTAGTGAGGTCAGGAATGAGCAGTCCTTCGTCTGGACGGGAACGATAAAATCCTATTTGGGTCCATTCTATTAGATCGAATCCGCAGACCAATAAAACACCTGGCAGTACACCCACAATTGTGTGGCAGGCAAAAGTCAGAATTTAAAATTAAAAATCATATGGCATCATGCACATCGCTACTAATGTTTTCAGTCATCAACTTGCCATGGCATCATAGTAGCATAGCACAACTGTGAGGCACTTTGGCATTAATTTAAATAGTTTTCTAATTTTTCTAATTGAAGTCGCAGTGTCATATCCGGGGAACAAAGCCTGACGATACAGTTTGGTACATATCGCCCAACCATTGGCCATTCAGCTTATCTCTATTATTAAGGGGTGTCAAGGAAAGATCTCGCATGTTAGTATGTGTTTTACATACTAGGCAGCTTAAAAAATATAAAAACATCTTAATAGGACTTGTTTGCCATCTCTGTGGAGATTAGGGGCATACCATGCCTGTAATCAGCTCCTACCAGATTCATGAGGCACATTGAAATTTTCTTTCGAGGGGCACCCTCAGATGTTGGAGATAGCAGCCCGCAGTATCTGACCATTGTAATTCTGTGTTGTGTCATGGAGGATGTGCTTGGGCAGTTGAAGGTGTGTGTTTGGCTAATGTTCTCAATCATCTGTCCAAGTCAAGCAGTAGGAATTTCAGAGACGCGACTTTGACATGTAGTGAGCTGTGATTTCTTTATATCTCTAGACACTGTATTCACAAATTAGCCACTAATATTCTTTTGACATAGCATTTATCACAGGCATTTCGCACTGCACTAGTTCATAAACACTAAGTTACAAATTGTGATGTAAATGCAATGTGAATGTGTTTTAAAAGCAAATGTTCACTGTAATGGCAAATCTAATTACATGATGTACTGAAGTGAACGGCATTTCAGGCCCTTGTGTTTAGGTCGTACGTAGGCTTCGTGTTTGATGGCTGAAATGGGGGCACTTGTGTCGGCGTTTTTTATTCTTGCGTTTATTGGCGTTTGCCTCACATATATATGTATTGGTGTTTGTGGTAGCATTTGGCATTTCATGGTTACTGCTGGCATTTGAAATGGCAATTTGCCGTTTGCGCTATGTTTGGCGTTGCATTTGCATTTACGTCACATTTGTTGTTTTATGTGTATATAAGGCTGGAAAAAAAGTATGGCTGGAAAAAAGCCAAGTCGCATAAGTCCAATTTTCAAGAATTAAATACTTGTGTTTTACATTTACCCATAATCTGTCCATTATTTTTGCTCTGGGGCAGAAAGTCAAACCATGTTTCTTTTAACCGTGTAGCAAATATCCGCCATGAACAACCTCATGTGGCAGAGTTCCATAGTCTCAGGTCTCACTGCTCTTACAGTAAGAACCTTGTCTATGTTGAGGTAGAAGAACCCGACCCAGTAAGCCCCCTCCTCATCTAGGCAATAGATGATGCTCCCTGTCGCTGGTTGGAGAGATCCTTATATATCGCGCTGACTACCTGGGGCCCATTTTGTTATCTGTTATTGTATACTAGTCCCCCCTTCCTCTAATAAATTCTTGTTGGTGCTCTCTTCTATGCCTTGCATTCCTTTTCAAGTCTATATGCTCCTATGTCGGCTTTTTATACTTATACACTGTTGCCCAAAACTGTACACAATATTCCATGTGTGGTCTACCATTGATTTTTTTTTAAAGGGGCAAAACTATGTCGTTATCAGGTGCAGAGTCTATTCCTTTTGTTTCTTCTTGATACATACCATAATTTTATTTGCTTTAGCAGCAGCGCCTGGCTCTGGTCAGCTAAATTAAGTTTATAGCCATCCACCAATACCCCCAACTCTTGTTTCAGCTCTGGCAGTTTTACCAGTTATTGACTGTTTACACATAATTGTTACTTTTTGTTTCCTATTATCCAAGTGTATAGACCACACTTCAAAGTCATTAATAAAATACTAAAAAGAAGGGGCCCATTCTGCTGCCTTGTCATAAGGCACATTTCACTGTAATCATCCACTCAACCTGAGATATTCTATTAATGACGACCCTCTGTTTTCTATAATTAAGTTTAAGCCAATTATTTCCTTGTCAAATACACAGATTTTCCCCTTGTCCCAGCAGTCCTCATTTTATGTAGCGCATAATACCCACCTTTTATGGCGGCGGCGTCTGTATCAAATGGTCCTTGAAAAGTCGCTAGATATACAACATCCACAACCTCCCTAGATCCAGTCTGGAACTTACTCACCTCCTCTTTAGAAGCAAGCAGATTGAGTCTGACAGGAACTGATTCCCTCATAAACACATGCGAGTGCTGGTTTATAAGGTTATGCTACAGTGAGATATCTCACTCCAGGATAAGGGCATTGTCTCTACAAACCCACAACAGAAGTTAGACTCACAGGTCTGTCGTTTGGCCAGGTTTGCGTTTTGATCCTTTTTTTGTATATTGGTGGCCAGCATTTGCTATGCGTAGGCGACAGTCACATGGCATCAGAACGCAGTCCTCACGGAATGAGGTCTTGTTCGAGTTGGGCTTTTATCATGGCGTTTTTCGTTGACATGGTGTTTGTGTGGCTTTTTCATTATTGTGGGCTTTTACTGGTGGCTTTGCGTTTTCATGGCATTAAATTGTGTTTGTGCTATAGTTCCCCGAATGTTTGTCATCATGTATGTGTTTTACAACATTGTGTTTTCATTGCATTTATGCTGAATTGAATATGTTTTTACACACATTCGGTGTATGCAATGTTTTATCAAAGTTTTAAAACCGGCATCTATTAGGAGTATAGAGCGATCCAAACACTGTCTGGGCCACTTGATTGGCAGTATGATAGAAGATTAGTCATATCACACGCCTACCAGGCCCCCAGGCTCTCCTCCTCTGAACAGATAGATGGTCAGACACTGGACTGTCTAAGCTGTAATCATCCATATAAATGAGGTGGTGAAAGGTCTCTTAGTTCTCAGACAACCTCTTAATGTAATGAAAGTGCTTTCACATTATGTGCACTTTGCACTAAATTTTCCAAGTAAGAGTAGAAGAAAAATAAGGCAAATCGGCCCTGCTGACAAATCTATGCGGCATTAGACAAGTGAAGATCATTTTCTTATGTATAACTTGTATAAAACTTTGTGGCTGGCTGAGCTAGTTACAATTATTCATTGTCATACATCACATTACATATTTCTAACTTTTCCTTTCAATAGATACGAACAATGAAGCTTTATGGCAGGCGGAGTATAGGATGGTGGTAGACAGGGCAAGTATTCAATGTCATTTTGCTTTGTGTCCTTTACAAGTGCATACTCTTTTTTTGATTTCTCATTTTAGAACACACATATTCTCACCTATTGAATTGGGATTGTGTTGAAAGAAGAAAAGGAACAGAGTTCAAATAACGTGACAATTTATAATGTAATAAGGCAAAGATGGCAAAGAATGAATTGAGCTCTAGAAGCAGCCTTAACTATCAAAGGCATAACAACCCTAATTCTTTTCTATGACTGCCATTCGCATGTTCATTATCTGTATATAATTGTGTCTACAAACCTCTCACATCCCAACACACGGCCCCAGTGCTGAATAAGTATATACGTATAGTCTTTGGCATTACTGCGAGTCACATAGAATCTTCTACATAGCCCTAAAACTTTTTTTTAATATTTAACATGGGTTTAAGACTCTTAGCTTTGACTTTCAATATTTAATTAAAAAATTACTTGGGGCATAATAAATAATTAGCATGTAGTCAGCCATTAGCAAGCTGTTACTTACTACTGATGGTTCTGGACAGAATGAACACTCCTTTTATACACTTGACTTTGGGGATGCCACTTGTTATAGCTATTGATCATAGTCGCATAGAAAAGACTAAAAAAGACAGATACAAAACACTGGCTTCTTTATTGCCAGGCAATCCGCACAAAAGCGCCAACACAACACACCACAGAACGACTGGTCTTTTCGTGCTGTTGCGTTTTCTCATGGCTCTGATCACAGTGGCATTCAAGGTTTAAGAAATTCGCATTGTGTAACGGGCCATTGTTCTGTGGTGTGCACAGCACTGCTCTTTCTTAATCCTGCCTTGACTTGAATAAAGAATGGGCATGGTGTTTTATCATTGAGTGCCCGTTTTTCCATTCTCTTTCTTTTTCATATGGAGTTATCAATTGCTATCTGTCAGGGCAGCATTGTGTGCCCCAAACCGCTGGCTAAAGTATGATATCCTCTGCATCAGATTCCATGTATTTACCTCCTCATACTCTTTTTTTTGTCCATTGATTTTGGGGTACAGACTTTTCATCCTTTTGTCCTGTTTTCATTTTAGTGTTTGTTTTCTACTTCCAGTTCCATCGGCATAAACTTTTATTTTTGTTGAGACTATAAGGGCTTGGCCATCTTGTGGGCATTTAAACTTTTTGGTGTCACGTTGAATGTTGAGGCAAAGTAGCTGTGGGCCTGTTTTATGACTTTCACTATGGCAGCTCTAGGCAGCTACAACTGACACCTCCGAAACAAAACCCTTTATTCTTTGGATCAGTTCCATCATGAGACAACAATCTATTACACTTTTTTTAGTCTCTATTCAAATACTTTTTTTAGGTTTCATAGAATTAACATATTTTAAGAAAAAACTAATGCTGTTTGCCACATTCATCATGATCATATATGACCTTTTGATCACTTTGTATTCAAATAATTATGGCTGAAAATGGCTAACATACACAGTTTTGGCAATGTGGGATGGTTCTGTATTCTTCTTTAGAACGGCCTTCAGCAGCAATGTGATTATGTTTTTTATATTTACAATAGATGGGGACACTAAGCATAATTTATTATTTGTTTTGTTTCTGTTATATTTTCTACGGGAAATGTGGGCAATTTAATTGTTTGCATTTATGTATCTATTGTAAATTATCACAGTGGCATAATGGTAGTGGATCAGGTTCATGATTCGATGACTTCATGGCTATTCAATGTGTGTGTTTATCAGGCAATCGCGAGATGGCATTGCCCGCTGGCAGGTGTTTGTCCTAATCCATTTAAACTTCTGTGATCAGTGTACTTAAAAACAAGGAAGCAGCCCGTGATTTCTCTTCTCGCAGCCCCTACCAACACCACGAATGTATATAATTTTGCACGTAGAGGTTAAAGAAAGGCTTTACATGCTATAGCAAATAATCCTAGCTACTTACACTTAATGAATACATTATACAGCCAACACTGTTTATCTTTGATTGTCTATTCAGTTAGGAAAGACGCCACTACCTTGGGCGGTTACTATAGCATCATCTTAAATCTTGAACGTCATACTTCAATGTATGTTAGCACTGAATATAGTTTGCAAATAAAGGAAAGTACTTAAAATAAATCTACCATTTTTTTTTATTTTTTTATGCATCACTAACCAAACATACTCTTGAGATTCTGTGCAGAAACATATCTTGTTTATCCCTGACCCGAGGGTTTTGGCTCAATAACAATTATTAAATCAGGAACTTGGGAAAGTGGGTTGGCATGCTGGCTGCCTACATAAACACTTACAAGGAGCTTCCTGAACTGTCCAGATCAGGACTAATCACCCTGAGCGAATGACTCATACTCAGAAGCGGGGGATAATAGTTGCTGATTGATTACTTTCTGCCTGACTGTGACATACTTAGTGATGATGTATCGCTCAGGCTTATCTGAACAGGACAAGACTGAAGCAGTGTGCAATAATTTGAAAGCGCAAAAGCCTCATTATCAAAAATGTTATAATTGGTTTTTGTCAGCAACACCACTCGGTTCAGGGATTAAACAAGATATGTTTCACTGCGTCATTGTAGCTCCAGGGCTCATTCGTAATTTTGATTGGTTAACAATGCATTAAAACAAATATAGATATTTCCTTCTATTATCCGCCTTAACAAGAAGCTGGGGGCCTTTTTTATTTTTTTCATATTTCGCATTTTTCCCTCCTCCATTAACCATGTTATCCAAGAGTTTACCAGCAGCGCAGAGCGATTGTAGACTGCCAGATGTCAACTTCCACCAGAACTGATAGTCAGGTCAGTCAGCTTCCTCAAGTCTACAATGAGGAGTGGACGTGGATGTCTGATATCTGTCAGGTGCTGAGTAACTTTGAGGAGTCAACACAGATGGTCAGTGGCGATGCCGCCATCATCAGCCTCACCATCCCACTGCTTGGCCTGTTGAAAAACTCTCTGGTCAGCATGAAGTCGGAAGCTTTGCGCTCGTCACAAGAGACGGGGGAAGAAGATTCCCTTGTTGATAGCCAAAGCACCCTTAGGTCTGTTTCTCAGTGCATATCGGAGGAGGTGGAGAAGGATGAGGAGGAAGAGGAGGAGAATGTTGGCGAGACACAAGAGGGGACCATTGTTCAGTCCTTCACTGTTCAGCGTGTATGGGCAGAAGAAGAGGAGTTGGAGGAGGAGGAAATGGACAGTCAGGCCAGTGAGGGGAGTGAATTCTTGCGCTTTTGGACTCTGGCGCATATGGCAGATTTCATGCTAGGCTGCCTATCCTGTGACCCTCGCGTTCAAAGAATTTATTCCAGCACCGATTACTGGGTATTCACTCTCCTGGACCCACGGTACAAGCAAAATCTTTCCACTCTCATAAAGACATGGGATTAGGTGGAGTGCTGCAGTATACATTCTGTTATCTGCCTCCTGACGAAAATCTGGAGGGCAGATTGAGGTTGATTTGTCCTTAGTTTCCATGTCTTCTCAGCCCTTACTTCTGAAAGTGGTTAATGATTAACAGTGGCAAGCCCACACACCCCCTGTCTGTCTCTCAATTCCTCAAAGGATTGTGTAAATTCCTACCTTTCCTGAAGCCCCTGCAGAGTGAAGTAAAGCTGTATATGTCTGTATTGAATATTGGCAACAGTCCCTTACTAGTTCCATATCGGAAAAATGTTGCAGCAGTGAGACAGATACACCAAACAATTGTGGGGGTGGTCGTAGGGCAGAACCACACCACCTCCCTTCCTAAAACAAACACACCCTATGAATATGAGTAAATAGTCAAAATACCATATATAGTTATCAAAAATCAATAAACTTGTATTAGTAAATCAAAAAAGCTTCCCGTAGGGATAAAATGGAAACACAAAGACAACACACAGACTAATATTCCATGCACAAAACCCGGATAATAATATGTTAAGAAGTGGTATTTTACTCATGATGCATCAACTGCGGTCTCAAGTAATCCCATGTATAGAGGCATCATTGGAACATGTATAAAGCCATCTAAAAATACTGTTTGTGGGGGGGTCCCTCGTGACAGCATTCAATAATTTCACAGGACTTACACATAGCAAATACACATGTGAGATGTCAAATGTTTAAATAAAAGTGTATAAGAGACTAAAAGTGTCTATTTTAAAAAATTTTTGCAGCACAACCCCAAAATAAAAAAGGGAATGTGTCACCAAATATAATCATAATCATTTTTCCATAAATCTGATGTCTACACCTCGTTTACCACCATTGGGCACTAGAGGAATCTTCTTTATACCACTCAGATGATCTGTAATTGGCAGGGAACCTTTGACGATATCCAGCTCATGTTCTCCAGCTAGCGGAGCTGGTTGTTGCAATGTATGCACATCTGTACTAGTAAAGATAGAGCTTATTATGAGGTCAGAGGCTCATCGATAATCATATTGTCATCAAAGGTCATGTCCAGTGCTTCAGGGTGGGAGATATGTCTGGCTTCCTCTAATGTGCAACTAATAATATTTCACCCATTAGGTCATAAAAGAATCAAGGTAGACATATACACTTTTTTATTTTCATGATTTTGCAACATTCCATTTTAACTAGGACATGTACATTTACGTGAGGCAGGAAGCATTTTATAATGGCACAAGAGGCTTATAGGTCTGTCATGTCTATGATAGACCCTGCAGCTCTTCAAGACTAGGAAACACCCTGCAAACTTGATTCAGTCATTAACTCAATGTACTTCCGGGGAACGCATCAGGACAGGTCAGTAAATGTGCCCCAATGTGTATAATATACTTAAAGGAAACCTACCATGAAAATCAAACATTGATAAACAAGGGACACTTACTCATAGATCCAGGCACTGAGACTTGTGTTATCTATCGCCTACTTTTTTCTAAAATAAAATTTAAAAATGATGCAAATTAGACAGAATTTTACTTTTTCTCATCCATCCCACTACCCCTGGACAGTGTAACATCCTGTGAAGTTATAGAAAGAGGGGGCTATAGTAATTAAGTCGATTTTAGAGAGAAAGAGGCCATGGATAAGAATCACAGTGCCCGGATCTATGAGTAAGTGTAACTGATTTATCATGCTTGATTTTGATGGTAGATTTCCTTCAAGTATATACGATATAACCACTATTGGAGGCCTACCTGAGCAGTAAAAAAAATACTAAGACATGTGTAAATGCAAATAAATTAGTAATTGTAATGAGTGTATTTGAACACAGTTATTGCCATGTGCTGGCTTAGGTCATTGACCTCTACCAAGAATAGACATTGTACAACTTCGTGAATGACAGCTGTAGCTCTACACCCTCACTTAAGACTATCTTTATAATTGGTTGCACATTCTAGCTGTATCATCAGCTTTATGTAAAGGACATATATGGCATCATATGTTCTCTTATGTCATAAGTCACATGTGCATGTAGAATGTGAAGGGCAGTCCCAGGATTTCACTATAAATAATAAAGATTATCTGAATGCTCTGGGGGAAAGAATGAGATGGAGCACTAAGCAATACTTGTCACCTGTGTCTCTGTCACTACCACCACCATCTCCCCAAGGGGGGAAGGGGGTCCATCCTCTCTGTTAGTCTGTTTGTCTCATTCTCACACCCACAGTTAACTGGTGTTAGCCATTGCAACTTCACATGTAATAGATGCTTTACAACCATGTCTAATCTAAGGCCTGTTTTTGTATCATCAGTATCTGTAAATAAAAACTGGAGATGGATCTTAAACACAGAGGATGAAATATTTTCATTATATAATTTATCTTTCTTCAGATACCACTTTTTTCTCACAAATACTGATTCAAAGTAATGGCCAAACAACATTTTGAAAATATACTATCCATTACTGCAATTAAAAAGGTTTTGGAGACACTATGTCAAAAGAAAAGCAATAAAAATGCAGCAAAAGCTATAGATCAATGGTGTAAAAGTCCTAAAGGGCCTAAAAGTATTGATAACCTTTCCTTAAGATGGGGTATTAACATCCAGTTTATGGGGGGTCTGACACCCCGAGTTAGGCTATATTCACACTGCCGCAAGGGGGACGTATATATGGCTGATATACATCTCCCACAGATGGCAATGGGCGCATGGCGCCCTACTGGAGCAGTACGGTGCCGCACCGTACCGCTCCATACCTGGGAAAAAGATAGGACATGTCCTATCTCTCCCCGTATTACGGCGCCGTGCGCCATATGTTCTTATGGAGAGGGGCGGGGGTGAGTAGCGCTCACCTCCTCCTCCTCTCCCCGCACTGCCGTATGCCCACCGTGCTATGGCTATAGCACGGTGGGCAATGGCAGCGTGTGATTACAATGTAATGTATAGAAATAGCAACTAACATTGGTATAGCAGCTTAGCTTCATTAAATTGGACAGAGCTGCAAACAGGCCATGTGATCAGTGTTTGTGACAAGACATGTCTGAAACATTGTGGAAGCCATCAAAAAAGGAATGCTACTAATGCTGGAACAGATCATCATCACTAGGGTTGTCTTAACATCACTATGGAAAACAGCTATCAAGCCAGATGAATCATTTAACTATCTTGTCCTGTAAAGGTAAAATTCTATGGGAATAAGTCTACTTTAATCTTGGACCAAACAACTAGTAGATAATGCAAAGTACAACTTGACAGTCTTAAACTACTTTAGATTCATCATCCAACATCAGACACAGTAATAAATCTGCCTCAGCAGAAGACTAGGCATACTTCACACTGGTCTTATGTGTGACACATTGATAACTCTCTTTCAATGTGTCATTTGGACCATAGCACCATTTTGAAAGCAGATATAAGATGTTGACAAATCTACTTTTATAAAAGCCTCTTACAGTATAATTGCAACATCCCCACTATCACTGTATGGGGGCAGATGGGAACCAGGAGATAAGAGCTTGGCTTGCTTGCGCCCTACCAAGTGATGTTACAGTAGCACAGTCCTGGTGTAGGCCTCTTCCACTCCCAATTTTCATTCTGGGGCAGACCTGGTGTATATGACTAGTCCCAGCTGATTGTACAGGGGAGGCCCGTGATCTTTGTCGCTTTAGCCAGGAACTGGCATATAGAACGAACATGATGAAAAATGTACAGATCCTTCATTGCAAAACAGCACAGCAGAAGTATCTGGCTGTGCAATTTTCCACACTGATGACATGCAATGGCTGGTTCAAGTGCAGATAAACTTATCTTTGGTTAAGGGGCAGGAGCTAGTCATCAGCACAAAATTGCACTGCAATTTACCGAAAGGTAAAGGGGTCCAACTAATAGGAAAGCCTGCATCTCACCAGGTGATACCATAATGTAAACACAAGTTATTTAAAAACTTAAATATTACATATTGCACACAATATAACCCCAATTGGACCTCGAGGTAGTGCTGTTACACATAATTGCAACAGAAAAGGAGAAATCTAGAAATTTCTTGATAAAGATAAGTTTTACTCTCTACAATGAGTTACTGTTCCCAGCCGCTTGACTCCAAAGCTGGAGCATTACATGATCCATTGCATTATCATTTTACAGTTTAACCTTATATAATTTTACCTTTTTCGCCAAGTCAGATGCCAGTTGCTGGAGAGATGGGGATGAGATTGAATGAAGGCTGCTATTGCCATAAACTGGATGTTCCAAACCAATATATGCAACTGCATTGCCAGCGAGAATTCTCTGAAAATCCTATAACACAAATCACATAATTTTATTTGCTTAAGAAAAAA
This sequence comes from Engystomops pustulosus, assembly GCA_019512145.1. Classification (NCBI taxonomy): domain Eukaryota; kingdom Metazoa; phylum Chordata; class Amphibia; order Anura; family Leptodactylidae; genus Engystomops; species Engystomops pustulosus. The sequence goes on along the minus strand of CM033643.1, from coordinate 61,482,709 downwards.
AAGGGCCATTTGACCAAGATTCAGAAGTGCATCATATTTAAAAACACACCCATTTGTTTTTCAAGGGTTCTGAAGAGAATATAATTCACATTCACCTGTAACAAAATCAACGCATCCACTCAGCATTTACTTAAAAGCATGGAGTGCCAAACTATTACAATGCTCAGCCAGCTGAAAGGATTTTAAAATATGTTCTTGACACAAGGAACACATCAAGCGTAGTCATTGCTAATGCATTCTGTTCCTTACTAGAAATCCGCATTCACATTGTCATTGTAATAGCATCTATAAATTCATATTTTCAAAAAGACCTAACTAGGGAATCAGTTGTATGAATCATTTGATTCCGCCATACTAATCTCTTAGTACAACAATGAGACAATTTGCATGAAAATATCATAGTGTGGTAGAGGCAGTACATCACAATTACATTTACCTTGTATGGGTGACACAAAATGTACCTCTAAGATGGAAAGCAGGATGGATTTTTTTCCTATTCATTCTTTTTTTAAACAAAATAAGATAAAATTGAATAGAGTTTTTTTCTGATTAAAATATGCAATAATGTTTTTTTTTGTGTATGTATTTAAAGGGCATCTACCACCAAGATGAAGGTCTGTATGCAATTGAGCCTGAGGGGCTTCAGGCTCCATAGGTGTGCCTCAGGCTCATTTGCATACAGTTTTTCATCCTGATGGTAGATATCCTTTAACCTGTTAGATATCCTTTAACCTCTGCGTCTGATATATCGGATGCTCAGCTCTGTAACTTCGTGCTCTGCGTCTGATATATTAGATGTAGACGCTTCCTACATTTATGACATCACCCTGTCTCTTGACAGGGTGAAAGCGCGGCAGGATGTGCCAAGATCGCTAGAGGACATCCCCCTTGACATCGCAGGACCAGTTGATCGCTGCTATTGGCCAGTCAATAAAGATCTGATAGAGGGAAGAGTAGTAATCATGCAGAGGAGTAGTAGTCATGTGGAGGAGGAGTAAGGGAGGTAGGGGAAGGAAGGGAAAGGAGGGGTGGGGGAGGAAGCAGGAGGAGAGAGGGAATTCTTTTTTTCTTCTTCCCCTTTTTCCCCCCTTGGAAATAAAATGTCTATTCAAGTCTTTGCGTGGAATTTTAGAAGCCTAAATGACCACCGATAGTGATGTATTGTGAATGATGTGGCCCGACATCTACCTGGTATTGTGTACCTGGTAGAGACACATCTCATGCCTGAAACTACTGTTTGGCTCGATAGAAGATGGGCATCTTCGGTATTTCACTCTTGTGGTTCCACATTTTCCAGGGGAGTATCGGTCCTCATTCATAATAGGGTGGACATTAAAATCGTATCATCTAAGATTGATAAAAGGGGAGATTTATTTTTTGTCTTGTCTATTATACAAAATTCCTTGTACCTTGGCGTTTATTTATGTTTCTCCCCATTTTTTTGAGGTTTTGAATGCCTTGATCCAGTTTGTGGCAGACAGTGAGGACAGTCCGATTCTGGCTGTTGGCGATTTCAATGCAGTCTTTGATGTGGCATTGGATAGACGTAGTCGGAGGCAAAATAATAGGCGTTCTCCTGCGTTGAGAACTTTTTGTTTGAGTTGGCGATTAAAGGATGTTTGGCGCTCAAAGTATTTCGATAGACCTGCCTTTCTTGCTTTAGTCGCACCCACTCCACGATGACCAGGATTGATTTATGTTTTGCTAATGAGCTTTTTAGATTGAACCCCCACTGGCTTACGATCCTGGACAACGCAGAGAAGATAGTGAGACTGATACAGGAATTTTGGGAGAGCAATTTGGTAGGGGGAATCCGTGATTGGTCTGGGATTCATTAAAAGCTTACATACGTATTTAGACTGAAGGAGACAAAACTAAAAATGGATCGGGATTTTAGGCAGGAGGTGTGGGCGGCTATGTCAGGTTTATAGAAGCTCAATCTACCTATGGCTCTTTTATGGCTGAGAAGGCCCAACATAAAATTTTCTTTGCAGGACATAATTATTATTCAGAAAGGGGTAAACCAGGTAAACTTTTGGCCAACCTTAGGAAAAAAATAGTAATCAGGCTTTTCAATCCATATTAAACTCTTCTCTTCAGAAGCAGAATATACAGATGGCTTGCCCTTTGCTTTTTATAAAAAGTACATTAAGGTATTGTCTCCCATACTAAAGGTAGTTTATGCGGCGGCTTTTTTAACAGGTGCCGGGGTGAATGACGAAGGGCCGCTATAGTATTGATTCCTAAAAAGGATAAAAATGAAATAGAGATGGGATCTTACAGACCCATTTCTTTACTGAACTCTGATATCAAAATCCAAGCAAAGATCCTCTCTTCTAGGCTTAAAAAGGCGATCTCCGTTATTATCCAACTGGATGAGAATGGATTAATTCTGTCAAGGGGTATGGGGCTCAAACTCCACAGGCTGTTTTCAGACATACAGTTGGGGAAGAGGAGTGGCGTTACCTCTGGAAGGTTTTCGGGAGATTCAGATACAGGCAGTTCTATCGCAGAGGCTATCAAGCTTGTTAACGACTTTGGCTTCTTCTCAGGGTTGAGGATTAACTGGGAAAATCAGTTCTCCTCACCTTGGATGAAGCTATACAGGAGGAGGTAATGCAGGTAAGGAACCTCAAAAGGGAGGATTCCTTTAAATACCTTGGATCAGGATTTCAGCAGATCTGGGGCATTTTGTGGAATTAAATATCAACCCTCGTATTAGTAGGGTTAGACAGAGCATTTCAGGCTAGATAAAAATGCCTTTTTCCAGGTCCCAGGGTAGGGATAGCTAAAATGATTCTTCTCCTTCAGTTTTTGTATCCATTGTCGGTTTCTCAGGTATGGCTCCCCCAGAAATTGTTTAGAATACTGGAGAGGCTATTCGGAGACCTGATATGGGGGAAGAGTAGGGCAAGGATTAGAATGTCCTCCCTTTGTTGCAACCCTGAGGAAGGGGGATAAGGGGTTCCATATCTTTTTGGCTACTTTCTAGCTGCACAATTGGCTTTTTGAGTAACAAGGCGAAATTGTAGTGCTTCTGGTAGATTAATTGAATTGAGTATGGGTAATAGGGATTTTACTTGCTCTTTGTTGGAAAGTGCAGAATTAAGGTTTAGCAATTATAGGAAAATACACATGGCAGGTTTGCTTGAAAGAAGTTGGGGGTCGTATAAAAAAATTAGGAGTATTAATGGTATTTTTTGGTTGTCCCCAATATGGGAAAACTTTCATTTTGGTTAATTTAGATCCATTCCAATATTAGATCAAAAGGGGGGTTAGCTTTTTCTCACAAATTTTGTGTAATTCACATTTATGTGACTTTAATTGGGGTTTGATTGGGGTTTTTCTTATATTTATTCAACTTCAACATGCTTATAATTCACTTTATGTAAGGATCTAGGTATTGAATTTTTGATTAGCACTACTGCACTGAATAAGGTGATCTATCAGATGCATAAATATATAATTCACGGTTTTGCAAAAGGGGTAGTACACTCTTCTATTAAAAAAAAAAATGCCATGATCAAGTTGGGAACATGCCCAGTGAAGACTGGAAGTTGTGCTATAGAGGTATCGGGCTATTCTCCCCGTCTTGGAACCATAGAATGGTACAATTTAACTTTGTTAAATATAACAATAATTATATTATTCTCCCAACGGTTTATTCAAAATGAAACTCAAGGCGGGTTCTAGGTGTCGAAGATGTCTCCTAGAAAATGCGGATTGCCCCCATGTTTGGATGCCAAAAATTAACCAATTACCGTATATACTCGTGTATAAGCCGAGTTTTTAAGCGCAAAAAATGTGCTGAAAAACCTCATCTCGGCTTATACACGAGTCAATAATTATAAAAAAAAATTAATACTCACCCTCCGGCTCTCGGAACCTCGGCGCGGGCTCCCGGTCCTTGGCGGCGGCTCCTGGTCCTCGGTGGCAGCTCCCGATCCTCTGCTGCGGCCCCGCTTCTCTCTTCTATCTTTATAGACGCGACTGTCGGCGGGCGCACAATATGATGCAGCGGTGTTGCCGCTGATGATGGCATCACAGTGTGCGCCCACCGGCAAGTCGCATGGACGCGACTGCCGGCTAGTGAAGAAAGAAAAGAGAAGCCGCCGCCGAGGACCGGGAGCCGCCACTAAGCATCAAAGGTGAGTATCGTCGGAGGGTGAGTATTAAGTTTATTTTTTTATTATTCGCTAGGCATACTGAGGGCAGGCTGTCTAATACATGGGGCAGGCTGTATAATACATGGGGGCAGGCTGTATACTTTTTGGGGCAGGCTGTATAATACATGGGGGCAGGCTGTATACTTCTTGGGGGCAGGCTGTATAATACATGGGGGCAGGCTGTATACTTCTTGGGGCAGGCTGTATAATACATGGGGGCAGGCTGTATAATACATGGGGCAGGCTGTATAATACATGGGGCAGGCTGTATAATACATGGGGCTCTTAGTGGCACACATATCCATAGCAAAGACCGAAGTGGGAAAATTCAGTAGGGGTTGGATTTCTATTAGGCAATAACTCAGTGTCATCTCATCTGGCATAGTAGTGTGCTTCCTTTGATACTTGGCTAGAAAATAGCCATAGGAGAATACAAACAGCTTCTTGAAGCCTACAGTAGCGTTCTATATATTTGATTTCTGGTTGATCTGCTGGTGGCTGTAGTTTCTGCAGTGCATGTACTTGCCAATTCTGAGCAATTTGTAGTGAGACTGCGACCGCTGTGTTCTGCGCTTAGTGGCGCACATATACAGTGCGAACAGGTGATGTCGTGGATTGCTGACAATGCTTCGAGCAGATTGTCCACCACCAGTCAGTCTTCCACGCAGTCCACCCATGTCACCGAAATCCCCACTCCTCCAGCTCCTGCACCTCAGCCTCCTCCCCCCCAGTCTGCCCCCTCCCAGGAAAATTTGGCATTTGAACCGGCATACTCTGAGGAACTGTTTTCTGGACCCTTCCCACAGTCACAAACCACTTGTCCGGTTGCTGCTGAGCAATTTTCCGATGCCCAGGTTTTCCACCAGTCACAGTCTGTGGGTGATGATGACCTTCCCAGCAGAGGTACAGCCATATCCTTGTTCCTTAATACCCGCTTCCATTTTAACCCTTTTCCGCAGCAGCCCCTTTTGGTTTTTGCGTTTTCATTTTCCACTTCCCACCTTCAAAAATCTCTAACTTTTTTTTTTCCTTTCCAGAGTTGTGTGATAACAAATTGCCCTTCAAAATGGTGGTATTTAATATTCCATGCCATGTACTGGGAAGCGGGAAAAAAATCCAAATGTAGTGAAAAATGCATTTGCTTGTAGTCTTGTGGAATGGATTTTATGGATTTCAGTGTACGCCCCAAATGACATGTCTACTTTATTCCTTGGGTCGGTATGATTATGGGGATACCAAATTTGTATAGGTTTTATAAATTTTTCGCTGCTCCCTGATGACGTCTCAGGGAGCAATGATCCTCGCCAAAATGGCGGCGAATTCGCCGCAAATTTTTTCCAAGCTGCCGGCAACTTTGCCGGTGGCAATCAGTGGGTTAACACTCGCAATACATGTTAGCACCGACCACGGGTGTTACCGGTAAGCTTTTGCTGCAATTTTCAGCAAAAACCTACAGGCTATGGAGAGGGCTCACATGTTGGTAAGGGGTTAAAAGACCTGCAGTACCAACCTTTACTGTGACAGCATCTCAATGATCAAGACATTATTGGATGCTTTTCACTGACAACAGCACCTTTTATGATCTACTTATTGCTGAACGCTATTAACTGACACAGGCTAGTTTTTAATCAAGGTATTATGATTTATAATTTTGCAGGAGCTAAAAACAATACAGAGATAGGACCTTCAATATCTTACTGGATGATGCAGTAAATGTGAATATTCTTGCCTGGTTTTTCCAAGTATTACTGTGTAATTGTCACTACATTGAGGAATTTGACCCACTGTGCCACAAGACCCATCTCCTCAGAGTGCAATGCCCCAGCAATCCCCTTATTTTTCACAGAGCTCCTGATGGTGGAGATGGATGAGCCAAGGGAACACCGGATGCACCTCCAAAGAGATTGGAACATGTGACAGATGGTCCCAGGGGGACTAGAGAAAACCAGTGCAACGCCAGAGGGACTCACTGTGGAGGAGAACACAGGAACAGCAGTACAGGTCTAGAGGATAAGGCTATATAGCTGAATAACACAACCAAGTAGAAAGGCAGCAGATCACTACAGGCACATCACAAGGTACTTGACCCTCAGGCACTGAGGGAGAGGGCAGGATCCAATAAATAATTGCTAGAGGGCCATGATTAGTTGCTCAGTTCACATATACAATGCTATTATATAACAGGAACTGATATAATCATAGGAAATCTGCAGAAACCAGAGTCAACGGAAACTCTGGATAGACTCAAGAAAACACCACTATGACAGGCAGAAAATCCAGGACTTGACTTAGGCTTGGAAAGCACCTGGTCAACCAGTCAGTGCTGCTTCCTGCGCTGCAATGCAAGTGGCCGGTGGCCGAGGCGGATATGACCAGAAGGGGCAACCCAATCCAAACATAAGATGTGGCGCTGATACAGTAAGTAAGAGAGTACTGGCGTTCTGCAGCTGCCAATTTAAACAATCCTGTATAAGTTGTAAAGATATCCGTGCACTATAGCAGCCTAGGAGTATCCTTATGCAGTTTTTCAGAGGTCTCTAAAAAGGGAATTTTAGATTTCCACTTTTCCTTAACAACAGCAGCAACCTCTATACACCTAAATGCCTTGAAAGGGGCAATTGCTCTGTTTCCTATGTGTAAGGGAGTCTGATTCTATACTACATAGTCACATGTCTTGCTCAGCCAATCGCAGGCATGCCTTAGCCTGTAGTTGCTAAGGGTCTGTAAGCTGCTTGATTGACTGCTTCAACAGTCAATCAAGCAGCTTGGTGCTTTTTCTGAACACAAATTTCTTTATGCTTTTCTGTGCCTTCTGATTACTACTTAATACACAAACAGTCCCAAAAATTTTAAGAGCGATTGTGCTAGTTTCCCTAACTAAACTGTTTTACCCTGGGGCATCAGTCTCCACAGGAAGGTACCTGAGACCTAACTTATCTAGCTTGATGGTTGATTCAAAGGTGTGCATTCCGCTATTTTCTGATACATGAATTCATGACCCTGCTTTTGTTGTACCTTTGGCTTGTACTTTGGACTCCCCCTATCTGCTGCCTGCTCGGACTCTGAATATACTCTCAGTTCACTGTTGCTTTTCACAGGCATCCTCTGACCCACCTGAGTCAGATGATATCAATACTGAGACTATTCCATAAGGTAGAAACCTCAAGCCACTGTAAGCCCACCATTACACAGCGCCTTCTGACAGCCTATTATTAGGCTTTAATTCTTCAGTTGCCTTTGATCTGTATTATATGGTATGTTCTTTTTATAGGGGTCATCTGTTTTTTTGGATCCTCATAAAACACAGAAAAATAAATACTGATGTAACACAATCATTTACCAGTCTATTTTAAGTAGTAAGAGACAAAAGACAATGAAGAGGTATAAGAAAAGATATCCCAGAAACAACTTACTATTGATGATACAATTATCTACTAACATAGAGTTACAATAGCAAGTCATGTGCAAGCATAGTGAAAATATTGTAATAGTTTTTCTTAATATGTTAATTGTAGCCATTACTTATAAAACAATTCATGAAGGAGAAGACATGCTTTGTTCTTCAAACATTTTTCTAGGTGTTACTTTTCTTTTGAAAATATTTTGCAACTTAATGTCCTATGGCTAATGCTGCATGTAGTTAAAAGATGGCAGAAAAGTGTCTTGTCAGAAGGCATAGTCTCTTTTCTCAGCTTTCTATCTGTTTTACACATTGTGCGGCATGAACCAAAACAGGTCAACTGCAACAGGTTATATTTATAAAGAATAATTGGTTGATGACATTTATGATGTCAGCAGTACAGTGTCCTAGCATAGTTTCATACTTTAGTCATACATAAGTATACTTCAAAGCTCTGAAACCTAATATATTTGTTTTCTCACACGCTGTCACATGATGGAAACATTATCAATTTGCTATTTTTTTGCTGCAGGCTTTTGAATTTTATATGTATGTTTACACTCTCCCAGAGGTCTTTATTATTGTATGCTTGTTGAATTGAATGGCTTTTGATCGAGACAAAGAATAAAATATAACATAATTATTGAACTATTACTGCTCTACAATTACAGAACTACAATTTACATTTCTTGGAGTTTGAGTTCTGTACAATTTGATATTTGTATGTAAATTCATATTTGTTTTCCATTTGAAATGAAAAAGAATGATGTATTTGAAATTTTCTAATAAGCCAAAAAGCTACAGAAATCAAAGATGCTAATTACCTGATTAACTCGGGTCTGAGGGAACACACACACAAATGGCTAGTTTATGATTTCAGCAAGACCCATAACTATCCCTTAATGACCATTCAATTTACAGAACAGTGAAAGGGTCTCATGTGAACATCTTTTGAGGGTAAGGGAAAGATTTATCAAAGCTTGTGAAATGATCAAAGAAAAGGAGTTTGCATTAATATTTATCAAAGAAATGCTGGAAGCCGCATGTAAGAACTGGAAGAAGAGCAGATCACGCTGTTAATAAAGACATGGTTAAAATACCTGGAGGAGAATTATGGGTAGATTATCTCAGCTACTACAGTTCTTACTGAATTAATATAATCCCTAAAATGTAAGATGATAGCTGTTATCATTTCCATGTACAATAATGTCAATTATTCAACATTCATCATATTTATTGAATTTATGTTGTTTTTATTTTTGCTTGTATATTTTCAACATACATTTTTATGTTAAAAAAACACCATTTTACCATTTAAAACCATTTTACATATTGTTTTATAATCGTAAATGCCAAAATATTCCCAGTCCGCAACACAACTCTGGGCCATAGGTTCCATAGGTTTGAGCTTTCACTTAAGGATCATTTAAGTGAAGAACACAGTTAAGAACACAGTGAAAAACACATTGCAGATGTTTCCATACATCTGCTAACTTATCAGAAGACATTAGTGCAGAAAGGTCTTCTTCACAATAGTATGTGAAGAACAATATGTGTGAAGAACACATTGCAGATGTTTCCATACATCTGCTAACTTATCAGGAGACATTAGTGCAGAAAGGTCTTCTTCACAATAGTATGTGAAGAACAATATGTGTGAAGAACACATTGCAGATGTTTAGCACAGGTCATTCTCCTTTTTGAAGTTCCACGAATATTCCATTGAATAAAAAAAAAACGAAGAAACAGGACTGACTTCCTTATTTCTCAATAAAATGACACATTTTATTGGTCCCCTTGGTCCCCTTGAAAAATGCTTGAGTCTCCCATTGACTTCAATGGGTCTCGTTATTCGAAATGAGCACCGGAAAAAGTTCGACTCGAGTAACGAGCACTCGAGCATTTTAGTGCTCACTCATCTCTAGTCTTCAATATTTGTAATCTAGCATTGAGAACATCAAGCTCTGATGTCAAATTACAAACTCAAACTACTATCCCTTATTACTGAGAAACTAAATTTAAAACTCATCACCAGTATGTGCTGCTTTTCTATTACATTGTAAAAAGTATTTTTTACATATATAATTATTTCACACTTTTCAGTCCAAAAGGGACAATACATTGTCACAAAGAACTCACCTTGTAAAAACAATTATGTTCCCAATTTTAATTGAGTAAAGTATTAATGGTACAAGGGCTAAAATAACTACTTCTACTTAGTACTATAACATATTATTACCAGATATAGACATATAAACTTACAGTTAGTAATGAAATCGACCCAACTTGGCTGAACACAAATTTTTAAATCCTGTTAGTGTCCTGTTCGGTACCCAAAACTGGAACCCAACCAATAACATGTGTGATTGGTGCTGGCACTGATCGCAGTTGTTAACTATTTAAATGTCACTGGGACTGGGAGGGAGGCACATTAGATCTGATAGTGTGATAGAGCAGCGATGTAGCAGCTGTGTCCTTGTGTGTTATATCTATCTCATGGATCTCATCCTCTCATCTCTAATTTGTCTCATCTCTCTTTCTGTGTGTGACATACTAGTGCAATGTTTAGAAGGTAAATAAAAGTGTATATAAACCTTGTACCCTGATAATCTAACCACATTCTCAGCTCACAGAACTAGCACAGCGACAAAACGGAGTAAAATTGTAAAGTAAAGGGTTAAGAATCATCTTTATTGTAATCATATCATTGAAAAGGGGATTGAAATTTGAGAATTTTCTTTCATAGGAAAACCCCTTTAACTACTTATTAACACCAGTCTTAAGTCCCCCCCTCCCCCAAAAAAAGAAAAATATTCTGGCTCTAGTTAGACTTGGTGGAAATTCCAGATGTAGTCCCCACTGGTTTTCTGGCGGTAAATATAAACGATTTGTCATGCTGTGGAATTCATAACCCCACCCGTCCAGAATGGCATGCAGGGCAGTAAACTGGCAAAAGTGTTGGAAATAGACTTTTTACATGCCTCTTAAAAAAATTATTTTTAAATGCCTCCCACAGTGCCATGAGAAGAACGTTATAAACCGTTGCATCAAAAATACAGGCCACTGACTTTATTGGGCATATTGTACTACCTTAAATTCCTTGCAGTGGTACTCAACCTCTTGATTATTACCTCGCCAAATGCAGTATAATATTTAGGGGCCCTACAACAAAGCACAAAAAGGGTATCCAAAATGTGGACTACACTTAACTATCTCTAACAACAAATGTTTGGGTATCCACTCCAGTGAGTGCATCTCAATTAGTGAGGCTCAATATTCTTAAAGGGGACCTACCACCACGATTCTACCTCTAAAGGTAGAACGGGTGGTAGGTGGATGAATGGGACGTAAGGATAGCACTTTTTGGGCTAATCCTTACGTCCCGGCTATCCTTTTGTAAACTTTAATCAGTTGATATGCTAATTTAATTAAGCGGCTACTGGGGCGTGGAGTAGCCGGACATGAGGCTACTAGTCGCGGCTACTCCACGCCCCAGTAGCCTTGTTCCTCCGCCTACCATGTAATCTTCGGCGCGCAGCACCTCGTAGCTGCACGCCCTCGTCCGAGCACCCGGCGTCTGCGCATGCGCAGTAGCGCCGGCCTCGGAGCTACGGCCGCGCACCCATAGGCCTGCGTCCTGCGCATGCGCAGAACGCAGGATATTCGCACGAGGGCGCGCAGCTACGAGGAGCTGCGCGCCGAAGATTACCCGGTAGGCGGAGGAACAAGGCTACTGGGGCGTGGAGTAGCCGCGACTAGTAGCCTCATGTCCGGCTACTCCACGCCCCAGTAGCCGCTTAATTAAATTAGCATATCAACTGATTAAAGTTTACAAAAGGATAGCCGGGACGTAAGGATTAGCCCAAAAAGGGCTATCCTTACGTCCCATTTATCCACCTACCACCCGTTCTACCTTTATAGGTAGAATCGTGGTGGTAGGTCCCCTTTAAGTGCATAGAAGATTTTAGGTATAGCATTTTAATTAATGGCTTTGTTACTATGTAGGGTTTCTTGAAGCTTTGAATAAATACAAATATAGTACAAATTGGTTTCCATTACCATTCACTGTATTTACATTTATAATTCTACTACATAATCCTACATTTAGTGCAGGAAGATACTGAAATATATACAGTAAGAATATGGGATTGCTTGTGGTGTATTTCAGTCAGACATTTTTAGATGCAATTTGGCTTCACATAGTCAACTCAAACATAAAAATCTAAAATCAACTTGATGACAATGTTAATAAGAGGGTTTTGCATTCATTCAGGAAATATGCTTAGAGTTTGCAAAACATACTGGGCCTTGGGAAGGATAATTAGACAAGGCACTTTACTTATAATCACAATTCGGTAACACTGCCATTAATAGGTCTTCAATAAAACATTGTAGATTATAAAAAGGCAATCCATGCTCTATTCTCATGTCTAGGTTTTAATCATAAGTACCAATAATACTGCACACATCTTAAATGAAGCAAATAAATGCAATCAGAGGGGAGAATGGGAAACTGCTGCAAAGCATGACAACTTTCATTCTGGGATTTAGAGGAGAAAATAAAATTCTATTTGGTGATGCTTTCTTCAATCTAACTGTACTAATAACTGCTGGTCCCTGTGGAAATTCATACATATGACATATTTTCAGGAGAATGGTAGGTGATAAAAGCATTGTAATCTTGTTGATAGCATTCAACTTTTTCATTTTTCAGTTCACTTTATTTCTCAGTTGAGGAAACATATTTTTAAAACACTAGCCATTTATGTAATGCTGTAAAATAGTTTATTAGATAAACTGTGCATTAAAAGGAAGAGAAAACTAGATTTACCAGTTATACACAATAATAAATAAAGTCTGTTTAAAAGAATGCAGACATTTACCCTTTATGGAAACAGCCATTTTGTATAGCTTAAGGCACAGCCCCTAATCTGACATGAGTTGTTTTATATGGTTATAACTTTTGAACACTTTAACTTAACAAAGTGATTGAGATTTTTTCCCATCACATATTGTACTTCACGTTAGTGCTAAATTTTGTATGATACATTTTTAGTTTATTTATTAAGAACTATTTTAAAGATTTTCAAAATTTTAAATTACTGTATATACTTGAGTATAAGCCGAGGCCCCTAATTTCACCAACAAAAACTGAGAAAGCCTATTGACTCGAGTATAAAGCAGAGGGTGTAAAATGCATTATTCACAGTCTCCCAGTATATAGCCAGCAAGCCCCCAGTAGTATACAGCTAGTCCTCTTTAGTATATAGTCAGCCAGTCCCCAGTAGGATATTTCCAGCCCCCATTAGTATAAAGCCATCCCAATTTAGTATAAAGCCATCCCAATTTAGTATAGAGCCAGCCCCCTTTAGTATAGAGCCAGCAAGCCCCCTTTAGTAGCCAACAAGCCCCCTTTAGTAGCCAGCAAGCCCCCTTTTACATTTCATTTGCATAACTTCTGTGATTAAGTTTACATTGCATCTATGCCCACATCACATTATATTTGCATTTACATTGGATTTACGGTAACATCCTGTTTGCATTCACATTGTGTGTACAATCAGTTTCTTTTGCGATTTTGTAATGTTGTGTTTATAGAAATGCATTGTAAAAGCAATGTCAACAGAATATTAGTAGAATGTGTATGAACACAGCCTCTAGATGAGCATAGAGAAATGACAGTTCACTACTGCTCATGGTAGCTTCTTTGACATTGCTTGCTGCTGAGTAGCAGTCCCTACAAAATTCTCATCTAATCTCCAGGTAAGTGAGGTCGTGAAAGGCCCTCCTTAAGTTGTCCGTCTGAGTTTTCTAAACCCTTCAGAAAAAATTGCAGATAGACAGAGATCCTTTTCCTCACCGTTTCCAAAGGAAGTACACCATGTTGGTATTGTCTGACATTATTTTGGAGTCTCCCATACTACCTAAAGTTCCATGTAGTTAGAGGACTTTGTTTTTATCTCTATGGTCCAGGTGCCCTACAAGTTCTTCCTTGCACTTCCTTGCAACAGCTCCCCATCTCCACAGACTGGCAGTGGTCTAAATGGTTATATCTGGATGAGGATTCCAGTAGACCCCTTCTCTAGGTTTAGCTTTTTCGACCAACATAGGAGATCTATTTTAGGGGTAATTGGAACCTCCCAATCTAATTGGAGATGACTCTTGTCCCTAATCGATAATATCCACTTTTGTAATGTCTTGTGTGGTTTTAGCACCATCTGATACATCTTATACATTGGATACATGATGTGTGTGTCCCCAGGAGTTTCATGGCTGTTCAAATGCTGCACTGTTTCTTTTGTTGTTATAGTAGGGGTGAAATACTATTTCTTCCTATTGTGTCCTGGGAAAGGAAGGAGCTTTGTTTTTCTGAATCTAGGAGAACTCCTAAAAAGATCTTATCAAGTACAATTTCTAAGTATTTACTATCCACTCTGCATTCTTTAGGGTGTCTAGTATCCGTCGCTTGGTCTTTTTCAGCTCTGATGTGCATTGAGCCATCAGTAACAGGTATGGAACAACAAAACAATTTTCTCCCCTTAGTTTTGCCACCCGATAGTGGAGGTTCTTGGAGCTGACAAGATCCTAAATGGCAGAGCACTGAACTGATAATGGACTGTGCTGCCAATAGAATCGGTTACTGGAAATCCTTGGAATTGCTAAATTGATCTGTGTATGAGTATAATGCGTTATGCATCTTTGAGATTGCCGCTACACATGACCGGTTCTCCTGATTAGCAGTGTGGCTGAATTTATGGATTCCATTTTGAACTAGGGACAGGAACAATCACATCCAATTGAATCAGCTCTTGCATGTTAGTCCACAATTGTCTTCTTATATTTGGGGTGTGTTGGGAGAGAACTAGAAATCTTTGTGGGTTATTTTTAAGAATTTTATTCTGTATACGGATCTTAGAATATTTAAGACCCAGGAGTTGTGTCATTTCCTCGCAGGGGGTTAAAAAGGAGAATCTTCGCCCCACTTGTCATTGTCTTGGATCTTGCAGTTGAAAAGGAACCCTTTCCCCACTTTTGAAAGTTCCACCTACACTAGTTGTTTATCACCGTTAAATGCACCTCTATTATCTCTATAGGTGCAAAATTTTGTTGAATTTTTATTGTTTTATTCTGAGGAAAAACTTTTTCCTGAGGCCCTTTCAAGGATAGTCTAAATAAGGCCCACAGAATAATTTACTTTGGAATGGAATACTACATTTTTTGTTTTAGACTTAAAGTCCCAATCCCATTGTTATAGCCATAAAATTAGGTTCCTGGAAGGCAGATTGGTTGCCAATCCCTTTAAGCATTAGCTATATAAGAGTAGTTAAATGACCCCAAGTAAATATCAATGTGTGACATTCTGAAGAAATAAATATATTGTATAATAGGGATGTTTTGTGTGGACATAAAACCAGAAATATAAAAGCAGAAGAAAATACTGTATGTATTCCTGTCATATTTGTATAATATAGTTCAAGATCCTGAGGCATATGAGAAACAGAGCTATCATCTTGCATTTAATAATATGTGTAAAAAAGTCATGCAGCTATAAACATTATATGCTGGTGTCAGTCTGGATATCTGCAAACATTTCACTTTTATTCCAGAATCTTATCCGATAACTGCCACATATACACATGATGTGACAGGTCTTCATTATTGTGACAAGACACTTTCTTCTAAGACACAAAGCTGCTATTACACGGTTTGAAGATTATCCAAAGTAGAATGTAACATTTATTGTGTACTATATATGTATATATATTCTTTACATGTGAGGTGAGTAATATGTTGCTCAGTCCTAAAAGATCCAAGACAAATAAGAAATCCATTATTATTGATAATCGTGCTTATTATTATTCTAATGTATTATTATTACGGTTTTAATGTTGTAAACCACATCTCTGGTTACTGATGAGATGCTAAGATGGAATCCAGTATGATAAACATCTGAGGAGACCAATGAATTAAGACTCCCAACATGGCACACAATTGATTTATTTCTGATTCCAATTCTGATTGAATCAATAGCTTCCATTTTGGCTTGCCTAGAAATGCCCAAACAGCAAATTACTGGTTGAGGCAAGTCACTGTCCTGGGAGTTCATTGGCTAAACTTCTATTTCTAAGTTTTTATTCTGTTTTGACCATTGGTAGGAGATCACTGAGATAAGTGATACTTGATTTTTCGAGTTATTATGGAAAATTTCTAAAAAATGTTGTCCTGCCTGACAACTGCTTTAACCTCTCAATAGTTTTAATTAATATTTAAGCTTAATGTCACGGTTACACCCGCAATCCTTGGTACAGATCGCGGGTGCACCCGTGCCTGCTGCCGCGGTCCCTGCTCCTGCGGTCCCTGCTCCCTCTGCCCTCACTTACCTCTCCTGGCTCCGGCCTGTACTCTGGCTCCCAGCGTGTAGGCCGCATGCTTCTTCCTTGCAGTCACACGCTCCTGCCACTAGGACAGTGACACTGCCATGGACAGTGTCAAGGATCCGTACTAGCTTCTGGGTGACCTTCCCAGCACTATTGCCCAGCAGTCCCAAGAGATTGCGGCTCAAAAATAACTCTTGGACAAACACTTCTGTGACTCCTCCTGTTACTTCTGTCCCCCAGCCACGTTTTTGGCACCGAACTCTGGATCATCAAACTGACGTCCTCCCAGTCCACTCCCAAACGCACTAAGTGGGCATGTGTTGTTTCTTTGCTCACTGGAGAGGCGCTGGACTGGGCTACTCCTCTATCGGATAGTGGTGACCCAGACATGTTCCTGGCAAAAGTCCAGTCCAGGTTTCAACCACCTCAAGTTCGACCACCTCGTCTATCTTGCATGGTTCAGGTGTCCCCAGTTTCTCCGCAGCTTCCCAGAGCTGCACCAGTGGCCCCCAAGCCTCTGCAGTTTCCCAGAGCTGCTCCAGTGGCGCCCAAGCCTCTGCAGCTTCCCAGAGCTGCTCCAGTGGCGCCCAAGCCTCCGCAGCTTGCCAGTGCTGCTCCAGTGGAGCCCCGGCCTCCACAGCTTGCCAGTGCTGCTCCGGCTTTTCCAGAAGCCACTCCAGTGACTTCCAAAAGCTCCACCGGCCTCCCCTGAGGCTGCCCCAGAGTCTCCATCGGCCTCCCCTGAGGCTTCTCCAGAGTATCCCCCGGCTTCCCCTGAGGCCGCTCCAGAGTCTGCCTCAGCTTCCCCTGGGGCCGCTCCAGAGTCTCCACCAACCTTTCCTTGAAGCCGCTCCAGAGTCTCCACCGGCCTCCCCTGTGCCTACAGCTGACCCAGCCTGTGGCTTTTCAAGTCTTCCCTGTGCCTGCACTCCTCCTAAGGTGTCTCATCACCAAGAAGAATTGGAGGAGGTGAAGAAAGAAGAACAGTGGGCTGAAGAAGAAGAGAAGAGGGGCCCTAAGGGGGGGGGGGGAACTGTCACGGTCCCTGCTCCTCCTGCCCTCACTTACCTCTCCTGGCTCCGGCCTGTACTCTGGCTCCCAGCGTATAGGCCACATGCTTCTTCCCTGTAATCGCGTGCTCCCGCCACCTAGGGGGGTGCGCGCGGACTTATCCCAGCCTTAAAGGGCCAGCATCCTCCTTATTGGCTCTGGCATTCCTGGCTCAGCTATATAGCCTGGTGACTCCTAGCATCCCCTGCCGGATCTTCAGGTCATTCTACTAGAGAGAAAGCCTTCCTGAGCATTCCCAGGCGCCCCTGTGTTCCTATGGTGATTCCCGTGTTCCGTGGTGTTCCTGTATTCCTGTTGTCCTGTGGCGGTCCTGTTGTCCTGTGGCGGTCCTGCCTGCCATCCTAAGGTCCTGCCTGCCATCCCGAGGTCCTGCATGCCATCCCGGGGTTCATTCATTACAAACTTTACTATGGGGGCACATACCGTTAAGAAAATTATTAAACAGAACTGGCACATCTTAAAACACGACTGGCACATCTTAGGGCACCTCCTAATGGAACCAAAAATAATTCCCCCGAAAATCTAAAAGCATTAAGAATCAGCATAAATGTAAATAAGCACCAGGAAGATTTGGCACAGGTTTTTATAGGTTTTTATAGATACACACGATGTAAGGTGTGTAGAACCACGGGAGAGTCATCTGTGGGAGGGATTCACAATTTCTCTTCTTCTGACAATTCACATATATATGATCTAAAACACTTTGCCACTTGTGACTCGACAAGAGTCATTTATATGATCATTTGTCCTTGTGGCCTTAAATATAAGAACCACAAGAAAATTAAAAGTTAGATTTGGTGAGCACTTTAGAAATATTAAAAAGGGCAAAATGGATCATGCTCTGTCTGCCCACTACGAAAAATTTCACCAAAAAAACCCTAAGGGCACCACTTTTTTTAGTTTAGAAGAAGTAGCCCCACATTGGAGAGGTGAAGATTTAGAGAAAAAAAAATGAGTCGGAGGGAATCCTTCTGGATTTTTCAGTTAAAAACTCCTTTAGGATTGAATGCCGATTTCGAAATCAAATGTTTTCTTTGATTAGGTTGACTAAACATGATTCCATTCTAACCATCATTATCTAATTTTATGTAGTAATAGCTCGGAGAGCTGTTAGAACAGCACTATATAAAAGCACTATGTAAAAGCACTTGATATAAAAGCACTATGTAAAAGCACTTTTTACACATATGTTATATGGCAAATTTATCTAATTTAATATTGATATTTCACATATTTGAGTATTATTATGGTTTAAAGAAAAATCTAGTTAGTTAACAAACAGTTAACAGCTATTCTTGTCAGCGATCACTATATATAGTTTACAGCTTACGCACGTCGGTAAGCCCCAGAAGAAGCCGAAAAGGCGAAACTCGGAGTCAGGCAAGCTGTACCGAACGTGCAACATTTTGTATTCAAGGCCTTTTTAATTATTTGTTGTGTCAGTATATTGATTAAACTTTTATTATATTTTAATCCAAAAACTCGCTGCACCATTGCGTCGTCTTATCTTCTATGGGAGCGGAGTAAGAACTACCAAAGAGTGTAATGTAACGTAAAACAAGAAGGAAAGAAGTTCCAGTCGGAAGACCGGACCCGTGCACCTGCACACCCGGAATTGGTCAGTGTTTGAGAACTCCATTCACAATCGTGGGATAGAAGGACACAATCCTGGGAAGACGAACAAGGAATACTTACCCTCACCTGTGTGCCGCGTAACATAAGGAAAGAGGTATTTGAATATTTTTGTAGGGACATTTAAGAATCCAGACGAAAAAACGTTTGCTTGACATCCTGAGGTCCTGCCTGCCTTCCCGTGGTCCTGCCTGCCTTCCCAATGAGCGACCTTGTGACTCCCCGGCACAGCAAGACCATCCCGCTTTGCGGCGGGCTCTGGCGAAGACCAGGAGTTTACTTAGACTCCGCTCCCGGGTTTCGACTAGTGTTGTTATCCCCCGTGGTGGTCCAGGGAGTCCACTTACTTAGTCCTAAGGGACAAATCCACATAGACTGCGACACTTAATTTTTAATAAATAGTTTAAATTAATAATTTCCCCAATTTTTTTTCTATGAAATAAAAAAAACATTTTTATATTTTGATGTTATATTTGCTCCAGCAACTTTGTAGTCCTTTTCCCTGTTTGTTGCGATTGAATGTAAGATGCAGTCTTTTTG
The DNA here is from genome assembly GCA_019512145.1 of Engystomops pustulosus. Taxonomy (NCBI): domain Eukaryota; kingdom Metazoa; phylum Chordata; class Amphibia; order Anura; family Leptodactylidae; genus Engystomops; species Engystomops pustulosus. Next base: position 61,463,522 of record CM033643.1, on the reverse strand, counting down.
GGCAGCTAAAAGCTGCATATTAGGGCTCGCATTGGGGCAGATGAACAAATGAAAATACACTGGAATTGTAGTTTAAATTTCACCAAACAATAATGGCCTCCTTGCTCATCACTTTATGCATTGTATGTTTTAGACACTTTTTGAAATTTCCAGCAGAGTAGAACTTCTGCAGAATTCCAACACAATCATTGAATATGTGCAGCACTGTACCACTCCATACATGGAAAAAGATAGGACATGTCCTACCTTTCCCCTCTTGTTACAACCCATACCCAATGCATTGCTATGGAGAGGGGAGGTGACACCCCTCTTTCTCTCCATGGCAGTAGGCATACTTTTGTGTGAATGCATTCTAAGAGTATAAAATAAGTCATGAATGAACTAAGGTCTTATAATAATTCCTATATTTATATAGCGCACACAAATTACACAGCACTACACAGAGCTTGCCAAATTGGTACTTGTCCCCAATGTCTAATCAACCTACCAGTGTTTGGGAGTGGGGGAGGAAACCAGAGGTCCCAAAGTAACCAACACGCAAAGACGGAGAGAACATACTAACTCTTTGCAGATGTTGAGTCTGGGACTTGATCCCAGGTCCACAGCGCTGCAAGGCTGTAGTGCTAACCACTAAGGCTGTAGTGCTAACCACTAAGCCACCATGCTTAAGGTCTTAGGTTGTATTTATGACTGGGCGCATTGTGTGATAGTAATACTCCCACTGCCTGTATACAATGTTCCCGGAATAAATCTACACTAGGTCCAGCTGGGCATAAATTTCTGCGATAATTCTGACCCGTTCCACTCCCAGTAAGAACAGCGTAGGGGAGAAAAGAAAGTCACAATTCCTTGTCATTCACGAGGAATTGTGACTTTTTCCATGGCTTGTTTGCCAGAAAACTGGCATACAAGCCGAAATAAAATTCCCCTGCTTTCTTTAATGGTTTCTTTAATGATTAAACCTTAAACAGTAGAATATTTTAAATTGGAAAATACAATTGTAACAAAACATTATGCTAAAAGATAACACTAAACAGTTTTCTAGCACTTCAGAAAAACTCTGTAAATATATATCCTGATATTATGAATGACAAGGGTAGTGATTGTGCTTTTTTGCATCTACATAAAATCAGTTTCTATATGTATGAGTGAAAGCTTTCACCTGTCTAGAAATTACAGACTGTAAAGCTTTTCAGCTAGCGCCGATGATTCTTACTCAACTGCTGCATATATTTTGTGATTATCAAGTATAAAATACCTGATTGACCAATTTGAAAACGTCCTCCACACTTGTAATATATGATAATTCATGCAAATGACTGGGAGGTGAAGTTGTTGGTCTTTCACACAATTGCTCTGCAAGGAATATTTTCATGAGTCTTCTTAGCCAGCATGATTAGGTGTAAATCTGATGTACGTCCATTTAACAAACACACTGAACAATCCAATCAAGCTCTTGACCTAAATTGACTGGTACATATTCCGAGAGCCATAACGAAGCACAGTCTGATCCTACTGCTTCTGTTATGTGAAGATATGGTCTAATGTAGAAAGCCACTTAGCTAATGAACTGTACTAAATATTGCACAGCTACAAAACCAGATACATACACTCACTCTGATGAATTCTGGTAAAAGACAAAAACATCAGTAAATTAAGTTGTCTAAAAAATAGAAGCCATCAAAATGTATGGCATATGACACATATATAAAGATTTCTGTGGTTTCTTTTTAATAACGAAAATGGATACTTTCAAGGGGACCTGACAGGGGTGTTTTGACTCTACATTTGCCCCAGTATGCACAGTATCAAGTAATGACCCTAACTAGTTTACACACCTTATGATCCATAATTGACATATCCCTCAATCCCTGATGTCTAATTCCTTTGTAAATTGCCAGCCAAATCTTGTTAGATTTAAGGTGATTATTGTACACTTGTTTATGCAGCTCTCCATCATGGTAACTAGTATAGGATTATTTTGTTATTTACTGTGTATGCATTGAAAATTTATGCCGGGGGTGTTTTATAATAATCTAATAAAATATGCACCTCCCTGAAGTTATTATATAGAGCAGCACGCACAGATTTATAAAAGGGGTTGTCATGGTTTAGATAATGCCATATGTACAGCTTTGTGGATGATGTGGGTCTGAAAATGAAAAAAATTATGTATACTCACCCTTTCTGGCTCTCACACAGAATGCAAGAAGATGATGTAGTTCCATTAGTGGACCATGTATATTACAAATTCAGGGTGCCCTGAAATTTGTGGGGTCTGTATAAATTCATGTTTTGGTACAATACTGTATATATTATTCAGTTTACATTACATTTTTCTTGGGGTCACAGAGTATATTGCAACATAGTCAACATTGTTTATTTTATACAAAGGAGAACTGCATTGTTTGATTTAGATAGGGAAAGGGTCAATTTTGGTATAAAAAATAACATATGTACATGAAGGGTATATATGATATATGATGAGAAACAGTGTGGACATAAGTTTTAGGAGGGATACTTATGGTTTAGAAATGCAGAGTTGTTCTCCAAGTGACATAATTAGAGATGAGCGAGCACTAAAATGCTCGGGTACTCGTTATTCGAGACGAACTTTTCCCGATGCACTAGTTCATCAAGTATTTGGCCATTTTACCTGAATTTGATTTTGTAGACCTACTCATAGGAAAGATAGCGATTAGAGATGAGCGAGCACTAAAATGCTCGAGTGCTCGTTATTCGAGACGAACTTTTCCAGATGCTTGAGTGCTCGTCTCGAATAACGAGCCCCATTGAAGTCAATGGGAGACTCGAGCATTTTTCAAAGGGACCATGGTTCGGGAATAAAATGTGTTAATTAATTGAAAAAGAATGTCTTCTGATAAGTTAGCAGATGTATGCAAACATCTGCAATCTATTCTTCACTGTTCCGCGCGTATATTATCTCCCGACAAGTTAGCAGATGTGAAGAACAGTGAAGAATAGGATCATTTAAGTGAAAAACACAGTGAAGAATAGATTGCAGATGTTCGGCACATCTGCTTACTTGTCGGGAGATACGCTGTCTCCGTGCCCCGCTGTCTCCGTGCCCCGCTGTCTCCGTGCCCCGCTGTCTCCGTGCCCCGCTGTCTCCATGCCGCTCCGTGCCGCTGCCTGATGTCTCCATGCTGCCGCTGCCCCATGTCTTCGTGCTGCCGCTGCCCCATGTCTCCTTGCTGCTCCCCGGTGTCTCTGTGCTTCTCCCCGGTGTCTCTGTGCTGCTCCTCGTTGTCTCTGTCCTGCTCACCGTGTTCTGCAATGTGTTCTTCACACATATATATTGTTCTTCACATACTATTTTGTTCGCACCGTTCCGCGCGTATCTCCCGACTGGCCATGACAGAGTGACCGAATGAGGCTAGATAGCATCTAAAACATGCAATAATTGACCCTGACACTATAGGGGACGGCATGCAGAGGCAGCGGCAGCAGTGGCAGGCTAGAGAGTCTCATGGCGACATACCCGAAATGGACTCAGGAGGTGAAATGATTTCCTATGTGAACAAAAGGTTGACGGTATATTTAGTCGATAACACAGCATGGTGGCGACATAGTGACCAAGTTCCATAGTGGACCTTGTCAGAAACGGCGTTGGTCAGGGCACGGATGATGTTGTCTGACACGTGCTGGTGCAGGGCTGGGACGGCACATCGGGAAAAGTAGTGGCGGCTGGGGACCGAATACCGAGGGGCGGCCGCCGCCATGAGGTTGCGAAAGGCCTCGGTCTCTACCAGCCTATAGGGCAGCATCTCCAGGCTAAGCAGTTTGGAGATGTGGACGTTGAGGGCTTGGGCGTGTGGGTGGGTTGCACTGTACTTCCTCTTGCGCTCCAGTGTCTGGGGTATAGACAGCTGAGAACTGCGCATGGAGACATTGGTGGATGCTGTGTAGGATCGTGGAGGCGAAGGTGTGGTTTTCGCACGGGAGGTGTTTGGGCCGGGGTCCTGGGCAGGGGAATGACTAGCAGAGGCAGCAGATGACAGAGGGGAAGGAGCAGTGGTGTGCCTGGTCGTAGGTGAATGGCCTTGGTTCCATTGAGTGGGGTGTTTAGCATTCATATGCCTGCGCATACTGGTGGTGGTTAAGCTGGTAGTGGTGGAACCCCTGCTGATCCTGGTGTTGCATAGGTTGCACACCACAGTCCGTTGGTCATCTGGTGTTTCTTTAAAGAACCTCCAGACTTTCGAAAATCTAGCCCTCGCCACGGGAGCTTCACTACGTTAAACATTTGGCGCTGATGCACTAGCTGTGGCCCTGCCTCTCCGTCTGGCTCCACCACTGCCTCTTCCAACCTGTTCTCGTCGAGGACTCGCCTCCGTCTCAGAAGCACTGTGTTCACCCGGCCTATCAACCCAGCTTGGGTCTGTCACCTCATCATCCTCCGATCCCTCAGTCTGCTCCCCCCTTGGACTTCCTGCCCTAACAACCACTGTCTGACAACCGTGTCTCCTCCTCGTCCGACACCTCTTTACACACTTCTTCCACTACGTCAACAATGTCATCACCCACAGACTGCGACCAGTGGAAAACCTGGGCATCGGGAAAGATCTCAGCAGCAACCGGACAAGTGGTTTGTGACTGTGGGAAGGGTCCAGAAAACAGTTCCTCAGAGTATGCCGGTTCAAATGCCAAATTTTCCTGGGAGGGGGCAGACTGTGGGGAAGGTGGCTGAGGTGGAGGAGCTGGAGGAGTGCTGATTTCGGTGACATGGGTGGACTGCGTGGAAGACTGACTGGTGGACAAATGGACAAGTATGTTCGCTCATCTCTAATAATGACCAATCACATCAATTTGTGTTACCAAGAAATTGAACAGCATTGCATGTCTGATTACAGTCAAACTGTGAGGCTGTACAGGGGATTAAATGAAAAGCAGAATCTTTTAAGGTTTAGCAGCTTCTATTTTTTATAGGATCAAAAGGCCCTATTGAAGTACATTTAAAGTTATGTATAGTAACAGTTACTGCATCGCTGCATGAATATGAAAAATAGAAAAACTGGTCTTCGATCCAAAAAATATATTTAGTCAAAGTGTGAAACATGACAATAAATCCACAACACTCCTGACATTCATAACTAAAATCTAGAGGTTATACCTAAATATTATAAAATATTTTACATTTAATGCTGCAAGTCCACTACATCTTTAATTTCTAAACTATTCCGGATTTAGACGCATAGTGATAAACCTGTACTCAGAAAATCACACTCGCGGAGACCACTGTTGCTCTCAAAAGATATCATACTCATTCGTCGGTGTCTAGGTTTCCTGGGAAAACTCCACCTTTGCTATTCTATTGGATCAAGACAGATGTCCTTTTATTAATATTAAATTGTGAGACCAGGACATGATTGTTCCCATTATTTTCTAATACAGAGTATAGAATTGTTAGAATAAATACAGGCAGTCCCTGGGTTACGTACAAAATAGGTTAGGTTCTGTGGGTTTGTTCTTAAGTTGAATGTATGCAATGGTGAGGTTGGAAACCGTATATTTATTAATTTAGTCCAGACAATTTTTTTTGGTCTCGTGAAAGTTGGATTTGTAAATGTTGGATGTCATAAGACCAGGATTCACAATAAAGCTTAATTGAGGCACCCTTTAGTAACTGTTATAGCTTTATTGTAATCTAAGTACAGCAAATTACACATTACCAAAGGTCTGTTGTTGAACTAGGTCATCTGTAAGTGTAGTAGTCTTAATTCTCTGTTAGAAGGTCCATTGCCCCTCCCCTCATTACTGTAGTATTGCTCCATTTGACGACTTGATTATAAAACGGACATCCTGTAACACTTTAAAACTCATATGGTAAAGACCAAAGCAGCTGTTTGAAGGGACATCAGATACAAAATTGTAGAATTGCACAAGTTGGAGAAGAGGCTGAATCTACAATAGTAAGAGAACTTAGGTTTAAAGAAATTCAAACTTTGGGACAATGAATTAGAACAATGGAAGACATACGAAGACCATGTTAATCTCCCTCAATCAGAAAATATGATGGGGTCAAATGACACGTTGAGCAAAAATCCCCAGAAACCACAACGAGGAAACCTGTGAAATGACCTGCCAGAAAGCTGGGATCAATGTCAGGAAGGGCTACTGTCGTAACACGGAGTCTAGGCAGTTCTGGACTATAATGTACCACTTATGACCTTGGTATAGACGTAGGAGATAAAATTCCATAAATGAGATTGCTAGTTAAAGGCATTGACTTAGTAGATCTGTCTGATACCGTATAGCTTTACATCTTTTATATATGTTATATATTAACTTTGAATAGCATTGTCTAGCAGACCTGGTTTGAAAGGCATGTCTTAATAAAATTATACACGACCCAGTGAAGGTTATCTATGAGGAAAGTATTTTATTAACGTTCCTCATTAAACTAATTTTTGAATGAGAACTCTTATAATTATAAATAATCCACTCACAACTGAACATCAAAAGTAGATGCCCCTAGGCTTAATCCTTAGCTCTGTACACGGTTCAATATACACGCTTCATTCTTGACTGTCTGCTGTCACATTTGAAGATAATACTTTCTGAAATTCTGATATCTTATGACGCTTATCTATAAGCACACAAAAGCATTATTTAACAGTGGTATGGTGATGTTCTATAGTGGAAAAAAAATGGTATATATTATTTGCTTTAAGTTTTTTTTTTTATATATTGTTGCCTATGCAACATCTTTGTAGGAAATTAACAATCATAATATAAAAAGGTATTTTAGGTGTGTAATTCTGTATATTATTAATATATAATATATATCATTTCAGGATACATACACTGTGACTAGCACAATGAGCCATACACTACTATACAACAATCCACAATCAATGTGGATACAACTTGTTTTACTAGATTTTATTAATTATAGTTTACAAACAAGCTAACTCACTTTATGATGACTAGAGATGGGCGAATCGATTCAAACGAAGTGGAATTGGATACGAATTTCTACTGCTGTAGCCCATCTGCCTCAAAGTTCGACGTACTGTGCGTTCAGAGATGCTCTTCTGCCTACCTTGGTTGTAACGGGTGGCGACTTGAGTCACTGTTGCCTTTCTATCAGCTCGAACCAGTCTGCCCATTCTCCTTTGACCTCTGGCATCAACAAGGCATTTCCGCCCACAGAACTGCCGCTCACTGGATGTTTTTTCTTTTTCGGACCATTCTCTGTAAACCCTAGAGATGGTTGTGCGTGAAAATCCCAGTAGATCAGCAGTTTCTGAAATACTCAGACCAGCCCTTCTGGCACCAACAACCATGCCACGTTCAAAGGCACTCAAATCACCTTTCTTCTCCATACTGATGCTCGGTTTGAATTGCAGGAGATTGTCTTGACCATATCTACATGCCTAAATGCACTGAGTTGCCGCCATGTGATTGGCTGATTAGAAATTAAGTGTTAACGAGCAGTTGGACAGGTGTACCTAATAAAGTGGCCGGTGAGTGTACATCAGTCACTATTCTGATGCTGCCACCCGCCTGATGCCACACATCTGCTGCCAGTTGCTCCATCTGCCTCCCACCATCTTTTGCAGGGACTGGAATTGTCACCCACCTCTACACTCTGTGATTGCGCCACTTTCTGACCTCCTGCTGCTTCTGCCACTGCTGCCGCCTCCACACACTAACATTGTGCCACTCTGTGGCCTACCATGTTGCTGCCACCTCCAGAATTTCTCATTGTGCCACTCTCTGACCTGCTGCTTCTGTCACCACTGCCGCCTCCACGCTCTAACATTGTTCTACACTCTGGCCCACCATGTTGCTGCCACCTCCAGAATTTCTCATTGTTCTACTCTCTGACCTGCTGAGGCTGCTGCCATTGCCATCAATGCCGGCATGTGTGTATCACGAGAGGAGGCACATCCTCTGTATCATATAGCTAGTTGACTGGGAATAAATCCCAATGAAAATAGCTAAGGGTGATAGCTGAATGAAATGCCCTAAGTTAGCTAGCTGTAGATAGGAATTAATTGAGACAGCAATAGCCTACAGAGGTCAGACGTCCTCCTGCGTGAATTTTTGTTTACCACACTAATGAGGTGTATATCTACTGGGTTGTAGGCGCAAACAACCATTATAGTTTATCCCATTTATTTTTTGTCATAACAATACCTCTGATGAACCGCTGGATAAACTCCAGTGGGGAAATGCGTCACAGTGTCTTTACGCTATTTGAATGATTCTCCAGTCTATCTCTTAACAGAGAAACCACTGGTGTGCATATCTTTTGGGTAGAATACGAAAACACTGGGGAAAAATTTGCATTGACTAGAGATGACATGTATTATATGCACAGAAGATAGTATAAGTATAAAAATTGAGATTATAGTTACTCTCTATATTCGTTCTCTCTGAACCCAGAGGTCATCTTACACACCTGTAATTGAGTTTTGCCTATTCTTATAGACCACTCTTGAACCCCCGTTTTTTTCCTGTTTTAATAGAATAACAAATAAAGTTATTTTGTTTTAAATGTCCTTAGTTTACAGGCAGTAATTGGACATAACAATAGTTGGACATAAACACGTGCATTGTACGTTATCTTTGTGAAAGTACTGTGAGTCTTGTAACATCCTGATAAACATTAGGTAAATAAACAAAAAAAATGATACTAATATGAAAGCATAGATATGCCAAAATTAATCGGTAACCAATGTGATGCTTAAACTGTCAGTGCAGATTTTTCAATGCACAATCACTCAACAACCAATTCTCACCTTTCAAAACTTGAACTACAACATGTCCTGGTTACTGAAGTGTCAAATGAGCTGGTTATTTAAGGGTTGATTCAACTCTACAGGAGTACCAGATTGGCAATTGTCCTTTTTTCAAATGAGAAAATGGACAGTGGAGACATGCTGAAGCAAACCTTCTATGTTTGAGACTGGCTGCAGAAGGGGATCAGGGGGCAATATAAAGATGTACATCTTCTGCAGATCAGGTAAAGGAGCCCAGCAGCTACAAGTAAGGCCTTTGTTTTAGTGGATAAATTAGGTCTGGTCTATCAATCCACAATGTTTTACTTAAGATTAAAAGATTGTTCATGTATATGTAAAACAATTACAGTGAGGATCACTAAACAAGTCCATGTTGCATCATTTAAATCTCTGCCATTGTTGAAAACTAGAGCCAAAAGAACATAACCTAATGATTTTTTAAAATTACCTACAATGACAGGCAGCGCAACAAGGTAACAGTTATTAACTAAGGGTTTTCGTGGCAAGTGTTTCTAGGTACACAGTAATGATAAAAACGAATCTGAGATCAAATGGTATGGAATTGGAAGGGGACACCAAATAGTTTTTGCATATAACTCTTATTTATTCTGTCACCTTAATGCTATAACTTGAATTCTAACAAAAGTCATCTTTGGCCTTAAAGCAAATAAGCTAAAATACATAAAAAGAATAAGTAAATAAATCTACAAACCAAACATATAACCCATTTCAATGACAAATGTAAAATATGTAGATATAAATACACCTTATTAGTATTCAATATACATTTCACGCTGAACACATATCTAACATATAAAAACATTCAGGCATAGGGGGTGGTATCTATAAGTCCAGGCTGGAAAGTGGACCGGTTTTATTTCATTTCACTTGTCACTTGAATATATTGTCAATGAAAAAGCATTGACCTAAAAGTCACAAAAAGTAAAAATGCAAACGAACTAAATATTACACTTCAGCTATAAACCATTATGAGTAATACCACAAATGAGGTCCTAAAATGCCATTCCCCCTCCCGCCTCCCCCCCCCCGCTATCAATCATGCATTCTGTTAGCTGGCTCGCAGACAATGTTGTTGTGGAGGACCAGTGTGGAGAGCATGAACATGGCAAACTTGTCATCCACATGATGCTCTCGGCAGGCAAAGCTGAGTGCTTCCATGATTCAGATTCAGTCTTTTAGTTTGTATGTTTATTAAGGGAAATCTACCATCAAAACTCATGGCATGATAAACCATACTCCTAGATAACCCACTGTGATAATGTTATTCTGAACCTTTCTAAAATCAACTTTTAATATTATTGTCTAATGAGACCTTAAGTTGCTCCTGAATGTGTCTCCCCCTTCCTCACTGATCCTTCCTCTGCTGCTAGATGATGTATTCGGCATGCAGGGCAGTAGGGAGGGGGGGAAAGTGCTGAGGGAGGCACGGGGAGACAGTTGTTAACACAGTCTTGAGAAACTGTAGGCAGGAAGGGGCTTTAGGAGCACCTCAGGGTCATTAGCCTAATATTAAATTTTAATTTTAAAAGAAGGAGGCCATGGAAAAACACACATAAAAGACTACCATAGTCACAATGTTCTGGACATATGATTAAGTGCCCCTAGTTTATCAAATTAGATTTCCTTACTTAGAAGCGGTCTATGAAACTTTCTATCTATCATTCATATTTATAAATACACATAGCAGAGTAAGAATTACGACTGCACACGAACCTTTCATCTAAGATTATATCACACAGTACATAAATATAGATGTGAAATTATTGTATATAAACAAATTCATAGATTTCAATTAATCACTAGAATACAGCGGAAAAAATAATATAGAAACATCGCTGATTTAAAATTTCCCTACTACAACATAATGAGAAGGAGGTCTATATTTCATGGTATATTACTTTAAGTATGAGAGACAGAAGAAGAGCCCTGAAATTTGCATATTGTGCATTAAAATATGTGATATAACTTGATAACCAGCATGGAATTTGGTCTCTCTCGGAGCCTTTAGTTTTTCTTTATTGAGCTCCTTGAATGAAACCTTGAAGGGTTTGTCTACTTTTAGCAAACTACTTGATATGGTTGTGTATGAAAAGTGATATACTTTTATGTCATCATTTTCTCTCTCTTATATGGGATGGGCAATCCTAATATCATTTTCCTGATAACAGTCATTGTGATTGACCGAAACCTTTTATTCTGGATTGCATACTGAAAGTCAAATGAAATATAATTTTCTTTTCTTGAATTATAGAAGAATGCACCAGATTTGAGTTGCCAAGTACTTTCTTATTATTTCTGCGTCATTCCTCATTGTTTTCTATGCTTCTATGTCTACTTCCAGTGGGATAGATCTGCCCAAGGTCATGTAAGGGACATGCTTGTGGCATATGAGCTGTTCTCACAAGAGTAATCAGGGTCGCGTATGATAATAACAGCTTGTGCCCTGCTTGTCATCACAACATGGCAGGTAGCTTTTTGAGAAGGCAACACTATTTAGCACAGTTATTATAAGTGAAGAGTGTCAATATGAGTGCCATCTTCCATAGCCAAGGACTCCATGCAGATCTCGGCCTTTTGGGTCGATGGGTGATATCAAGCAAATTCAGAAAACAGCCCTATATGGGAAGACCTGGTTGAATGACGCAGAAGTGAGCTGGGACAACAGTTTAAGATTCCAACACAGAGCTCAAGCACTAATCTTCCCCATAAAGGTATGGGCCATCATGTATTAAGTCGCCAGGACAGGGCACACAAGGCCCCCTGTGCTCATTTAAGTTGTCCAATGACCATCGGATTTTACAGAGAGGCATGGGAAATAGGTCATGTGTGTCAGCGGATAATGAAAATATATATCTTTTTGGTATCAACTATTATTTGCCGATTTGGAGAAAGAAGAAGGATGATCAAACCCCCAAAAACACTACCCAGCCGTGAACAATGAGTTGGTAACATCATACTTTTAGTGTGTGTGATGGAGGCAAGGACAGGATGATTGCACCATAGTGAGGAGTGATTATGGGACATATTGTTTGCAGATTTGGCCAATGACCCACCGCCCCTCAGTAATGATGCTCAGATTGAGGATGACACAGCCGGGCAGGGCACCGAGGAGTGGCTGCACAAGAAGCATTTCAGGTGCTGAGTGAAAGGTCAAAAAATAAACTGTATCTGCTATGAAAACACACTGGTAGAAACAAGTGTTGGTACCTTTCATCAAATAAAATACAGAGGCATTCGTTTTTATTTGAATAAAGGATACCAAAACACAATTTTAAAAACCTTACTATGCTTGTTGTTGTTCGTGACTGCTAGTGACTGTACCAGTCTGATTTGTATATTTCACCTATGGTGTGCTGTTTCTTATATCTTAATATAAGTGAGCTAGTGTTTCAGGGGGTACTTTATAATCTGATCCCTCCGCCCCACAACACTAATCTTACTGAAGATGATTTACACTCCTGTGTTCTATATTATGTTTACATAAGGCCCGTGTGTCCACTGTGCTGACACATCATGTTCTCTCTCATACAGCTTCAGGTCCTAGAGCGTGTGATGGCGAACCTCTTTTAGGCACGGAGTGCCCAGATTAAACAACCAAAATCCACTTATTTATCCGCACAGTGTCAACATTTAAGTACAATTTTAGTTCAGTAACTTCTTGCTATTATGGCTTTCAATCGTATCAGTATCGTAATGAACACCACACAGTAGAAAGACATCGGTGAAAAATTCTAGGTTCCCCTGAATAGAAGAATAAAATTTTCGGGCCTGGAGCTGGGAAGGCAATGGCAATAATATTCCAGTTCATCGACCCCTTCCCAGTTTCCCCTTTAGTTTCGGGCAGCACATGTCTCTTTAAGATGGGGGCACACCTGAGCGCAGAAAGTCCTGGGGCCCCTGGGGAATGCCTGAAGATCCCTGTGTGTCTCTTTTGTGATGGCCTGGGTGCTCCATCAGAAAGGGTCCGAGTGCACCCGTCATGGCACACTTTGCCTTAGGTTCGCCAACCACTGTCCTTAGAGTAACCATAAAAACCTGACAGATCTGGAAAATATCTGTATATTGGCAAAAGTTGTATCAGTGTGTACAAATTAATGGCTCAGAGATGTACGGGAAAAAAAAAGTTCTATTTTTCTATTATATCATTTAGTAATAATAAAATGTAATTTTAAAAATCCTACATTGTGATATTTATTGTTTCTATATGAGAGGTCATATTCGTGTGTACTCATGGTGATATTTAAGCAAAAAATTAAGGATTGATTGTGCTTGTGTTGCTGTAATGTGTTTGAAATTAAAGTCTAAGGCTTCAAAAAATAATAAATAGCGAGGTGTCATTTTCTTGACGCAATTTGGAAAGGGGGACAGATGGGTTGGAGGTTTTGTAACAACACTTGTTCCAAGTCATTATGATGTGCGCAGATATTCTGTTGCAAAAGAATCCGTTGCGATTGTAATTATTGAAAAAAAACAACAATCGTTTAAATTAAGATTAGCAGTTTGGAAAATTGGGTCAAACATTCGCCAGGGCAAATCATCATTAGGCCTGGGGGTGGCGCTTTGGATATATGACACTGGAGTAATGAAATCAATGAAATACGTTTTCTAAACATCTAAATCCATGTTCCTAGGGATTAATTTAATTAATAACAACAATAATTTTTAGACTGTAAAAAATGATGGTTTTCTCAGTGGGCAAAAGAAACTGAATATGGCTGGTTACTTATTACCTTTATGTTTTGTACTTCACAAAAAATTTTCTTGTACTGATGTAGCTGTGGTCTTTTTAAGTTGTGAATTACAGTGAAAAAAGGTTGCAAATAAGTCAGTTATTGTTGTTTACCTGCCACAATAAGGAAATGCCGGAATCCCACACTTCTGTCTTTTCTGCTTTAAGTCTCGTCGTAGTAATATTTATTTTATACATTTTTTTAATGGGCCCATGGCAATGCAAAACTGTTGTGGCGTTTCAATTAGCGGCCAATTATTTTCCTAAAGATAAAGCTGCTGGTGAGAAGAGGAGGATAAGCATGTCCAGCAAGAAAAATATTAAGGGAAAAATAAGTAGTGATGTTCCTAGCATATACCACACAACTATGTGAAGATTTAGCATACGTCATTCGCAAGGGGGCACTTTGACAATTTTCTTCTACCACCCCCTTCAGTTTGCAGAGATATCAGTCTCTTATACGTGTGCAGGAAAGTCCCCCATATTCTGGATTTCTGGTACCGGGCATTTTTTATGAATTTTATGTCTCTTTTGCCACTTCTTTGACACAACTTTTTTCTGGTGTTAACCTGCAACATGGTGGCAACTGAGCTGTAAAAAAGCATGGTGCATGTTCGGCCCGTTTTTCTTGTGGATTTTGCATGTTAAATCTGGGGCACGGTCCAACCATGAGCACCTCCGCCCCGCGAAAGCGCCCCTTCATTTCTTGCAGTAATTTGTTTTGGGCATGAAGAGATTAGTACAGCCAGCAAACACGAGATACAACCAAGGGCACACAACACTCTTCGTTAAATATCTGTTTAAAAAAGCAGTCTTCGCTAGCCCATAGACAGAACTCTCAAAGGAACACAGTAGCTCCAGCTCCGCCCTCTCTGCAACCCCAAAACAGCAATAATAATAGTCGAAAACTGTACTATGTCTCCAAAACCATGCGGGCTGCGCAAGTATATTCACGTCACTTCCCTCTAAAATCTGTGTAGGGCAGCCCTACAGAATGGTATGATAATTTGCATATTAGGGGAGGGGTGGCAAAAGCGAGTCTCTTGTCTAATTTATAAATAAAAATGGGCTTCTTTATGTTATCTTCTTCTTTAGTGGGCAGTTTTTTTTGCTTGGGAAAACGTAGTTCGCTCAAGTTTGTACAAAGCTAAATAAAGATTAAGATACAGATTAAAAGATTTTGTAGGCTTCCAGATTACTTCGCTCTATGTCTTAGCTGATGGCAGTATTTCAATTAATGAAACAATAAAGGACAAGAGGAGCTTGGTCAGGAAACCTCAACTGTTATTGTGGCTTCCAGCCAGTGTTAAAACCAGCAGTAACACGAGTGGCTCGAGTTTCGGTCATGTAAGGTGTGTTTGGAAACAACTGCCTTTGGGCGAGATTGATCTCACTTTGCTGGCTGATTCTCATATCTCATACAAGGACCGCAGAAGACATAATTGAGTTGCCTATTGGCTTTCACGTTTCAAGTCAAGAAGACAATGAATGCATCCCCAAAAATCGGTAGAAATCGGTAGGTAGGTGTACGTAGCTAAAGATAACCATAGAATATACAGACGTAACTGTTCTAGATAATTACTGATTAAAAAAAGCTTACATGATCAGTGAACACAATAATTGGGGGATGCCACATCACCCATCTAGTCAGCAAAAAAAAAAAACACGTCAGAGACAAGGGAGCCTTGTTCAGACCTCCATTAGTCCCTGGTTAAGCACGGTCACGCGCATTAATACCCACACCGCGTGTCTTAGTGCTATTCCTGTAAAGGGCTATACACAGGGGAATCATCTCAAACATGGACATAACATTAATCATGGGACAGTAAAATCTTCGAATCATTAGGTGGATCTCGCGAGTCTTCGATGCGCCATATCTCTTTGGACGGCGGTACTAGTCCGGAGTGACAGGACGCAATTGAGCCCCACAATAGTGTTAATATCAGTCGCTGACTCGCGGGCAATACCTTTGCTACTGCCTGGACAAGACAGTCCCCAGTAATGTCACTACAACAGGACACCAGTTAGTCCTAGCATGTAAATCCTGAGCGTTTCATTACCTCTGTGACCTTACCCATCAGGGGAAAAAATAAAGTAATGAACTTGAGGCTATGCAGCATGGGGGGGGGGGTGATACTATGTAGTGCTGGCAAAATTTCGTACATCAAGGCACGTTTAAAAATGAATCAAAAACAAGGCAACGTGGCCCATATAATACAAAGTTGAACTAATATGGTTGGCTAAGATGGATTGGCAGTGTGCGCCACAAATCTGGGGCGGGCTCTTATACTTTTTAAAAGTTAGCTGTCTTTTGCGCTCGCCCGATTACGCGTCATAAAGCTGTATGGGCTGGCATATTAAGGAGTGGGAGGAGCTATTGACGACACTGAGTGGAGGGAGACTATGGCATACAATTTCCTCCATCACAGAGCTGGGGAGGGCTATGATGTCCACAACTGAGTTGGGAAGAAAAGTAACTTTTTTTGTCACATAGTTGTGGAGGAGGCAGCTATGTATGGGGTGGGCTCAGGATCGAGGAGCACTTGGCTTATACCTCTTCACTATGTTTGGGACTCCGGATGTGCCACACTCCTCATCTTCCTCCTCCTAACTCGCGTGTCGTTATTTCTATCATGCCAGGGGAGGATGTCCGAGTAAACTCAATTGTGCCACGCCCACCTCTATACTCCTCCACTCTTGGACATTGTTCATCTTTGACTGGTATGGGCCCTACAATTTAATACAACTTCCAGAGCGTGGGCTCTTTCTCGAACTTGATGGGTTTCATTTAGTACAACTCCAAAAAACTCCAGAAGGGCCTATATTGCTGCCGACTTTCAGGTAAAAGGCTCGAGCGTACTATTTTAACACAGGTTGGCGTAAAGGGAAAAGTAAAGTGGCTTGTGAGGCCCCTGTCAGATTGATTTACTAAGACATCACATTATTTGCTTGTGGGCTACGATTGAACCAGGCATGATCTGTATAAAGTGCTCTGTGAGAATACACAGGTTCCTTTCCTCCTGCGGTGCGCCAGGGGCAGACCAGGGAGCGCATCACATAGGTTGGCATTGCATGGCCACGCGCTTTGCGTTGCCCCTGAGTGCCTGGTAGGGTAGTATTTGACCACTTAAGACAAGAAATTCTTTTCAAACAGATTCCTAGAGTTCTTCAAGATGAATGAGTTGTTTGTCGTTCTGGTTGATTCGCGCCCTGGATTTGAGAACAAAATGGAGACCGCTCCTTAAACCCATTTCATGAGGGGATAGAAAAGTGGATCACTCAAAGTCCTAGTACTCCCTAATAGAAAGATGTTCTTTTGTCAAGAGAGTATGCTTCCAATGTTTAAAACAGATTTAAAGTGTGTCGCAAGTATGAAGGCTAGCTACCACAAATTCTCTGCCTCAAAACTTGGTCGCAGGTCAGATCCCCCTAGGTTTTGAGCTAATGATGCACGTGTCAGATGCTACACAGTAATGCACTTAAGTACACGTGAGTGTAATCTAATGGGACCTGCAATCTGTCAGCCACGAACAAGACTTATTGGAGGTCAATTTGGGTGTAGGACTATTTGTGCCAGAATAACATATTTGATTTTGATAGATCTTTTATAATAGTTTATTTAGTATAGGTCAATCCATAGTGGCCAATCGTTGTTCAGTCGTACCTTGCAATACGCTTCTCTACTCGTGATGGCACTTAGTATGCTTTAAAGCTTCATTCATCGTTTACATAAAAGCCTAGAACTATAAAGTTTATTTTCTTTCTTTTTAGAGCGTCTTTATTTTGATAATCCAGTTTAAAAAGGGGGGGGTAAACTTATACAATACTAGTTGATAAGTATACTAAGTTATACTGACTGTAATGAATTTATTAAGATCCCTTTGAAGGGGGTAGCAAATAATCTTAATTTTCTCGTATTTGTTATCTATGTTAGGGTGCAAGCACTGTGTTCTTTCACTGTGCTCGTTAAGTTTATAATTTTACTGAAGAATGCTCGGGTCTCCCATTGATTTCACTCGAGCATCTGGAAATGTTCGGCTCAAGTAACGAGCACCCGAGCATTTTAGTGCTCGCTCATCTCTACATATAACTCTTATTTATTCTGTCACCTTAATGCTATAAACTGAATTCTACAAAAAGTCATCTTTGGCCTTAAAGCAAATAAGCTAAAATACATAAAAAGAATAAAGTAAATAAACCTACAAACCAAATCATATACCCTATTTCAATGACAAATGTAAAATATGTAGAATTAATACACCTTATTGTGTATTCAATATACATTTCAGCTGAACACATATCTAACATATAAAAACATTCAGTCATATGGTATGGTAAAATCCATGCGGAAGTGACAGGTTTTATTTCATTTCACTGTCACTTGAATATATTGTCAATGAAAAGCAATTGACCTAAAAAGTCACAAAAAAGTAAAAATGCAAAACGAATCTAAATATTACACTTCAGCTATAAACCATTATGAGTAATACTACAAAATGAGGTCCTAAAATTCCCCCTCTCCCCCCCCCCAGCCTACTCAACATGCAATTCATGTTACTGCTCCAGACAATGTTGTGGTGGAGGAGCCAGCGTGGAGAGCATGAACATGCAAACTTGTCATCCAACTATGCTCTCCAGGGCAACTGAGCTTCCATGATTCAGATTCAGTCTTTTAGTGTTTATTAAGGGAAATCTACCATCAAAATCATGCATGATAAACCATACTCCTAGATAAAGCCACTGTGATCATGTTATTCATGAACCTTTCTAAAATCAACTTTTAATATTATTCTAATGAGCCTTAAGTGCTCCTGAATGTGTACTTCCCCCTTCCATCTGATCCTTCCTCTGCTGCAGTGAGATTCCATCAGGCAGAGGGAGGGGGAAAGTGCTGAGGGAGCACGGGGAGACAGTGTTAACAGTCTTTGAAACTGTAGCAGGAAGGGGCTTTAGGAGCACCTCAGGGTCATTAGCCTAATATTAAAAGTTTAATTTTAAAAGAAGGAGGCCATACCTCTGATGAACCGCTGGATAAACTCCAGTGGGGAAATGCGTCAGGTGTCTATACGCTAGTGAATGATTCTCCAGTCAACTCTTAACAGAGAAACCACTGGTGTGCATATCTTTGGGTAGAATACGAAAAACTCTGGGGAAAAATTTGCATGACTAGGAGAGTACCGTGTATTATATGCACAGAAGAGATAGTATAAGTATAAAAATTGAGATATAGTTACTCTCTATATACGTTCTCTCTGAACCCCAGAGGTTATCTTATCCAGCCTGTAATTGAGTCTGCCTATTCTTATAGACAGCTCTTGAACCCCCGTTTTTTCCTGTTTTAATAGAATACAAATAAAGTTATTTTGTTTTAAATATCCTTAGTTTACAGGCAGTAATTGGACATAACAATAGTTGGACATAAACACGTGCATTGTACGTTATCTTTGTGAAAAGTATACTTGTGAGTCTTGTAACATCCTGATAACATTAAGGTAAATAAAAAAAAAAATAATACTAATATGAAGCACAGATATGCCAAATTTAATCGGTAACCAATAGTGATGCTTAAACTGTCAGTGCAGATTTTTGATTTTTTTCATAAGTAAATGCAAATCACATCAACCAAAATTTCTCACCTTGAAAACTTGAACTACAACATGTCCTGGTTCCTGAAGGTCAAAATGAGCTTGGTATTTAAGGGGTTAATTCAACTCTACAGGAGTACCAGGATTTGGCAATTGTCCTTTTTTCAAATGAGATAAATGGACAGTGGACATGCTGAAGCAACCTTCTATTGTTTGAGACTGGCTGCAGGAAGGGGATCAGGGGGCCATATTAAAGATGTACATCTGTTGCAGATCAGGTAAAGGAGCCCAGCAGCTACAAGTAAGGCCTTTGTTTTAATGGATAAATTAGAGTCTGGTCTATCAATCCACAATGGTTTAAGATTAAAGATTTGTTCATGTATATGTAAAACAATTACAGTGAGGATCACTAAACAAGTCCACTGTTGCTCATTTAAATCTCTGCCAGTGTTGAAAATAGAGCCAAAAAGAATAACCTAATGATTAAAACTCACAAGTGACAGGCAGAGCGGCAACAGTAACAAGTTATACTAAGTGTTTGGCAAGTGTGTAGGTACAGTAATGATAACAGAATCTGAGATCAAATGGTGAATTGGGACACCAAATAAGTTTTTGCATATAACTCTTATTTATTCTGTCACCTTAATGCTATAAACTGAATTCTACAAAAAGTCATCTTTGGCCTTAAAGCAAATAAGCTAAAATACATAAAAAGAATAAAGTAAATAAATCTACAAACCAAATCATATACCCTATTTCAATGACAAATGTAAAATATGTAGAATAAATACACCTTATTGTGTATTCAATATACATTTCAGCTGAACACATATCTAACATATAAAAACATTCAGTCATATGGTATGGTAAAATCCATGCGGAAGTGACAGGTTTTATTTCATTTCACTGTCACTTGAATATATTGTCAATGAAAAGCAATTGACCTAAAAAGTCACAAAAAAGTAAAAATGTAAAACGAACCTAAATATTACACTTCAGCTATAAACCATTATGAGTAATACTACAAAATGAGGTCCTAAAGTGCCCCCCCCCCCAGCCTACTCAACATGCAATTCATGTTACTACCCCAGATAATGTTGTGGTGGAGGAGCCAGTGTGGAGAGCATGAACAAGCAAACTTGTCATCCAACTATGCTCTCCAGGGCAACTGAGGACTAGAGTAACACCATATATCCCAAAGAATTGGGAAGTAACATGCTATCATGATTCAGATTCAGTCTTTCAGTGTTTATTAAGGGAAATCTACCATCAAAATCATGCATGATAAACCGTACTCCTAGATAAAGCCACCGTGATCATGTTATTCATGAACCTTTCTAAAATCAACTTTTAATATTATTCTAATGAGCCTTAAGTTCTCCTGAATGTGTACTTCCCCCTTCCATCTGATTCTTCCTCTGCTGCAGTGAGATTCCATCAGGCAGAGGGAGGGGGAAAGTGCTGAGGGAGCACGGGGAGACAGTGTTAACAGTCTTTGAAACTGTAGCAGGAAGGGGCTTTAGGAGCACCTCAGGGTCATTAGCCTAATATTAAAAGTTTAATTTTAAAAGAAGGAGGCCATGGATAACACACATAAAAAGACTACCATAGTCACAATGTCTGGACATATGAGTAAGTGCCCCTAGTTTATCAAATTAGATTTCCTTTAAGAAGCGGTCTATGAAACTTTTCTATATACATTCAATATTATAAATACACATACAGGAGTAAGAATTAAGACTGCACACGAACCTTTTCATCTAAGATTATCACACAGTACATAAAATATGATGTGAAATTAATTGTATATAAATTCATAGAATTTCAATTAATCACAGAATACAGTGGAAAAAATAAGTATAAGAAACATCGCTGATTTTAAAATTTTCCCACCTACAAAGAATGGAGAGGTCTATATTTCATGGTAGATCTACTTTAAGTATGAGAGACAGAAAGAAGACCCTGAAATTTGCATTATTGTGCATAAAATATGTATATAACTTGATAACCAGCATGAATTTGGTCTCTCAGACCTGTTAGTTTTTCTTTATTGAGCTCCTTTGAAACCCTTTGAAGGGTTTGTCCACTTTTAGCAAATAATTGATATGGTTTGTGTAATGAAAAGTGATATAATTTTATGTCAACATTTCTCATCTCTTATATGGGCAATCCTAATCATGCAATTTCTGATAAAGGTCATGTGATTTGACCGAAACGTTTATTCTGGATTGCATACTGAAAGTCAAATCAAAATATAATTTTCTTGAATTATAGAAGAATGCACCAGATTTGAGTGCCAAGTACTTTCTTATTTCTGCGTCAATTCCTCATGGTTTTCTATGCTTCTATGTCTACTTCCAGTGGATAGAGATCTGCCCAAGGTCATGTAATGGACATGCTTGTGCATGAGCTGTTGTTATCACAGAGAGTAATCAGGTCCGTATGATAATAACAGCTTGTGCACCTGCTTGTCCATCACAACAGGCAGGTAGCTTTTTGATAAGGCAACAACTATTTAGCACAGTTATTATAAAATGGAAGAGACACAATATGAGTGTCCATCTTCCATAGCCAAGGACTCCATGCAGGATCTCGCCTTTTTGGGGTAAGGGCGATATCAAGCAAATTCAGAAAACAGCCCTATATGGGAAGACCTGGTTAATGACCAGAAGTGAGCTGGGACAACAGTTTCAAAGATTCCAACACAGTATGCCATCATTTATTAAGTCCCACAGGGCACACAAGGCCCCCCTGCTCATGTCTAAGCTCATTTAAAGTTGGCCAATGACCATCTGGATTTTACAGAGGAGGCATGGGAAAAGGTCATGTGGTCAGCGGAAATGAAAATAGAGCTTTTTGGTATCAACTATATTTGCCGATTTGGAGAAAGAAGAAGGATGAATGCAACCCCAAAAACACTGACCCAGCCGTGAAACAATGAGTTGGTAACATCATACTTTTAGTGTGTATGGGAGCAAGGACAGGATGGTTGCACCATACTGAAGGGAGTATGCATGGGACGTATGTTTGCAAGATTTGGCCAATGACCACCGCCCCTCAGTAATGATGGCTCAGATTGAGGATGACCCAAAACACACAGCTAGGGCACCGAAGGAGTGGCTGCACAAGAAGCATTTCAAGGTGCTGGAGTGAAAAGTCAAAAAATAAACTTTATCTGCTATGAAAACACTGGTAGGAAAACAAGTGTTGGTACCTTTCATCAAATAAAATACAGAGGCATTCATTTTTATTTGATAAAGGATACCAAAACACAATTTTAAACCTTACTATGCTTGTTGTTCGTGCTAGTGCTGTACCAGCTGATTTGTATATTTCACCTATGGTGTGCTGTTTCTTATCTTAATATAAGTGAGTAGTGTTGGGGGGGGGTCAGATTATAAAGTACCCTCTGAAGAACACTGATCTTACTGAAGATGATTTACATCCTGTGTTCTTATTATGTTACATAAGGCCCTGTCCACTTGCTGACATTTTCTCTCTACCAGCTTCAAGGTCCTAGAGCAGTGATGGTGAACCTTTTAGGCATGGAGTGCCCAGACTACAACCAAAATCCACTTATTTATCCCAAAGTGTCAACATTTAAGTACAATTTAAGCAGTAACTTCTTGCTATTATGGCTTTCAATCGTATCAGTATCGTAAGAACACCAACACAGTAGAAAGACACGGTGAAAAATTCAGGTTCCCCTGAATAGGAAGAATTTTCGGGCCTGGAGCGGAAGCTGCAATAATATTCCAGATCTATCCACCCCTTCCCATTCCTCCTTTAGTCTCGGGCAGCACTGTCTCTTTAAGATAGCACTGAGCGCAGAAAGTCCTGGGCCTCCTGGGAATCCATGAAGATCCCTTGTGTTCTCTTTGGTGATGGCCTGGGTGCCCACAGAAAGGGCTCTGAGTGCCACCTCTGGCACCCGTGCCTTAGGTTCGCCACCACTGTCCTAGAGTAACCAAAAACCTGACAGATCTGGAAAATATCTGTATTGCAAATATTTGTATGCAGTGTGTACAATAATGGTCAAGATGTACGGGAAAAAAAGTTCTATTTTTCTATTGTATCAATTAGTTCAAATAAAATGCAATTTATTTAAAAATCCTACATTATGATATTCTGTTTCTATATAAGAGTCATATCCCTGTGTACTCAAGTTATATTTAACAAAAATAAGGGATTTATGTGCTTGTGTTGCATGTGTTTGAAATTAAAAGTCTAAGCTCAAAAATAATACGAGGTGTCATTTTTCTTGACAATTTGGAAAGGACAGATGGGTTGGAGGTTGTACAAAACACTTGTTCAAGTCATTATGATGTGCAGATATTCTGTTGCAAAAGAATCCTTGATGTATTATTGAAAAACAAATCTGTTAAATTAAGATTAGAGTTTGGAAAATATGGCAACATTCGACAGCAAATCATCATTAGCCTTGGGGGTCCTGTTGATATAGACACTGGAGTAATGAAATACTTTTTCTAAACTCTAAAATCATGTTCCAGATTATTTAATTAATAACAAATAATTTAACTGTAATAAATATGGTTTCCATTGCAAAGAAAATGAATATTGCTGGTTACTTATTACTTTATGTTTGTACATTACAAAAAAATTTTCTGTACTGATGTAATGTGGTCTTTTTAAGTGTGAATTACAGTGAAAAGGTTGCAATAAGTATTACTGTTGTTTTACCTGCACAATATGGAATAATGGCAGGAATTTCAACTTCTGCTTTTCTTCTTTACAGTGTAGTAATATTTATTTTATAATTTTTTTTTTATTGCAGCAATGCAAAATGTGTGGTGTTCTACTTAGGCAATATTTTTCCTAAAGATAAGCTGCTGGTGAGAAGAGGAGGATAAGCATGTCCAGCACAGAAATATTTAAGAAATAAATAGTGATGATTACCACCACAAACATGTGAAGATTAGCATACCATTCTGCAGGGGCACTTTGAATTTTCTTTCTAGCCCCCTCAGTTGCAGAGATATCAGCCTCTATAGTGTGCAGAAGTCACCATATTCCGGATTTCTGGTACCCATTTTTTATGAATTTTATTTCCTTTTGCACTTCTTTGACACAACTTTTTTCTGGTGTACCTGTAACATGGTGCACCTGTAACATGGTGCATGTGCCAGTTTTTTGTTGGATTTTGCATGTTAAATCTGGTGCACGGTCCAACTGAGCACCGGAACGCCCCCTTCATTGCAGTAATTTGTTTTGCATGAAGAGTAGTATAGCCGCAACACAAAAGGGCACAAACTCTTCTTAAATATCTGTAAAAGCAGTTTGCAATAGAAAGAACATGCTCCAGCTCCTCCTCTCTGACAAAACACAGATAATAATAGTCAGAAACTGTGACTTATGTCTCCAAAACCATGCGGGCTGCAAAGTAAATTCAACGTGCCCCTAAATCTGTGTAGCAGCCCCTACAGAATGGTATGATAATTTCCATATAAGGGAGGTGGTGAAAGGTCCTCTTTAATTTATAAATAAAAATGCTTCCTTGAAATTTTTATGCTCTCTTCTTCTTTAGTGGGCAGTTTTTCGGAAAACCTTCTGAAGTTTGTACAAAGCTAAATATAAAGATAAATAAAAGATAGTAGGCTTCAGATTAACTCTCTATATGTCTAGGCAGTATTTCAATTAATAAATAAAGGACACAGGAGCTGTAGGAACACTCAATGTATTGTGGCTCCAGTGTTAACCACACCCAGGGCTTTTCGGCTGAAGGTGTGTTTGACAACTGCCTTGCAGAGTTGATTCCCTTTGCTGAGCTGATTCTAAATCCGAACAAGACAGAAAAAGGTTGCCTAATTGGTTCACTTTCCAAGTCAAGAAAAATGCATCCAAAAATCGATAAAATCGGTAGGATGTACTTGTACCATAAACCATAAATAAAACGTAACTTTTAATAATTACTGATAAAATAAGTTCACAGTGAACCACAATAATATGCACATCAACCATCTAGTCAGCAAAAACACGTCAGAAAGGGAGCTTGTTCAGACCTCCAATTAGTCTGGTCTAACACGGTCCCCATTAATACCACGCCGTGTCTTAGTGCATTCCTGTAAAGCATATGACACATGAATCATCTCAAAACCATGGACCAACATTAATCCAGACAGTAAAGAATAATAGGGTGGATCTCCCCAGTCTTCGATTGCGACTCCGCAATATTGCTACTGCCCTGACAAGGACAGTCCCAGTAATGTCACTAACAGACCCAGTTAGTCCCTAGCATGTAATCCCTACGCGTTTCATACATCCTGTGACGCACCCATCAGGGGAATAAAGTAATGAAGTGGGCTATGCAGCATTGATACTAAGTATGGCTGCAAAAGTTCTACATCAAGGGGTTAAAATGAATCAAAACAAGCAGTGGCCCATATAATACAAGTTATACTAATATGGTGGCTAGATGTATTGGCATGTGCGCCACAATCTGGCGCTCTCATACTTTTAAAGTTGATGCTGCCCTCCCCGATACGCAGTCATAAAGCTGATGGGCTGGCATTAAGGAGTGGGAGGAGCTATGGCATCAATTTCCTCCATCACAGAGTGGGAGGGCTATGATGTCACTGAGTGGGAAGAACTTTTTTTGTCACATAGTGGGAGGAGCTATGATGGGGTGGGCTCAGGACGAGGGAGCACTTGGCTTACCTCTTCACTATGTTTGGGACTCCGGTGCCACACCTCCTCTCTCCTCCTCCACTCGGTGCAGTATTTCATCAGGGGGAGGAGTCCGAGTAAACTCAATATGTGCCACGCCCCCTCTCTACTCCTCCAATCTGACATTGTTTCATCATTGAGTGGGAGGAGTCATGTAATGCATGAGAAGGCATTAAGCCCTTAGTGTCACCTCCTTGGGGATGCCACACCTCTGGGGAATGGGTGGCTACTCTCCCATCTTAAAGGGAGTTAGTAGAGGTTGTTTTACAATAAACCTCGGTGAGTATAGTGCCCTCACCAATCTTACAATCCAAAACATCCAAGAATGGGGGCTTTTCTCAGAACTTTCGTGGGTAAAACTCAGCCCTATGGTGTTATCAGTAAGCTGGCGTACAAATGAAGGAAAAGTGGCTTGTGAGCCCTGTCAGATTACTAAGACATACCAGGCATTGATGTTTAAAGTGCTCTGTGAGAATACACAGGTTTCCTCCCACCAGACCAGGAGCGGATTCACATAGGTTGGCATGCATGGCCAACCCTTTGCGGTGCCCCTGAGCTGGTGGTAGAATTTGCCACTAAAGACAAAGAAGTTCCTTCTCAAACAGAATTCTAGAGTTTTCAAGATGAATGAGTTGTGTCTCTCTTGTTGAATTCCCCTTGATTTGAGAAAATGGGCTATCGCTCTTAAACCCATTTCATGAGGGATAGAAAAGTGGAGCACTTCAACGTCTATACTCCCTAATAGATGTTCTTTGTCAAGAGAGATGCCTTCCAATTTTTACAACAGATTTAAAGTGTCCAAGTATATGCGCTACCACAAATTCTCTCAATACTTTGTCCAGGTAGATCCCTAGGTTTTGAGTAATGATGCACCGTGTCAGATGCCATACAGGAATGCACTAAGACACGGTGAGGTATTAATGGGGACCTTGTCAGACAAGACTTATTGGAGGTCACATTTGGGTGATATTTGTGCCAGAAATAACATATTTGATTTTTGATAGATCTTTTATAATAGTTATTTTAGTATAGGTCTCCACTAGTGCCAATCGTGTTTCAGTACCAGCAATACCTTCTCTACCGTGATGGCCCTAGTATGCTTCTTCAGTTTTACATAAAAGCCTAGATATAAAGTTTATTTTCTTTCTTTTAGAGGTCTTTTATTTTATAATCCAGTAAAACTTATAAATACTAGTTAAATATACTAAAGCTATACACTGTATATTAAGATTCCCTTTTAAGAGGTGCAAATATCTTAATTTTCCCATTTGTTATTAGGTGGCATCCTCTTTTCCATCAAAAATTTCTTGTGAAAATTAAAAAAGCATGAAAGAGTATTATTCCATATACAGCATCAACATTGCCGGGACTATTTCATCCTAGCTTAATATTAATTATTTCTTCTAGTGTAATATAGAACATCATCCCATACAATTTTTACATAACAGTAAACCAGATTCAATTACTTAGCAGAATGTTTTTGCTCTGTATTACAGTAACCTTTGTACAGAAAATACACTTCCAATCAACTCGATGTTGTACCAGATTGGCTAAGAAAAACACAAATAGATATGGCAATTGAAATCCTCCCTCCATCAGTGAACTGGTAAGGATAGCATATCCAATCCTTATTTTTCCACTTCCATATCAATTCGGCTACAATAGATTTTATAGGCTTGAAAACCTTAATTGGAAGCCAAATTGTGGATCTGTCCTCTAATTAGCCTTCTCAGGGTGTCAACATAACATGAAGACATTTTGTTGGCATAGTTTTAAAAACTTTTTCTTTTAAAAGGTTTCAATACAAAAAAGTAAAAAATTTAAAAATTTGGTTATTCAGTGACGT
This sequence comes from Engystomops pustulosus, assembly GCA_019512145.1. Lineage (NCBI taxonomy): Eukaryota > Metazoa > Chordata > Amphibia > Anura > Leptodactylidae > Engystomops > Engystomops pustulosus. Next base: position 61,435,886 of record CM033643.1, on the reverse strand, counting down.
ACGATCATAGGGCCATAAATAATAAAAAATGTCATTTGGACTACACAGTGAAAGCCATAGAACAAAGCCCTCATGAACACGGCACACGTGTTCTTTTTGTCAATTTCACCACCTTTACAGCATTTCTTGATATTTTTCTCCAGCTTTTCAGTACATTGCACAGAATATATCATGGTGCCACACAGTAAAAACATACAGTTTTTCTCTCAGATCAGAAGCCCCATATGGCTTTTAGCATTTTAAAAGTAAAAAAAAAAATCAGAAAGCAAAAAAGTGGAAAAGTGAGCAGTCCTGAAAGTGCAAAAAAAAAAAAATTGGTATGTAAAATGTTATTTTAATACATAATGAGTGGGAAGAATGCCACCATTAATGAAAAGGATTTTTATCAAGGATTTGTCAAAAGAAAAGTTGTATACTTGAATAGAAGTCTACTAAATAAAAAAAAACTATTCACGTTGCACTTGTTAAAAGCCAAGTTATTTGGCACACAAGCTAAAAATGAACAGGCCAGAGCTAAAGTGCTCGACTTAGTTTAGAAGCTCCCAGGGCACTTTACAGAACATCAGGTCAGGTATAGTAAGATATTGAGAAAATGTACAATTATTTTCCCACTGAGCTGTCAAGGTACTTCATGCTGTGAATATCTAACAACCTTGTCTGACAGCCAGGAAATGGCTTCAAGTTTTCTGCCATCACTGAGTTTCCCCTAGACATGATGGCTGATTCTTGTGTCTGACCACGCTTTACAACAAATCCTAGAAATATTTTTACAATAAATTAATGTAATGCAACATATCACCATATCAATATTGCAGAAATAGCCTCTCCTTTTAGCTTCATGGTCACAAGTTTACAAAATGTGATCAGATGTGAGTAAATATGAATTCTAACATATAGCCAAGTCTTTTAATAACATCAGAAGGAACCCCAAAATATTGGATTTTTTATTTTCCTGTTAGAATTACATTAAACTGAGATGAAAAATGCTGTCTACTTACTGTAATTTTCGAGAATTAGTCATCCTACCGTCTTTCATTCAGATACCACAGCTGAGCT